>CP139503.1:316387521-316826509 GCA_021014915.2 Artemisia tridentata subsp. tridentata
TTTCTTGGTATCTTTGAACTTGCTGAAGTTTAGAAGTTGATCATTGGGAATGGTCATCATCAGCATGCTTCTTGCCTTTAAGTCATTTTTCTTCTTTATTCTATCTTCTACAGATGTTGGCTTTGTCTGCAGAGATGTCACCACTTTGCCGTCCACTGTTGATGAAATGGTTGTAGGATGGTAAGAGTTTCCATCTTCAATGATTTCCCAAAGTGCATAGTCTTGCACTTGAAAATATTGCTCTATCCTTAGCCTCCACATCTTAAACTCATTCTGTTTGAGCATGGGTATTTTTGCAGCAACATTGGTCTGAATAGATTCAATGTCCATTTCTTCTTCTTCTTCTTCTAAATCAACTATATCAGCCTGGTGCTCTGATACCAATTGAGAGGTTGATCGACACACTGGTAGGTGGTTAAACCTTTGATGCTTTGTGTATGTGATAAGTTGAGTTAATATGATCAAGTACGCGGAATTTACTTAATCACACTTAGAAGGTTATTTTTGTGTTATGGAAATGGAACAGTTATGCTTGTGTATATTGAACAAAGAACATGCAATGTTAACACCAAACGATTCAATATTATTCAAGATAATACGAGTGATCTTCACTATCACTAGGGTTACAAAGACCTTGAATCTTATGTTTTCTATGACTTATGATATATGTGTTTGTTCTATGTTCTTAAGAGTTATTTTCTAAGCACTTTTTAATTCACACTTAGTCGTGCACATATCTAGTCTAAAATCTTTCTTTTATAACACAAGAAAGATCTTTATAATATTTTCAAGTCTAATCGAACACTTTCTTTGAGAGAGTCAGTCATTAAGATACAACATGTATCTATGTGATGAACTCAAATAAGTACATTTTATTACTATCATTTATCCTATTAATTTGACTTGTTTTACTATATTATGTATGAGGATTGATACTTAATCGTTTACTTTTGTAATTCTCAGGTAAAAACAAGCATTTGGTGAAACTTAGCGATTATGGACTAAAAACGTAGTAAAATGATCAAGATTGGAATTGGTTGTTGGAATGAAGAGAATGAAGACCACTGCCTGACTTTGAAGAATGCGCCGCATGGATTTATCCCATGCGCCGCATATGAAACTTTGGTCAACGAAGAATAACCAACTTGTTCTGCTCCAGATGCGCCGCATCTCATTCATTACATGCGCCGCATCACTATTAATATTTCACCAGATACGATCCAAGATACAAGAGGACATGCGCCGCATCCAAAGATGAAGATACGCCGCATCTTCTGGCGGTGTACGAATATTCCTGAATATTATAATCTTGGACCCCACGCGAAGTTAAGTACATGCGCCGCATCTACTTACTAGATGCGCCGCATCTCACCCTCAGACAGAAACTATAAATACCCCAAGACCAGACGAATTCGAGCGTGACATATATTATATACGTGACCGAAGACCAGAAACCAAGGACGAATTCAGTCAAGGCAGCAGCACAAGACACACCCAAATCAAAGATACAAGAGCTATAAGAAGGTGCTGCATGTGTTTAATTCATTAAGTAGTTTTGTTTTATTGTGTTAGTAAACTTTAATTCATCAAGATTGGTGGCTTGTGTAATGTGACAACGGAAAGGTTGCACTCCCTTAAAACTGCTTTCTCATCAATTAAAGTTTATATGTTAGTGTCTTTGGTGACTTTTATTAGTGCATTGATAACCTCTGTGGCTAGCTGAGCGTTGATCGGGTCGCCATGCCTCTGCCCTCGCCTGTTTATTAGATCGCCTATGCATTCTATGGTCTGTAGAAAAGTAGGAGAAAGATAAAAAGGATAGTCATAAGTAATCATTAAGGGTTTACTCGCCGATAAGATTAGAACCAACGAGAAAGGACTTAATCTCGGTGCGTTGCATCGAACTATACACTTCATATAACACTAGCAATAAAACAAGTGACAAACTACTTATCATAAGGACAGCCCTCTTATTGTCTCGAGTATTTATCTGTGTACGTGTGTGCTACTTGCTGATTCGTGCCTATTGGTTTCGTTTATTATTTAATTGCAACCAAATCGTGCCAGTCTCTCAGGCTGAACCCCCTTGCGTTAGATTAGATTGTATAGCTAACTTAATATATTAAAATACTGATTAGAATAACTAGATAATACGTTCCACTCTTAGTGATCGACACTCTACTTACCATTATATTCATACTGACCGGGTACACTGCTCGTTAAGTGTGTGTGTTATTGATAAGTCGCCTAAATATAAATTTAAAACTTGATTAGGAATTAATACTGCTAAACCGCAACGACACGCAACACGCATCAAGTTTTTGGCGCCGTTGCCGGGGAGTGAATTGTTATTATCTGTTAATTTGATTAGTATTTTAATTAGGTTTTTAATTTTTTATCTAACCGCTAATTTTGTTGTGTATTAGTTTAATTTGCATTCATTGTACTATTTTGCATATTTTCTGTTTTTGTGTGTTATTTGTTTGCTTTTGTTTGTGTTTATTTTCGTGTGTTTTTATTTGTTTTAATTTTTCGTATTTTGTGTGTTCTGCTATCGTTGTACTGAGCTAAATCGAACGATACGGCGCATCTGATTCCTCAGATACGGCGTATTGCGTTCAATTTTTATAAAATACAACGCGTTTAATTAATTCGATACGACGCATCTTTTCCCCAAGATACGGCGTATCTGTTTTTGATAAAATTTTTTCTAAACGATAACGCCATACGACGCATCTGCTTCAGCAGATACGGCGTATCTATTTTAATTAAAAACAGTTTTCGAATTATTAAACAGATACGGCGCATCGATCTCTGTCGATACGGCGCATCTTCTGAATCAAAAATCTTGTATTTTGAAACGTAACGAAAATACGGCGCATTAACTTCCGTTAATACGACGCATTTAATTTTAAATAAATATCGATTTTTGATTAATTAAAATTGATACGGCGCATTCGAATTTCTAAGCGGCGTATCTATTTTCTGAATAAAAGTCTGATTTAATTTTAACGATTATAAGATACGGCGTATCCAACTTTTTGGATACGGCGCATCGTCTGCAGATATCAGTTACTTTTATTTTTCTTATCTCCGAACGGAAAATACTCCGACCCTTATACCTGGAAACTTTTACTTTGAAATCTACCTCTCTTTGATTTTCAGGAACAATGTTCGATATTTTCCCAAACTTGTTCGGAAGACCCCGAAGAAATCTTACCATGGAAGAGTTTGCACTACTAATCGCTCAAGCCAATGAAAAAGAACATCATGAAGCAAGAAACTTTATTAATGAATTCAAAGGCAGTCATGAGCTGTTACTAAAGGAACAAAACAACATGATTTATGGATTGGCAATTGAAGTGCACCAATTGTCAACGGTGCTTAACAGGGTTCTTTTGGTAAGGCAAGACTTGAAAGGGATTACAACTAGAGGCGGAAAGTCAACCTTTCAAATCGGAGAGACACCCGAGGATGACGGTACAAACAAGATTTCCCCTGAATCTTTATCACCCGAGCAAGAGCAACCAAAAGAGAGTGATCCAGAACCAGTAATTAGAGAAGAATCTTCTGTTGAACCTAAACGATCAACACTACCTTTCCCACATAGGGTAAGGAAAGAGAAAGAAGATGCCTATCAAAAGAAATTCCTGGAGAATCTCAAGCAGCTGCAGCTAAGCATACCATTTATGGAAGCCCTGGTGCAAATGCCAAAATATGCTAAATATCTGAAGAGCTTGCTTACAAACAAGTCTAAACTTGAAGAGGCTTGCACAATTACAATGGGGAAAAGGAGCTCAGCTGCATTGCTCAACAAACTTCCGTCTAAAGAAAAAGATCCAGGGAGTTTCACTATTCCTTGTCAAATTAAAAATTTGCATATTGAAAATGCTTTAGCCGACCTAGGAGCTAGTATAAGTCTTATGCCCTCTTCTATGTATGATAAATTAGGTCTTGGTGAACCAAAACCTACTAGGATGTGCTTAGAACTAGCTGATAGGTCTGTACAATACCCATTAGGAATAGCTGAAAATATATTAATAAAAGTTGATAAATTTGAATTACCTATCGACTTTGTTATCCTCGATATGCCTGAAAATTCTAGAACTCCTATAATATTAGGACGACCATTTTTAGCCACTACTAGGGCCATAATCGATGTTTTTAATAAAAAGATAACTCTTACCATAGGAAAAGATGAGGTTGAGTTTAACATGGAACAATCTATGAGTAAAGATAATTCAGATGACGATGAATGCTATAATATCGATGTTTCTGATGACACGATTAATCAATTTACTCAGAAATTGTTAAAAAGTAATTTACTTGATTCTTTTCTGCTTAAAAATCTTGAAAACACAATTGCTATAGAAGATCAAGTTGAAGAGAATACTATTGGTGATGATTTAGCTACTGGCTCTGCTGTATTTAACGCCATGCGGCGCATCGAAAATATCGATGCGGCGCATCTATCTGATGACAGCAGCGATATAGTTAAAGAACAAGTTTATTCCGCTAGTGCTACGGAAATTGATAATGTTAAACCTGTGCTTAAGGATCTCCCTTCTACTTTGGAGTATGCCTATCTAAATGGGAACACTAATTCGCCCGTTATTATTGCATCTGATTTAACGCCAAAAGAAAAGGAATCACTTTTGCAGGTACTGTATAAACGAAAAGGAGCATTAGCGTGGAGTATGTCTGATATTAAGGGAATTAGCCCGTCATTTTGTACACATAAAATCCTTATGGAGGGTGAATTCAAACCAGTTATCCAACCTCAAAGGCGTTTGAATCCAAAAGTCCAAGATGTGGTGAAAAACGAAATTGTGAAGTTACTTGACTCGGGACTTATCTACCCAATTTCCGATAGCTCGTGGGTCAGTCCTATCCACGTCGTACCAAAAAAGGGAGGAATGATGGTAGTACTCAATGACGACAATGAGCTAATCCCTTCAAGAACTGTTACCGGATGGAGAGTTTGCATCGACTACCGCAAACTCAATGATGCTACGCGAAAAGATCACTTCCCTCTTCCATTTATTGATCAAATGTTAGAAAGACTATCAGGTCATGATTATTATTGCTTTTTAGATGGTTTTTCAGGTTTCTTCTAAATACCAATTGCCCCTGAGGATCAAGAGAAGACGACTTTCACCTGCCCTTATGGAACCTTCGCCTATAGGAGAATGCCGTTCGGACTATGCAACGCCCCTGCTACTTTCCAACGCTGTATGACGGCTATCTTCCATGACATGGTAGAAGACTTTATGGAAGTCTTCATGGACGACTTCTCGGTGTTCGGTAACTCATTTAGTGATTGTCTATTTAAACTTGATAAAATGCTTGCTAGGTGTGAAGAAACTAACCTTGTTCTTAATTGGGAAAAATGTCACTTTATGGTTAGAGAGGGAATTGTGTTAGGACATAAGATTTCTGGGAAAGGTATAGAAGTCGATAAAGCTAAAATAGATGTAATTGCTAAACTACCTTACCCCACTAATGTAAAAGGTGTTAGAAGTTTTTTAGGGCATGCTGGATTTTATCGTAGGTTCATAAAGGATTTTTCAATGATATCTAGGCCTATGACCCAATTATTGCTAAAAGATGCGAAGTTTGATTTTTCTGAAGATTGCAAAAAGGCATTTAATATACTTAAAGAAAAACTAACTTCCGCACCTATTATAATTTCGCCAGATTGGAATTTGCCTTTTGAACTAATGTGTGATGCTAGTGATTATGCTGTTGGAGCTGTACTTGGTCAGAAGATAGATAAGAAATTTAAGCCAATTTATTATGTTAGAAAAACATTGAATAATGCCCAAGAACACTACACCACCACGGAAAAGGAACTTTTAGCAGTAGTTTTTGCATTCGATAAATTTAGATCATATCTTATATTGTCAAAAACTATGGTTTACACTGACCATTCTGCTTTGAAGTATTTGTTCAATAAACAGGACGCCAAGCCAAGGCTTATCAGGTGGGTTTTATTGCTCCAAGGATTCGATATTGAAATTAAAGATAAAAAGGGTGCCGAGAATCTAGCTGCTGACCACTTATCTAGACTTGAAAACCCTGATATGGAGGTGCTTGACGAACGGGAAATAGCTGATGACTTTCCTGATGAACACCTTATGATGGTAGGAATTAAGAGCAATAATAATGGACCATGGTATGCCGACTATATAAACTTTATTGTTGCAAATGAAATTCCAAAAGGGCTAACATCCGATGAGAAAAGAAGGTTTCTGACTCGCGCTAGCGAGTATATTTGGGATGAACCTTATGCCTTTAAATTATGCCCTGACAATATTTTACGAAGATGCGTAGATGGTGATGACATCCCAGCAATATTGGCACATTGCCATTCAGGGCCAACGGGGGGACATCACGGTGCAGTAGTCACAAGAAGAAAGATCCTTGATGCGGGATTTTATTGGCCCACTATGTTGGATGATGCAAAAGATTATATAAAAGGATGTGATGTGTGTCAACGATCCGGGAATATAAAATCAAGAAATGAAATGCCACAAAATTATATCCATGTGTGTGAAGTTTTCGACATATGGGGATTGGACTTCATGGGACCGTTTCCTGAATCTAGAGGTAATAAATATATTTTGGTTGCTGTTGATTACGTATCAAAATGGGTCGAAGCGCAAGCATTGCCAACAAACGACAGCAAGGTAGTACTCAAATTTTTGCAAAGTTTGTTCTCTAGGTTTGGAATTCCTAAAGCATTGATTAGTGATAAGGGAACACACTTTTGTAATCATCATCTGGGAAGAGCCTTGCAAAAATATGGAGTATATCATAGGGTTTCCACCGCATACCATCCTCAATCCAATGGGCAAACTGAAGTAACCAATAGGGCTATTAAGAGAATTCTTGAGAAAACGACTGGATATAATCCAAAAGGGTGGTCTGACAAGTTAAATGATGCTTTATGGGCATTCCGTACAGCCTATAAGACACCAACGGGATGCACTCCATTTCGTCTTGTATACGGAAAAGCATGCCACCTACCGGTCAAAATTAAACAAAGTGCATATTGGGCTTTGACGAATTGTAATATGGATATGGAAGCTGCAACGAAGAACCGTTCCATGGAACTTAATGAACTCTATGAACTAAGAGATGAGGCCTACAAAAATACTAAGATCTACAAAGAAAGAACTAAAAGATGGCATGACTCGAGGTTACGTAGGGATAAAACGTTTACTATTGGAGAGAAAGTGCTACTATTTAATTCCAGATTAAAGATGTATCCTGGTAAACTTAAATCAAGATGGACGGGTCCGTTCGTTATCAAGAAAGTGTATCCATATGGAACCATTGAAATATGCGATAAAAATGGTTATATATTCAAAGTAAACGGGCAACGTGTGAAGAAATACTTTGATAATAAAATTGAGGATAATGAGAACGAGGTGGTGGAGTTTGAGCCCGACGTATTGAAATGAAGAGCTGAACGTGAGTCTAACTTGAAGACTCTGGAATAAAGACAAGTGCTTACCGGGAGACAACCCGGATTTATCTTTTAATTTTCTGTTTGTGTCGAGTCAGTCAGACCGCAGAGGATACGGCGCATCTCAATTCTGAGATGCGACGCATCTCCTGCAGATGGTCATATCTTATTTTATTTTTCTGCATTTTTTATTTTCGAATTTAAAACTTTTTATCAGTTTATTTTTAATGCGGCGCATCCCTGGTTAAGGATGCGGCGCATCTTTTATTCTGATCCGTATTTATTCCAGGCTCGATACGGCGTATCTTCTTCCATAAGATACGGCGCATCGACTGACCTGATGATTTTCATTTTAAGTTTTTATGTTTTATTTTTATCTAACTACTAATGTATTATGCAAGTTTGAACCTTTCTTATCTTAGGTGTGTTTTGAAGCCGTGGTGGTATTATAGATTCCTGCATTTCCTGTGGATACATCAAATATGAAGATTAAATGTTCTAATCCACAAGAAAGATGATTTTTGCTCTACTACTAATGGAGGATCATACCGAGCAAATCTCAGGGGAGTTTTTCTGTTCTAATTCTTTTATTTTCTAGTTTTTAACCTTTTATACAAACAACGAGGACGTTGTTTAACTTAAGTGGGGGGATTGGAGAATTAGAACACTTAACACTTACTTGTCCTAAACTTTTCAAAATATGCTTAAAATGTGCTTAATATATCGAAATTTAAAATTTTTTTTACATGTTTTTGTTTAAAGTCTAAGTTGCATAGCTGCACACATGACGTTATTTTCAAAAATTGTGATTTTTCAAAACTCACAAATCTATGAGTGTGCCGGTGACTTGTAAACTTCAGAACTTGGCTTGTATACTATTCGAGATCACCATAATAAGTATTATTTATATAATTGGAATGACTTGTCTAAATTGGTAAATTCTCTAGGATTACACCAAAATAGCCTTTATATGTTATGTGATATTAGCTAACTACACTGGTTAGTTAACCCCCGTATAAACCCTTTTGTTACTCTCACTTTTAGAGTAAGATACCCCTAGAAAAACACTCAGAGCCATTCCTTTCGTTTCTTACACCTTTGTTAAAATGTTTCGTTACACCCTTACACCTTAGCCTACCCTGTAGATTAGAATCCATGGTTGGTTAATTGCTATAGGCAAAGTGTGTTTCCTTACATTACCTGTGTTCGTGTGCGTAATTCATTATCTATGGTTAGGTCGGGAAATTGCACAATGCAATTGGAGTGAAAGTAAATATTGTATATCTTTGAGTTTATTTTTCGTGTGTTTACTACTTTCACTATTACCGTTATTTCTGAAGTTATGAAAAGTATGGAAAAATTATCCAGATTTATTGTTATAGTGATGTGGTGAAATTTTACACATCTATGTTTATGTTTAAAAAAAAAAAAAAAAAAAAAAAAAAAAAAAATCGAAAAAATGAGAAAAGAAAAAGAAAAAGAAGAAAGTTGGAAGTTTGTTTTAACCAACTGATGTAAAGTTATGTAAGTGGTCGATATCACCACTAGTTGTTATATCTATGGATTGAATGGGAGTTGGCAGTTATGGGAACGTCAATTAAGGTTTATTCTTTGATTAAGATCTTGTTGAGTATAATTCGTGTCTACCTAAAGCGTGTGTTTCAAGTGTTAAAGCGTGAGTTATTCAATGATATGAGTCTTATTCATGGGATGGTTGGGATAGTGATTAACCACACTTAGGATTTTAATTTATTTGTTTTGTTTATTTTTTATTTTTACACCAATTTATATCCCAAATATTATCCATACCCTATTATTCTTTATCCAACCAAACCTTTGATTTATTGAGATTAGGGATTTGAGCAATCTTAAGTATCGTAGTCGTGGATTCGGCTATGTATTTATGATTTTGTCGCCCTTTTTGATATATTATTATTGGTGAAGTTTGGACCTATCTTTAGCCTATTCGAGTTAAGGATTTGAGCAATTGCAAGTATCGTGTTCGTGGATTCGATCATGTATTTGTGATTTTGTCGCCTTTTCTGGAATTTGAGATCGATAGTGATTAAGAATAATTAACCCTTAAGCCTAAAAACCCTTTTTACCGCTTTAGACTTGTTATTCCTTGGCTTTAGTGGTGGAGATGTGTATACTTGCCAAGCTTATGATAGAATATTCGTCGCGACTGGACAGTTAAACGATTAGATTTGCTTTTACCAAAATATTTTATCTTACTTCTAATTCGTTAAGTGTTTGGTTGTGTGATTATGACAAAAATGAATACATGCTTAAATATAAAAATAAATCCTAACACTTTTAGGATACATTTTCATAAGATTAATTCTAAGGTTTACTTGGGGACAAGTAAAGTTCAAGTGGGGGGATATTTGATGAACTCAAATAAGTACATTTTATTACTATCATTTATCCTATTAATTTGACTTGTTTTACTATATTATGTATGAGGATTGATACTTAATCGTTTACTTTTGTAATTCTCAGGTAAAAACAAGCATTTGGTGAAACTTAGCGATTATTGACTAAAAACGGAGTAAAATGATCAAGATTGGAATTGGTTGTTGGAATGAAGAG
Source organism: Artemisia tridentata subsp. tridentata (assembly GCA_021014915.2). Taxonomy (NCBI): domain Eukaryota; kingdom Viridiplantae; phylum Streptophyta; class Magnoliopsida; order Asterales; family Asteraceae; genus Artemisia; species Artemisia tridentata. Next base: position 316,397,585 of record CP139503.1, read on the forward strand.
AATGAAGACCACTGCCTGACTTTGAAGAATGCGCCGCATGGATTTATCCCATGCGCCGCATATGAAACTTTGGTCAACGAAGAATAACCAACTTGTTCTGCTCCAGATGCGCCGCATCTCATTCATTACATGCGCCGCATCACTATTAATATTTCACCAGATACGATCCAAGATACAAGAGGACATGCGCCGCATCCAAAGATGAAGATACGCCGCATCTTCTGGCGGTGTACGAATATTCCTGAATATTATAATCTTGGACCCCACGCGAAGTTAAGTACATGCGCCGCATCTACTTACTAGATGCGCCGCATCTCACCCTCAGACAGAAACTATAAATACCCCAAGACCAGACGAATTTGAGCGTGACATATATTATATACGTGACCGAAGACCAGAAACCAAGGACGAATTCAGTCAAGGCAGCAGCACAAGACACACCCAAATCAAAGATACAAGAGCTATAAGAAGGTGCTGCATGTGTTTAATTCATTAAGTAGTTTTGTTTTATTGTGTTAGTAAACTTTAATTCATCAAGATTGGTGGCTTGTGTAATGTGACAACGGAAAGGTTGCACTCCCTTAAAACTGCTTTCTCATCAATTAAAGTTTATATGTTAGTGTCTTTGGTGACTTTTATTAGTGCATTGATAACCTTTGTGGCTAGCTGAGCGTTGATCGGGTCGCCATGCCTCTGCCCTCGCCTGTTTATTAGATCGCCTATGCATTCTATGGTCTGTAGAAAAGTAGGAGAAAGATAAAAAGGATAGTCATAAGTAATCATTAAGGGTTTACTCGCCGATAAGATTAGAACCAACGAGAAAGGACTTAATCTCGGTGCGTTGCATCGAACTATACACTTCATATAACACTAGCAATAAAACAAGTGACAAACTACTTATCATAAGGACAACCCTCTTATTGTCTCGAGTATGTATCTGTGTACGTGTGTGCTACTTGCTGATTCGTGCCTATTGGTTTAGTTTATTATTTAATTGCAACCAAATCGTGCCAGTTTCTCAGGCTGAACCCCCTTGCGTTAGATTAGATTGTATAGCTAACTTAATATATTAAAATACTGATTAGAATAACTAGATAATACGTTCCACTCTTAGTGATCGACACTCTACTTACCATTATATTCATACTGACCGGGTACACTGCTCGTTAAGTGTGTGTGTTATTGATAAGTCGGCTAAATATAAATTTAAAACTTGATTAGGAATTAATACTGCTAAACCGCAACGACACGCAACACGCATCACTATGTTTACAACTTGTTCTGAGAATATAACATAATGACTGATCACATGGGGTAAGATATTATCTACCGTGTATTGTCGACTTTAATACACATAATATCTTTGAATACTTATCTACTCAGCAACAGAATCTTTCAATAGTGTTGATATAAATAATGCCTAAACACGTTATTAATATTTTTCGATATCTCTACGTTTTGATAATCACAAAATGTAAAATCATTAATCGGAAAATTATGACGTAAACAAGTATTTAGTTGTAAATATCTATTTCTACAACTCAAATCACTTAAGGTATGAATGAACTAATGCTTAATGCATTATATGATCAAAGGAACATTTTCTTAATAACTAGATTTTTTATAAAACATCAAAAACATTTTATATATTTTTGAAAAACATTTTTGGTATTAAATAAAAATGTTTAATCTTTTATAAAAATATGAATTCAAATTTTTAACCAAAATCAGTTAAAATGTTCCAGAAAAACCTTCCCCACAAAAGGACAAAATTGGCCAACGTTCAGTAGGGGCGGCCCCCTTAATTTTGCTAGGCGGCCCCCTTAATAATTAAGGGGACCGCCCCCGCTCCAGTAGGCCTCCAGCTGTCCAGTTTTTCTCCTATAAATACCAGCTTTCTCCTGGATTTTTACTCACCTTTTGCACACTGAAACTTTCTGTTTTAAATCACATTTCATATCTTCAAAAACCCTTTGATCATATAATCTTAAGCTTTGGTTTCTAAGTGATCCAAGCTTCCTCCACTCAAGTGCAAAAGAAGAATACTCCTTCAACAACTAGAGAAGAAGTATTGCAACTTAGATACCTAAGTTGTTTGTATCATCATACATTTGTTTATAAGTTGTGTATTGTTGTTAGATAGTGGTGTGTATAATTGTTTGGGATAGGTTAGTGTATAAGTAGAGAAGTTGTGTTCTTAAGGTGTGTAAGTAGTGAAGGTGTGAAGTAGTATAAGTGTACATAGGTTGTGCTTAGTTGTGAAGTGTCGTGAAGAAGTCGTGAAGTAGTTGTGAAGAAGTCGTGAAGAAGTCGTGAAGTAGTCGTGAAGAAGAAGGTGTGATTAAGTTGTGTTTAAGTTGTGAGATTGGTTCTAGCTACGATTAGAACTCGACATCTAGCTTTGTGTCGTTAAGCCGGTGTAAGCTAAAGTTGTGTAAGGTTTTCTCCGCCATAAGGGAGCTTGTTGACATAGTGAAGAAAACTCTCGAGTTAGGTGCTCGGGGAGTGGAGTAGGGCAAGGAAGGTGTCCTTGTAGCCGAACCACTATAAATCTCTTGTCTCTCGGTTAGATCTTTCCATCTCTAGCTTTCATTTCATTTTATTACATTTCTTGCATTACTTATTTATATTTTCTTATATGCATATTGTTCATATTGTTCAAGAAGTTGAGATCACATAAATTCGAGTCTAAGTTTTAAAAAGTAAACAAAGTTTTCAAAATAAAATTAAAAGGACATAAAACTATTCAACCCCCCCTTCTAGTTTTCCACAATTGGTATCAAGAGCCAGGTCAAACAAGATTTTTAAAATTAACTGTATTTTAAAACTTGAAACGATCTATGGAATCTTTAAAATATTTAGAAGGGCAATATATGCAAAGACCACCACTATTTGAAAGTGATGGTTTTCTTTATTGGAAAAATAGACTCGAAACTTATGTGAAATCAAAGGATCTTGATCTTTGGCATGTTATTACCTATGGTGATTTTCCCCCTATTCAATATAATATCCTAACTAAAATAGATGAAATTGTACCGTTTGAAAAACAAAATGATGATTTAAAAAGGAAACTAGCAAAAAATAATGAAGCTAAAATGGTTATTTATAATGCGTTACCACGCAAAGAGTATGAAAGAATTTTTATGTGTCAAACCGCAAAAGAAATTTGGGATTCTTTACTAATCACTCACCAAGGTAATAGTCAAGTCAAAGATAATAAAATAGATCTTCTTGTGCAACAATATGAACAATTTACAATTCCTGAAGAAGAATCTATTGATAATGCATTTGCTAAATTTAACACAATCATCACAAGTTTAAAAGCACTTGATGAGACTTTTTCTAGCAAAAATTGTGTAAGGAAATTTCTTAGGGCATTACATCCGAAATGGCGCGCGAAGGTCACGGCGATTGAAGAGTCAAAGAACTTGATGACGTTATCATTTGATGAGCTTATTGGCAACTTAAAGGTTCATGAAGAAATTATAAAGAGGGACTCGGAAACGGTCAAGAGCAAGAAAGATCAAATCAAGTCTCTCGCGCTAAAAGCCAAAAAGGAACTTAGTGATGACGATGATTCAAGTGACGATAGTGAAGACGAAGAATATGCAATGGCCGTTAGAGAATTCAAGAAATTCTTCAAGAGACGAGGAAGATTCACGAGACAACCGCGAGATGAAAGAAGATCGCTACAAAGAAATAGAAATGATAACTACGGGAAAAGAAAGTGCTTTAGATGTGGAAGCCAAAACCATCTCATTGGCGAATGTCCAAAGCCACCGGGTTATGATTTCGAAAGCGCATTTGTTAGTGGAACATGGAGCGATAGCGACAAAGATGAAGCAGACAAAGCAAAAGACGAAAAGTGCCTTGTAGCTCAAGCCACCGATGAAATATGTCTTGGGATAAATTTGGAGCCCGACGAATGGATTAAGGATAGCGGATGCTCGAAGCACATGACGGGAAACCGGAAGCTATTCTCCTCCTACAAGGCATACAACGGAGGTAATGTTATTTTCGGTAGTGATTTTCGTGGAAAAATCATTGGCAAAGGTACGATCTCTCAAGACTCCCTAACTATTGAAAATGTTGAGCATGTAGATAACTTAACATATAACTTGCTTAGTATAGGACAAATATGCGATAATAAGTGTAGGGTTACTTTTACAAGTAAAGATAGCAAAATAGTTAAGGACGAAAAGGTCATAGGTAGAGGAGTTAGGAAAGGTGGCGTATATGTTATGAAACTAGGAAATAAACCGGAAGATAAAATATGTCTAGCTACCTTAGATGAAAACTCTACATTGTGGCATAGAAGATTAGGTCACGCAAATATGCAACAAATACAATCCCTAGCCTCTAAAGAATTAGTTAAAAACTTGCCTAACCTAAGATATGACCAACACTTTTGCGATGCATGTAAAATAGGAAAGCAAGCACATGCTAGTCACAAAGCTAAGAATATAGTCTCCACTACTAGATGCCTAGAATTATTACACATGGACCTTTTTGGTCCAACCGCTGTGCGGAGTTACGGAGGTAATCGTTATACCTTAGTAATTGTAGATGACTATTCACGATACACGTGGACTAGTTTTTTAAGTGATAAAACCGAAGCCTTTAATAAATTTGAAATATTTAGTAAAATGATTCAAAATAAATTAGGATGTTCTATAGTATCAATTAGGACGGATCATGGTCGGGAATTTGATAACGAAGTGCAATTCGGAAAATATTGTGATTTAAATGGTATATCTCACAATTTCTCCGCTCCTCGCACTCCACAATCAAATGGGGTAGTAAAAGAAAGAATCGAACCTTACAAGAAATGAGTAGAACAATGCTTAATGAACAATCTATCCCACAAAAATTTTGGTGCCATGCCGTAGATACATCAACATATATAATAAATAGAGTCTCAATTAGGAGAATCTTAGGAAAAACCCCATATGAGTTATTAAGAGGTAGAAAACCTAATCTAAATTACTTTAGGGTATTCGGGAGCAAATGTTTTGTTCTCAATACAAAAGACTACCTTACTAAGTTTGATCCTAAGTCGTACGAAGGAATCTTTCTAGGATATTCACAAAATAGTAAAGCATACATAATACTTAATAAACACACTATGAAAGTAGAAGAGTCCTTAAATGTAACTTTTGATGAAACTCCACCACCACCAAAGACATTGCACCTAGAAGATGATGACCTAGTTGAAGAAGAAGCTATTGAGGTTAGTAAAATTAAACCCTTAGGTGATGATAATGAAGATATAATATTAGGTGAAAACGAAATAGTAAATGTTAAGGAATCTAAATCACACCCGTTAGATAATATAATAGGAAACTTAAATCAAAGAACCCTAAGATCACAAGCTCAAGATAAAAATAACTTCTTTTGTTTCCTATCAACCATAGAACCTGAAAATATAAATGAGGCATTAAAAGATGAAAGTTGGGTTATGGCTATGCAAGAAGAACTAAATCAATTTAAAACTAATAATGTTTGGGAACTAGTCCCAAATCCCATGAACATGACCATCATAGGAACTAAGTGGGTTTATAGAAATAAGCTAGATGAAAATGGAATAGTTACTAGGAACAAAGCTAGGTTAGTTGCCCAAGGATATAATCAACAAGAAGGAATAGATTATGACGAAACTTATGCCCCCGTAGCTAGATTAGAATCATAAGAATACTACTTGCCTATGCATGCGCCCTAGATTTTAAGTTATTTCAAATGGACGTGAAAAGTGCATTCCTTAACGGTTTTATCAATGAGGAGGTATACGTGGCACAACCTCCAGGATTCATTGACTTCGCAAAACCTGATTATGTTTATAAACTCAAAAAGCTTTATATGGACTCAAACAAGCTACCAAGGCTTGGTATGATCGATTAAAGGCATTTCTTATTAAACATGATTATTCCATGGGAATGGTAGATAACACTCTTTTCACGAAAAAGAAAAGCCCAAATCTCGTCATTGTCCAAATATATGTTGACGACATTATATTCGGATCGACTTGTCAGGATATGTGTGATGAATTCGCCAAAATCATGCATGATGAGTTTGAGATGAGTATGATGGGTGAACTTAATTTCTTCCTAGGATTACAAATAAAACAATTAGAAGATGGAATATTTTTTAATCAATCTAAGTACATTAAGGAAATGCTTAAGAAATTTGGATTAGAAGACGCTAAGCCCATGAAGACACCAATGTCTACGGAAGTAAAACTCACAAGAGATGAAGAGGGTGAGTCCGTAGAAAACACTAAGTATAGAGGAATGATAGGTAGTTTACTATACTTAATGGCAAGTAGACCGGATATCATGTTTAGTGTCTGCCTTTGTGCTCGCTTTCAAGAGAATCCCAAAACCTCTCACCTAGAAGCGGTTAAGCGTATCTTCCGATACATTAAAGGCACTATACACTTAGGATTATGGTATCCTAAGGGATCGGGCATAGAAACCATCGTCTATGCGGATTCGGATCATGCGGGAGACTATGTGGATAGAAAAAGCACTAGCGGAATTTGCACGTTAATGGGATGTTGTCTAACATCTTGGTTCTCGAAGAAGCAAACCACTCTTGCTATTTCTACCACAGAAGCCGAATATGTAAGCGCTGGAAAGGCATGTCAACAAGCACTATGGATGAAACAAGCTCTCGTAGATTATGGCATTAGGTTAGATGACGTCCCAATTATGTGTGATAATAAAGGTGCTATAGATTTAGGTAAGAATCCCGTTCAACACTCTAGGACTAAACATATAGAAATACGCCACCACTTCCTCCACGATAACGTTCAAAAAGGAAACATATCTATAGAAAAGGTTGCATCGGAAGATAACTTAGCAGACATATTCACTAAGCCCCTTAAGCGTGAACTCTTTAACCACTTACCTTTAGGCCTAGGAATGATGGAACAAATTGACTGAATTTTCAAATTGACTGAATTTTCTGCATTTTTGGTAAAAAAAATTTCAGATGGGCGGACCCTTTAATGTCATAAAGGCGGTCCCCTTAATTATTAAGGGGACCGGCTTGTTATTAAGGGGACCGGCCATTTGACTGTAACATTTTTTTTTCTGTTTCCTCCCATCTGAGTCTAGGAATCTGTTTTGCACAAAATAAAAGATTGGGATATTTCTTTGCATAAACATATTTATAAACAAAACCCAATCTATTTTCTACAAATCATTCTCACATCTAGGAAAACACATGAAAACCATTTTTCTTACATTGTTGAATAATGCTAAAAACATTTTTTTCTCATGCATAAAGATCTTACATGAATTGTCAAAGTATATAATCTAATATATACATCTTTGATATTCATATATTGAGCAAAATCAAATCAAGGAGACCTTGGATTGTTTCTTAGGAAATTTTTGCATTTAGGAGTCGAAACAATCACATCTCCACATTTGTTGCATATAGGCACACACTAGAACAAACCTATTAATCACATCCTCAAAATTGTTCCATCACCTATTCCCCATTAGTTTCTAGTGCCTTTGCTCCATTACCCTTTCCTTAGATGATTAATTGCCTTAATTCTCTAAATTGCTAGATATTAATTATTGCTTGCTTATTTATTTATATTATATGCCATGCATGCTTAATATGTTTCTCTATTGCCTCAAAGAGTGGGACTTGCCTAAAACCAGAAGCTCAAAACATAGCCATCCTCACCTATTTCTGCAGAAAAACCCATTTCTGGAACCCAGAAAGGTACCAGATGGGCGGCCCCCTTAATTCATAAGGCGGCCCCCTTAATTATTAAGGGGACCGCCCATAATTAAGGGGACCGGCCATCTGCTGGACGGGTTCACAGAATCTTTTTCTGCTTTTTAGCGTATTTGATCCTATACTTCCCAAAATTCACAAACCTTTCACCCCAATACCATCCATTTCCATCAAATAACCAAATCCCCATTCATGAAAGGCAAAAGCTTCATGAAGAGATTAACCAAATCCATGATCTTAGTGATCTCCTTGCTATGCACCTCACACAACGCAACAAGGGACAACCTCCATCCTCACCTTACTCAAATTGCCTACCCCACTCTCTTAACTTGGATCAAGTTACAAACCACACCCACTATTGCCCTTGTTGCATCTTCCTTCAAAAACAAATCCTCCACCTAAGTGAAGATATTTCTTGGATCGAATATCTACTCACTCGTCCCCATCCCATTCCTCCACTACAACGATATAACATCAATGGATCCGCTCCATTTCCCTCACCATCACATAACTAAAACCCATCCACATGCTTTCCGCCTCAAAATAAAATCCCTTACCCTTTTGTGTCGCAAGCAAGTCCAATCGCTCTCTTTGGCAATATGAGGACCATTAGTATTTCTAGTTATGTTGTAATCATTATGTTTCAAGTATTTTATGTAATGTAATGATGATTCATATGTTATATATGATCATCTTGAATGCATTAGTTGGTTGTTCTAAATATTTTTGCTATGTATATGTATCTTGTGTCTCATAACTTGTTTTTGCAGCCAAGATTTCCATAGCTCGTCTCCTTGGTGCCCTCGAACGAGGGGGAGTAAATATGATCGATACACTGGTAGGTGGTTAAACCTTTGATGCTTTGTGTATGTGATAAGTTGAGTTAATATGATCAAGTACGCGGAATTTACTTAATCACACTTCGAAGGTTATTTTTGTGTTATGGAACTGGAACAGTTATGCTTGTGTATATTGAACAAAGAACATGCAATGTTCACACCAAACGATTCAATATTATTCAAGATAATACGAGTGATCTTCACTATCACTAGGGTTACAAAGACCTTGAATCTTATGTTTTCTATGACTTATGATATATGTGTTTGTTCTATGTTCTTAAGAGTTATTTTCTAAGCACTTTTTAATTCACACTTAGTCGTGCACATATCTAGTCTAAAATCTTTCTTTTATAACACAAGAAAGATCTTTATAATATTGTCAAGTCTAATCGAACACTTTCTTTGAGAGAGTCAGTCATTAAGATACAACATGTATCTATGTTTACAACTTGTTCTGAGAATATAACATAATGACTGATCACATGGGGTAAGATATTATCTACCGTGTATTGTCGACTTTAATACACATAATATCTTTGAATACTTATCTACTCAGCAACAGAATCTTTCAATAGTGTTGATATAAATAATGCCTAAACACGTTATTAATATTTTTCGATATCTCTACGTTTTGATAATCACAAAATGTAAAATCATTAATCGGAAAATTATGACGTAAACAAGTATTTAGTTGTAAATATCTATTTCTACAACTCAAATCACTTAAGGTATGAATGAACTAATGCTTAATGCATTATATGATCAAAGGAACATTTTCTTAATAACTAGATTTTTTATAAAACATCAAAAACATTTTATATATTTTTGAAAAACATTTTTGGTATTAAATAAAAATGTTTAATCTTTTATAAAAATATGAATTCAAATTTTTAACCAAAATCAGTTAAAATGTTCCAGAAAAACCTTCCCCACAAAAGGACAAAATTGGCCAACGTTCAGTAGGGGCGGCCCCCTTAATTTTGCTAGGCGGCCCCCTTAATAATTAAGGGGACCGCCCCCGCTCCAGTAGGCCTCCAGCTGTCCAGTTTTTCTCCTATAAATACCAGCTTTCTCCTGGATTTTTACTCACCTTTTGCACACTGAAACTTTCTGTTTTAAATCACATTTCATATCTTCAAAAACCCTTTGATCATATAATCTTAAGCTTTGGTTTCAAAGTGATCCAAGCTTCCTCCACTCAAGTGCAAAAGAAGAATACTCCTTCAACAACTAGAGAAGAAGAATTACAACTTAGATACCTAAGTTGTTTGTGTCATCATACATTTGTTTATAAGTTGTGTATTGTTGTTAGATAGTGGTGTGTATAATTGTTTGGGATAGGTTAGTGTATAAGTAGAGAAGTTGTGTTGTTAAGGTGTGTAAGTAGTAAAGGTGTGAAGTAGTAGAAGTGTACATAGGTTGTGCTTAGTTGTGAAGTGTCGTGAAGAAGTCGTGAAGTAGTTGTGAAGAAGTCGTGAAGTAGTCGTGAAGAAGAAGGTGTGATTAAGTTGTGTTTAAGTTGTGAGATTGGTTCTAGCTACGATTAGAACTCGACATCTAGCTTTGTGTCGTTAAGCCGGTGTAAGCTAAAGTTGTGTAAGGTTTTCTCCGCCATAAGGGAGCTTGTTGACATAGTGAAGAAAACTCTCGAGTTAGGTGCTCGGGGAGTGGAGTAGGGCAAGGAAGTCGTGAAGTAGTCGTGAAGAAGAAGGTGTGATTAAGTTGTGTTTAAGTTGTGAGATTGGTTCTAGCTACGATTAGAACTCGACATCTAGCTTTGTGTCGTTAAGCCGGTGTAAGCTAAAGTTGTGTAAGGTTTTCTCCGCCATAAGGGAGCTTGTTGACATAGTGAAGAAAACTCTCGAGTTAGGTGCTCGGGGAGTGGAGTAGGGCAAGGAAGGTGTCCTTGTAGCCGAACCACTATAAATCTCTTGTCTCTCGGTTAGATCTTTCCATCTCTAGCTTTCATTTCATTTTATTACATTTCTTGCATTACTTATTTATATTTTCTTATATGCATATTGTTCATATTGTTCAAGAAGTTGAGATCACATAAATTCGAATATAAGTTTTAAAAAGTAAACAAAGTTTTCAAAATAAAATTAAAAGGACATAAAACTATTCAACCCCCCCTTCTAGTTTTCCACAATTGGTATCAAGAGCCAGGTCAAACAAGATTTTTAAAATTAACTGTATTTTAAAACTTGAAACAATCTATGGAATCTTTAAAATATTTAGAAGGGCAATCTATGCAAAGACCACCACTATTTGAAAGTGATGGTTTTCTTTATTGGAAAAATAGATTCGAAACTTATGTGAAATCAAAGGATCTTGATCTTTGGCATGTTATTACCTATGGTGATTTTCCCCCTATTCAATATAATATCCTAACTAAAATAGATGAAATTGTACCGTTTGAAAAACAAAATGATGATTTAAAAAGGAAACTAGCAAAAAATAATGAAGCTAAAATGGTTATTTATAATGCGTTACCACGCAAAGAGTATGAAAGAATTTTTATGTGTCAAACCGCAAAAGAAATTTGGGATTCTTTACTAATCACTCACCAAGGTAATAGTCAAGTCAAAGATAATAAAATAGATCTTCTTGTGCAACAATATGAACAATTTACAATTCCTGAAGAAGAATCTATTGATAATGCATTTGCTAAATTTAACACAATCATCACAAGTTTAAAAGCACTTGATGAGACTTTTTCTAGCAAAAATTGTGTAAGGAAATTTCTTAGGGCATTACATCCGAAATGGCGCGCGAAGGTCACGGCGATTGAAGAGTCAAAGAACTTGATGACGTTATCATTTGATGAGCTTATTGGCAACTTAAAGGTTCATGAAGAAATTATAAAGAGGGACTCGGAAACGGTCAAGAGCAAGAAAGATCAAATCAAGTCTCTCGCGCTAAAAGCCAAAAAGGAACTTAGTGATGACGATGATTCAAGTGACGATAGTGAAGACGAAGAATATGCAATGGCCGTTAGAGAATTCAAGAAATTCTTCAAGAGACGAGGAAGATTCACGAGACAACCGCGAGATGAAAGAAGATCGCTACAAAGAAATAGAAATGATAACTACGGGAAAAGAAAGTGCTTTAGATGTGGAAGCCAAAACCATCTCATTGGCGAATGTCCAAAGCCACCGGGTTATGATTTCGAAAGCGCATTTGTTAGTGGAACATGGAGCGATAGCGACAAAGATGAAGCAGACAAAGCAAAAGACGAAAAGTGCCTTGTAGCTCAAGCCACCGATGAAATATGTCTTGGGATAAATTTGGAGCCCGACGAATGGATTAAGGATAGCGGATGCTCGAAGCACATGACGGGAAACCGGAAGCTATTCTCCTCCTACAAGGCATACAACGGAGGTAATGTTATTTTCGGTAGTGATTTTCGTGGAAAAATCATTGGCAAAGGTACGATCTCTCAAGACTCCCTAACTATTGAAAATGTTGAGCATGTAGATAACTTAACATATAACTTGCTTAGTATAGGACAAATATGCGATAATAAGTGTAGGGTTACTTTTACAAGTAAAGATAGCAAAATAGTTAAGGACGAAAAGGTCATAGGTAGAGGAGTTAGGAAAGGTGGCGTATATGTTATGAAACTAGGAAATAAACCGGAAGATAAAATATGTCTAGCTACCTTAGATGAAAACTCTACATTGTGGCATAGAAGATTAGGTCACGCAAATATGCAACAAATACAATCCCTAGCCTCTAAAGAATTAGTTAGAAACTTGCCTAACCTAAGATATGACCAACACTTTTGCGATGCATGTAAAATAGGAAAGCAAGCACATGCTAGTCACAAAGCTAAGAATATAGTCTCCACTACTAGATGCCTAGAATTATTACACATGGACCTTTTTGGTCCAACCGCTGTGCGGAGTTACGGAGGTAATCGTTATACCTTAGTAATTGTAGATGACTATTCACGATACACGTGGACTAGTTTTTTAAGTGATAAAACCGAAGCCTTTAATAAATTTGAAATATTTAGTAAAATGATTCAAAATAAATTAGGATGTTCTATAGTATCAATTAGGACGGATCATGGTCGGGAATTTGATAACGAAGTGCAATTCGGAAAATATTGTGATTTAAATGGTATATCTCACAATTTCTCCGCTCCTCGCACTCCACAATCAAATGGGGTAGTAGAAAGAAAGAATCGAACCTTACAAGAAATGAGTAGAACAATGCTTAATGAACAATCTATCCCACAAAAATTTTGGTGCCATGCCGTAGATACATCAACATATATAATAAATAGAGTCTCAATTAGGAGAATCTTAGGAAAAACCCCATATGAGTTATTAAGAGGTAGAAAACCTAATCTAAATTACTTTAGGGTATTCGGGAGCAAATGTTTTGTTCTCAATACAAAAGACTACCTTACTAAGTTTGATCCTAAGTCGTACGAAGGAATCTTTCTAGGATATTCACAAAATAGTAAAGCATACATAATACTTAATAAACACACTATGAAAGTAGAAGAGTCCTTAAATGTAACTTTTGATGAAACTCCACCACCACCAAAGACATTGCACCTAGAAGATGATGACCTAGTTGAAGAAGAAGCTATTGAGGTTAGTAAAATTAAACCCTTAGGTGATGATAATGAAAATATAATATTAGGTGAAAACGAAATAGTAAATGTTAAGGGATCTAAATCACACCCATTAGATAATATAATAGGAAACTTAAATCAAAGAACCCTAAGATCACAAGCTCAAGATAAAAATAACTTCTTTTGTTTCCTATCAACCATAGAACCTGAAAATATAAATGAGGCATTAAAAGATGAAAGTTGGGTTATGGCTATGCAAGAAGAACTAAATCAATTTAAAACTAATGATGTTTGGGAACTAGTCCCAAATCCCATGAACATGACCATCATAGGAACTAAGTGGGTTTATAGAAATAAGCTAGATGAAAATGGAATAGTTACTAGGAACAAAGCTAGGTTAGTTGCCCAAGGATATAATCAACAAGAAGGAATAGATTATGACGAAACTTATGTCCCCGTAGCTAGATTAGAATCCATAAGAATACTACTTGCCTATGCATGCGCCCTAGATTTTAAGTTATTTCAAATGGACGTGAAAAGTGCATTCCTTAACGGTTTTATCAATGAGGAGGTATACGTGGCACAACCTCCAGGATTCATTGACTTCGCAAAACCTGATTATGTTTATAAACTCAAGAAAGCTTTATATGGACTCAAACAAGCTACCAAGGCTTGGTATGATCGATTAAAGGCATTTCTTATTAAACATGATTATTCCATGGGAATGGTAGATAACACTCTTTTCACGAAAAAGAAAAGCCCAAATCTCGTCATTGTCCAAATATATGTTGATGACATTATATTCGGATCGACTTGTCAGGATATGTGTGATGAATTCAGCCAAAATCATGCATGATGAGTTTGAGATGAGTATGATGGGTGAACTTAATTTCTTCCTAGGATTACAAATAAAACAATTAAGAAGATGAAATATTTTTTAATCAATCTAAGTACATTAAGGAAATGCTTAAGAAATTTGGATTAGAAGACGCTAAGCCCATGAAGACACCACTGTCTACGGAAGTAAAACTCACAAGAGATGAAGAGGGTGAGTCCGTAGAAAACACTAAGTATAGAGGAATGATAGGTAGTTTACTATACTTAATGGCAAGTAGACCGGATATCATGTTTAGTGTCTGCCTTTGTGCTCGCTTTCAAGAGAATCCCAAAACCTCTCACCTAGAAGCGGTTAAGCGTATCTTCCGATACATTAAAGGCACTATACACTTAGGATTATGGTATCCTAAGGGATCGGGCATAGAAACCATCGTCTATGCGGATTCGGATCATGCGGGAGACTATGTGGATAGAAAAAGCACTAGCAGAATTTGCACGTTAATGGGATGTTGTCTAACATCTTGGTTCTCGAAGAAGCAAACCACTCTTGCTATTTCTACCACAGAAGCCGAATATGTAAGCGCTGGAAAGGCATGTCAACAAGCACTATGGATGAAACAAGCTCTCGTAGATTATGGCATTAGGTTAGATGACGTCCCAATTATGTGTGATAATAAAGGTGCTATAGATTTAGGTAAGAATCCCGTTCAACACTCTAGGACTAAACATATAGAAATACGCCACCACTTCCTCCGCGATAACGTTCAAAAAGGAAACATATCTATAGAAAAGGTTGCATCGGAAGATAACTTAGCAGACATATTCACTAAGCCCCTTAAGCGTGAACTCTTTAACCCCTTACGTTTAGGCCTAGGAATGATGGAACAAATTGACTGAACTTTCAAATTGACTGAATTTTCTGCATTTTTGGTAAAAAAAATTTCAGATGGGCGGACCCTTTAATGTCATAAAGGCGGTCCCCTTAATTATTAAGGGGACCGGCTTGTCATTAAGGGGACCGGCCATTTGACTGTAACATTTTTTTTTCTGTTTCCTCCCATCTGAGTCTAGGAATCTGTTTTGCACAAAATAAAAGATTGGGATATTTCTTTGCATAAACATATTTATAAACAAAACCCAATCTATTTTCTACAAATCATTCACACATCTAGGAAAACACATGAAAACCATTTTTCTTACATTGTTGAATAATGCTAAAAACATTTTTTTCTCATGCATAAAGATCTTACATGAATTGTCAAAGTATATAATCTAATATATACATCTTTGATATTCATATATTGAGCAAAATCAAATCAAGGAGACCTTGGATTGTTTCTTAGGAAATTTTTGCATTTAGGAGTCGAAACAATCACATCTCCACATTTGTTGCATATAGGCACACACTAGAACAAACCTATTAATCACATCCTCAAAATTGTTCCATCACCTATTCCCCATTAGTTTCTAGTGCCTTTGCTCCATTACCCTTGCCTTAGATGATTAATTGCCTTAATTCTCTAAATTGCTAGATATTAATTATTGCTTGCTTATTTATTTATATTATATGCCATACATGCTTAATATGTTTCTCTATTGCCTCAAAGAGTGGGACTTGCCTAAAACCAAAAGCTCAAAACATAGCCATCCTCACCTATTTCTGCAGAAAAACCCATTTCTGGAACCCAGAAAGGTACCAGATGGGCGGCCCCCTTAATTCATAAGGCGGCCCCCTTAATTATTAAGGGGACCGGCCATCTGCTGGACGGGTTCAGAGAATCTTTTTCTGCTTTTTAGCCTATTTGATCCTATACTTCCCCAAATTCACAAACCTTTCACCCCAATACCATCCATTTCCACCAAATAACCAAATCCCCATTCATGAAAGGCAAAAGCTTCATGAAGAGATTAACCAAATCCATGATCTTAGTGATCTCCTTGCTATGCACCTCACACAACGCAACAAGGGACAACCTCCATCCTCACCTTACTCAAATTGCCTACCCCACTCTCTTAACTTGGATCAAGTTACAAACCACACCCACTATTGCCCTTGTTGCATCTTCCTTCAAAAACAAATCCTCCACCTAAGTGAAGATATTTCTTGGATCGAATATCTACTCACTCGTCCCCATCCCATTCCTCCACTACAACGATATAACATCAATGGATCCGCTCCATTTCCCTCACCATCACATAACTAAAACCCATCCACATGCTTTCCGCCTCAAAATAAAATCCCTTACCCTTTTGTGTCGCAAGCAAGTCCAATCGCTCTCTTTGGCAATATGAGGACCATTAGTATTTCTAGTTATGTTGTAATCATTATGTTTCAAGTATTTTATGTAATGTAATGATGATTCATATGTTATATATGATCATCTTGAATGCATTAGTTGGTTGTTCTAAATATTTTTGCTATGTATATGTATCTTGTGTCTCATAACTTGTTTTTGCAGCCAAGATTTCCATAGCTCGTCTCCTTGGTGCCCTCGAACGAGGGGGAGTAAATATGATCGATACACTGGTAGGTGGTTAAACCTTTGATGCTTTGTGTATGTGATAAGTTGAGTTAATATGATCAAGTACGCAGAATTTACTTAATCACACTTCGAAGGTTATTTTTGTGTTATGGAACTGGAACAGTTATGCTTGTGTATATTGAACAAAGAACATGCAATGTTCACACCAAACGATTCAATATTATTCAAGATAATACGAGTGATCTTCACTATCACTAGGGTTACAAAGACCTTGAATCTTATGTTTTCTATGACTTATGATATATGTGTTTGTTCTATGTTCTTAAGAGTTATTTTCTAAGCACTTTTTAATTCACACTTAGTCGTGCACATATCTAGTCTAAAATCTTTCTTTTATAACACAAGAAAGATCTTTATAATATTGTCAAGTCTAATCGAACACTTTCTTTGAGAGAGTCAGTCATTAAGATACAACATGTATCTATGTTTACAACTTGTTCTGAGAATATAACATAATGACTGATCACATGGGGTAAGATATTATCTACCGTGTATTGTCGACTTTAATACACATAATATCTTTGAATACTTATCTACTCAGCAACAGAATCTTTCAATAGTGTTGATATAAATAATGCCTAAACACGTTATTAATATTTTTCGATATCTCTACGTTTTGATAATCACAAAATGTAAAATCATTAATCGGAAAATTATGACGTAAACAAGTATTTAGTTGTAAATATCTATTTCTACAACTCAAATCACTTAAGGTATGAATGAACTAATGCTTAATGCATTATATGATCAAAGGAACATTTTCTTAATAACTAGATTTTTTATAAAACATCAAAAACATTTTATATATTTTTGAAAAACATTTTTGGTATTAAATAAAAATGTTTAATCTTTTATAAAAATATGAATTCAAATTTTTAACCAAAATCAGTTAAAATGTTCCAGAAAAACCTTCCCCACAAAAGGACAAAATTGGCCAACGTTCAGTAGGGGCGGCCCCCTTAATTTTGCTAGGCGGCCCCCTTAATAATTAAGGGGACCGCCCCCTATTTAAGGGGACCGCCCCCGCTCCAGTAGGCCTCCAGCTGTCCAGTTTTTCTCCTATAAATACCAGCTTTCTCCTGGATTTTTACTCACCTTTTGCACACTGAAACTTTCTGTTTTAAATCACATTTCATATCTTCAAAAACCCTTTGATCATATAATCTTAAGCTTTGGTTTCTAAGTGATCCAAGCTTCCTCCACTCAAGTGTAAAAGAAGAATACTCCTTCAACAACTAGAGAAGAAGAATTGCAACTTAGATACCTAAGTTGTTTGTGTCATCATACATTTGTTTATAAGTTGTGTATTGTTGTTAGATAGTGGTGTGTATAATTGTTTGGGATAGGTTAGTGTATAAGTAGAGAAGTTGTGTTGTTAAGGTGTGTAAGTAGTGAAGGTGTGAAGTAGTAGAAGTGTACATAGGTTGTGCTTAGTTGTGAAGTGTCGTGAAGAAGTCGTGAAGTAGTTGTGAAGAAGTCGTGAAGAAGTCGTGAAGTAGTCGTGAAGAAGAAGGTGTGATTAAGTCGTGTTTAAGTTGTGAGATTGGTTCTAGCTACGATTAGAACTCGACATCTAGCTTTGTGTCGTTAAGCCGGTGTAAGCTAAAGTTGTGTAAGGTTTTCTCCGCCATAAGGGAGCTTGTTGACATAGTGAAGAAAACTCTCGAGTTAGGTGCTCGGGGAGTGGAGTAGGGCAAGGAAGGTGTCCTTGTAGCCGAACCACTATAAATCTCTTGTCTCTCGGTTAGATCTTTCCATCTCTAGCTTTCATTTCATTTTATTACATTTCTTGCATTACTTATTTATATTTTCTTATATGCATATTGTTCATATTGTTCAAGAAGTTGAGATCACATAAATTCGAATCTAAGTTTTAAAAAGTAAACAAAGTTTTCAAAATAAAATTAAAAGGACATAAAACTATTCAACCCCCCCCCCCTTCTAGTTTTCCACAAATAGTTATCCACTTAGCAGTAGAAAGTTCTTCACCAGCAGCAGAATAATTCAGCAGTAGAATGTTAACGCTAGCAGTAGAATCAAATGCTCTAGCAGTAGAATGATACTTAGAGTATTTCTTTGAGCAGAAACCGATATTAAACTTCTTGAATATTTAATTCCCAACACTTACCCTTAAAGGGAATTCAGTGTGTGTTATATAATAATATACTAGTATGTTCGTGTAGCATAAAATGTCTAAAATTCACATAATCGTCTAGAGGATGGAAGGCACGGAGAGCGATAGGCTATAAAACATTTCTATGGAAAAGCAGTTATAGTTTAGGTCTCAATTAGACCCGTTTCTCTATAACTATAGCTCTGATACCAATCTGTAACACCTCCAATTTCGTGATACGCAGCGGAATTCAAACTGGGTGTTACTTCATGTCACAACAGTTATAACAATAGAAAACAAACTCTGATGAAGTCGTTTTAAAAGATTTATCATTCGAATTATATAAATATCAGAGTTTACAAAATGAGGTCCCAGTAGTTTCAAGGTTTACAATTACATTAAATGGGTTTTCGAATGATAATAAAATTTATAGCCTTCTCGAATATTCGTGCTCCTCTGTGCCAGCCTCGATCATTATGGAACTGAGATAAACATGCTAAACTATCAACACAAAGGTTGGTGAGTTCATAGAGTTTGTGAAAATAATGTGAAAACCTCGATAAGTAAATCCTGATAACAAGTGTATGTAAATGATAAATGTAGTTCATAAAACTATCGAGTGTATGACTATTGTACTAAATACAATATCACATATAGGTAGTGTTTTCGTTGTACTAAATTCATGACCTCGAAACCTTAAGTTTCTGTTTCTGACTGGTTCACAATTGTACCAAGTCTGTTGGTTTGTTATTATACCAATTCTATTAGATCGAGATTACACCAAGTCCATTAGATCACATAGTTTGTACCAAGTACATGAAATCTTCCCATTTATCCCGGTAGGGGGCCACCAATCCTTCAGTATCTGGGTTACGTTGTTATACATCCAAAGCGTTGAACATTGTTTGTTATTGCACTATCATTATGAAAACCAAAATGTAAATCTCGTACTAATAGAAATTGGAATAATTGTTGCAATCATAGCCTAGTAGGTAATCTATTGTTATACCTAGTATTCTCAAATTTTTGTTGCGTTTGTTTGCTCTAGCCGAGTCAACTTAATGGTTACATTAATCCCAATAAATCTGACCATAATATTCATACTCACAACGCATAGTGCTTAATGATCTATGATATAGAAACTCTAAGTAGGGCAATAATGTTATTTAGCATAAATGAACATTTAGTTCAGATAAAACATACAGTTTGCAAATAATCATATTTGAAATTAAAAGTAGTTGAGCATGTATCTCCCCAAAAGAGTTTACAAAATAGTTAAACGATTGAAAACGGTGCTATGAATCACCGTGAGTTGGATGATGTTTAAGGATATAATGAAATTGCTGGATAAGCCGGGAAGACCTCTACGTGCAACCTAGAATAATTGTTGCAACTTAGGTTTGGAATATTGTCTAAGAAAACATAAACGAGCCTATATATAGAATTCTTGAAAATGTCGAAACTTATCAATATACTATAACTTAGTATATTAATTGATAGATACGTTTATTTTAACTCGTAGACGTTGCTAAAACCTAAACTTGTAGGTTTGGGATTACGTGGAATATTAATCGTACAATATTTTGATAGAAATGGAAAAACAAAAATGTAACTCGTAAAATATTTACGAGATGAATAGTAAAAATACGATGATTAGTAACCTGAAAATATGAATTGTTACATGGTTCGCTTCTTCTATCATCAGTGAGACTTTAGTTGTTTTATGAGAAAGGTGTTCAAGGACAAGTAGACATTTGTCAGATCTCAGTGTCCCTGATGTTGCTCAGATACTTTCCTCACTAGCTCTGCATCAGTGTGGTAAGGTGCATCTTCAGTTGGTCTTTGACATTCTTAAAGCATTGTATTTGAGCTTATCCCTGATGGATCAGAGAGTGTGTGTGTGTTTGCTGATTTTATCAGCGAGCGAGTTGGCTATTTTATGTTCAAATACTTGTGAGGGAAAATTGGGTCAAGTTTTGGCCCAACAATCTCCCCCTATTTGAATAAAGAAATAGCTTGAGTTTTTATAAGAGATAAGTGAGCATAACGGCTTCTTCTTATACTCTAAGTTACAACAAGGTAAAGCAAACGATTATTGCTCAAGCTATACTATTTGATATCACTTGTTGAGTTTTATCAGAGATAAGTGAGCATAGCGGCTTCTTCTTATACTCTGAGTTACAACAAAGTTAGACAATTATAATTTTGATATCACTTGTTGTGGATGAAGTTGTGCCTCATCTTGAGTCGCTATCTTGATCTTGGTTCTTCACTGTCTGAGCGCTTCCCTTAGGTAGTGATGATTCTTACTTTAGTTTTCTTTTGAAGATGAATTCCTGAGTATTTTTACTCAAAGATTTAATTCTACACTTAGGTTCTTAAATTTAGTGAGAGATTATTGGGATTGCACATAGCTCATCAATAAGTCTCCTCCTAAGTGTTTATCAGTTGTAAGTGAGCACTATGGCTTCTTCTTCCAAACTAAGTTACAACAAAGAGCAAAAAAAAAAAAAAAAAAAAAAAAAAAATATAGATTCTTTGTTGATGTAGCTCGAGTTTCTACTTCAGCTTATTTGTCCTGAACCATTTCCTTTATGCTTAGGGACATTGTCCCTGATGTTTGTTCCTTTCAAGCCACTTGCTGATGCTCAGTTATATACTTGAAATCTTTTGTTGTGAACTCAGTCCCTAATGATTAGTCATCAGGTTCACATATCATGGCTGACTTAGGGTATAAATGCTTTCTCCACTTTTTTTAAAAAAGTCAAATTTGCTCCCTTTTTTTCCATTGCAGAAAAAAGATCCCTTCCCCCCGCTTTCAAAAATGATGCATTCTTGCATTTATGGTTCAAGATCCAAGGACTATGTCCTTGATGAACGTCTATCACTGATTGAAGTTTGCTCTGCCTTCTGTAGTGGTACCTTGTCTTGATGTCAGAGAGGTCAATGGGGTATATGCCTATAGCCCTTCTTCATTGCCCTGTTAAGTATCTTGATTTCTCCACATATCAATTATACCTGGTTAGTCAGGTTGATAGACACAAAATCATCAGAGAGTAATTTTTCTCTGACAGCTTATCAGAGAGTGACACACTGATACTAATAATTAGCTTTTAGTGGGTGACACTCTCTGGTTCACTGAGAATCAGTGAGTGAGTTTTAGACTATTTTATACATGAATACATATAAGAGGAGATTAGGTCACATTTTGATTCGTTAATCTCCCCCTATCTAACTATACATATAGCCTAAACTAGACCAGTATTAAGTGAGCATTGGCTTCTTCTTACATACTGAATTTACATCAATGAATTACATTATTTTAACTAAATAAATTCTGTTGATGTTGCTGAAAGCTATATAGACTCTGAGACTTTGATTCCTTTTTCTTCAGTTCTTCATCTTTCTTGTCTTTAGTCTAGTGTCTTCGTAGTTCAGCAGCTAGTTTTGATACCCGGTTGAGTTGCTTCGGGTTATAGTGCTCTGACTAGGATCAGGTAGTACTTGCTTACTACCTGATTTGTACAATCCATTCCCCGAACTGAACAAGCTGATTTACTTTCTGATGCACGATAAGGTAGCAGATCAAGTTTGTTCAAAGAGCAAGGTTCAGGGACTATTTTGTTTACTGGCTGATCTAACTGATGGGTAAAGCCACTTGGGTAGCTTTTCCCGTCATAGATGAGCCAAGTTTCACCCAGGCTGTAAGCGTGCATCTTCTTGCTTACAAGTTGGGCAGCAACAAGGATTAGAACATCATTGATTTTCATCCTTTGTTGCTTGACGTCTTTAGGTGAAGTTTCTTGAAGATCATGGACTAATTTATGCAATGACTAGCCCCTGATGTACGATTTGTATCTATCCCTAAAGACGTATCCTCTTCCCCATTCTATTTCTTGCTTCAGTTGCCCCTGATGGCCCTCTTTTTCATCCACGATGGTTGTTACTGAGATCAACCATGTAACATTCCTAATTGTCACCACTTTGATGGCCAATGAGAATCTAATTGACAATGAAGCTCTCGCCATCTATACGACCTTTGAAAACATAAAAAATTACTCAGGACGTCATGGTCCAGGTAAACCTGTTTCTGATCAAAGGTACTTGAGACTCTTGAAGGCTGGTGGTGATAAGGAGTGGCTTAAATGAAAAGATTGAGGGTGGGTACATGAGACATCTCTTAGGACAAGAACGGTTTGAATGTAACCATATTGCTTAAAAAGACGCTCAAGGATGTTATGGAAGGGGATTTAAATGATGGGGATCTGTAGAGGGTTGTGGTTATAGGTTGTTAGCCGTCATTTACGAACGGCTAAATGTTATTAGAAGCCATTTAAGAACGGATCTAGATCATGGGAGTTGATCCACCCGCTCTGATACCACTTGTTGATCCGAAACAACTTGAGTAACCCATGAATTACGAAGATAAACATGAACAAGTGATGTTTTGACATTGAACAAACGACATGTTTATGATACATGATGAACAAAATTACAAGGTTACTCAAGAACTCACTTCGACTAATTAATAACACTTGGGCAGCTTTTCAAGGGGATAGTTGCAGAATACTATCCCCGTTGAATGAGAAATTGAAATCACAAAGATTCAAGCTATGCTTGAATTCTAAGTGTTGAAGATTCTATCACTATAATAATTTGTATTATCTTTGTGTGAAATCTCTCTTTTCCGTGGAATCTCTCTTTTCACTCTTACTGAATGCCCACGCTTTTTCTTGTTGTAACAGATACTTATAGCGGGGAAGTTACTGTTGCTTCACGTGGGAATAGTGACTTTGCCAAATTGATAGTAGATAGGCACGTTCCTAGACTTATAGCTTGAATGTCCTTTTTGTTTACCGGAGTTGATAGTAAAGTGTACCCGTGAGCTACTTTAGTGTCTTGGGAAGAAGCAATTATCTTCCCAAGAGTTTTCCCGCTTAAATATGAATGTAAATAAAATCACACCTAACTAACATAGAATAAGAGCTGTGTTCTTGTTGGTCTGATCAGAGTTCTGAGAGATCATCAGGGTATTGCTACCCCTGATGATCTCTATACTTCAGCTAGAGTTCCTTGTACATACTGGCTGTTCCGCATCAGCTAGAGGTTGTGTCTTCAAGTGAACTTGATGATGTCTCTGATTTGAACTGTGATGGAGTTACTCGCTGTATCTACCTTCAGCGAGACTCCTTGATTGGTTCATTCTTCTATCGTCAGTGAGACTTTAGTTGTTTTATGAGAAAGGTGTTCAGGGACAAGGAGACATTTTTCAGATCTCAGTGTCCCTGATGTTGCTCAGATACTTTCCTCACTGGCTCTACATCAGTGTGGTAAGGTGCATCTTCAGTTGGTCTTTGACATTCTTGAAGCATGCTTTTTGAGCTTCTCCCTGATGGATCAGAGAGTGTGTGTGTGCTATCAGTGAGCGACTTGGCTATTTTATGTTCAAATACTTGTGAGGGACAATTGGGTCAAGTTTTGTCCCAACAGTATGGCATAAAATAGTCTGGTTTTCATAAGGTAACCCAAGATTTGCGTTTGTTCTATGGATGGCACTGAAAGGAATAGTAACAAAGATATGAAATGCTCATTGTGTAACAAGGTAAATGACTCCCATAGACATCTGTTTTTGAATGTGATTTCTCAAAAAATATATGGGATGAGATGAAAAAGAAAATGGAGGATAATGTTATGCCTCTTGTTTGGGAAGATGTGATTGATTACTATGTAAACAGTCCTTGCAACAACTTAATTAGAAGTGTGCTCCAAAGAATTGTCCTTGCAACCACATTTTATTACATATGGAAAGAAAGAAGTTCAAGACTATTCACAGGGGAAAAACAAAATACTGAGGTTGTATTGAAGATCATTATGGATAATATCAGGCTGCAACTCCTTGGGCTAAAAGTTAAAAAGACAACAAATGTGAAGAAAGTGGCTAAGAATTGGATGGTTGAAATGACAGTGTGCAGAACTGAGCAGATCTTAAGTTAAAAACTATCTATCAGTAAATAAAGGGGTGTTTGGCATAAGGCAGTGTTGTAGGTGCAGATGGCTAATACCTTGGGTCTTTCTTTTCAAGTCCATTTACAATCTTCATAGACTTATTTGTGGGGCTGTGAGCAGCAAATATGATACATAAGGGTTGGTATAATGGATTTGAGCTAGCACCCAAAATGTAGTTTCCTGCTGGTAGCATCAGCCTATTTGGTCAAAAATGGGCTAGTGTCTGTGGTTCATAACATACTCAAATGGTAGCATTTTTTCAACCATGTGGGTATGAAAAAGTGCCAAGCAGACATTGAGATTCAAGTTTAGTCTGCAGAAATATGGTTTTATCCAGGAGAAGCCAAACCATCATAGGTTGGGCTTTTTAAGATAGTCTCACTTCAGCTTGATGGCCTTGTAACTTGGAATTGCGGTGTTTGTTTCTGTACTCTCCTTTTGGCAAAAGAGTTGGCCTTTGTTAGGTGTTGTTTGGCTAATAGGTTGGAGTACTAAATAATAAACATAGTAATTGCCATAAGGTAGTTTTCCAACTGAGAAGGGTATGTGAGATTGGTGGGTGGTATATGAAGGCTGGAATAGTGAGGGGTGTAAGATGACCCTACTTGGTCCAGTCTATATGCCACTAAAGGAGGTAATGGTTGGTCCTCCTTCAAGGTGTGTGTTCCCAGATTTGTGAAGCCATTCAAGAGATGGAAATGTAACACATCTGGTATAGCTCTTGACTTGGAGGGGTTATGGGTGCCTAGTGATGCCAATCTCTTGTCCTGCCTTGATCGTTGTGGTGGCAGGTTGAATGATCTTGATGGGAAAGAGTTTTGGAAATGTAGCTAGATGGTATGGTGCAACATAAGGTGAATCAAAAGGTGCAGAATGAGTGCTTGAATGGAGACGTGAAGATTGAATGCAGAAATGTCATACTCTGCTGTGAGTCTCAGATTTTAGTTTTGTCAGACAAATGAAGTAACTTTGCCTGATATCGAATGTATAAAGTTTTTAAGTTTGTTTCTGTGTTTGGGACATGTCCAAAGCAGATGTGTTATTCCTTGTATTGTAAATATTTGGAGTATTAATATAATTCACTTTTTGCACACAAAAAAAATGAGCTTTTAGAAGTGAGTATGTCTTTAGTTAAATCACCTAAATACAAGTTCAAGTTTTAGCTCTAGCAGCTATTTTCATCAAACATAACTTAACATATTGCTATTCAAAATTTTTTTGAAAAATTATTTGTCATTAGAGCAAACATGCTAATTAAGAACCGGTTGAAGTCCTTCAAAAATTGGGGCGACTGTCATGTAAACTGTTTACAAAATGCTTTCATGAAAATTTTAATTACTGTTCGAGTTGATTTATTGAATAAGCTTTTAATTTGTAAAAAATTATTTGAAGGAGGCATGGCAAAATCAAAAAGTCATTAAAACATTCTTTCTCTAAATGCAAATGTACATTGTGTACTCTTTCTTAGGTGAGCAGCGTTTGGCTAAGTTTAGTTTTTGAGCAACATCAAATCGTAATTGGATAACTCGGTTATTAAACGTGTAATTCGGTGCTCTAAGGTGCAAAATCTGAGAGGTTCGGTTCGAATACAATTCTTAATTTGCAATTTTAACCTTTAGAAAAAATAAGGAGAGTTTTACTCGACATGAGTATGTGTGGCGGTAGACTTAAACTGTGTAGATAAGCTGTTTAAAATTTCGAATATTATGCTGACAAAAAATAAAAGATAGAAATCCGACTTGCCCTTGTTAGTAAAACAATTCTAAGACTAGACGTAGTAGAGGCAACACACCACACGTTTCCCTTAACACACCACCACCATCACGCGTTGTGGTATATTTTTTGTGTTGAATAGTTGGTGCAGACTAGCGAATGTAGATTTTTGGTGGTGGTCATTACTACATTTGATGGTGGAGTTCTGGTGGATTGAAAAATTGATGTGACGCTGTGTTATCGGTTACAATATTGGTCATTACTAGGGATGGCAATGGATCGGATATGGATTTGGGGAGCCGTATCCATATCCATATCCATTTAACTTTAATTTACACAATCATATTCATATCCAACGGATGAAGCGGGTAAATTGATATCAGTTGGATAGGAAAAAAAAACTCTTTCATCTAAAAATTCTCAATTTTAATCGAAATAAAACATATATTGTTATGTAAGAAAATACAATGCAACACTAAATCATAATGAATGACATTTCGTTCTCATGGTTTCATGTTTACTTTTTGGGTAAAGGGGATTACCCCGGTAAAATATATAATCACAGAAAAAATTCATTACAAGAAAAAAGGGCTATAGTGACGATAGGAAAATCATCACTAAAGGTGGAAAAATCGTCACTAAACCGGATTAGTCACGAAAATCAAGGTCGTCACTTGTCGTCACTATAGCTCCGTCACTAAGTTAATAGTGACGATATTGGAATTTGACACTAAATTTAGTGACGAGCTAAAGTCGTCACTTATGGGTGTGTGACAACCCATTTCGTCACTTAATTTCATCACTACAGTGGCTAAAGTCGTCACTATTTGCTGAAATTAGTGACGAAAGAAAAGCATCATTTTTTGGGTGAACTTAACGTCCAATAGTGACGAAATATTTCGTCACTTTCCAAAATCCTATATCTCGATAATGCAGTACCTACAATCGTAAATATGGGTATTTATAGACAAAATGGAAAAAGACATTTGTTTAGTCAATAAATCCATAACAAAGCTGAAACATCAATTATGTCCAACGATTATTCGATTTGTAGCAAATACTTTCAACCAGAAAGTTATAAAGAGATAATAACGATTCTGTAAAAGAATCCTCAAGTGGTAAAGTGTTACTACAAGTATATCATGCACTTAAACTAAACATCATCTCGAGCCTCATCATAATCTTCATAATCTTCGGCCATATCATCATCCTCAGTCTCCTGCATAAAAATAATAATTTCAAAGCACATCATCAGTTATAATACCCATTTCGCCCATTATAGGTTGAAATAAAACCTAAATTTACTGTATACACATAACACAAATGATTCAGGTCATGCATGGACTTAACCTATTCCCAAGCCAAGCCTAAGTAGCCATTATTCACAACTGTTGCTGCTTATATACGAGAGTGAAAGTTCCATTATACAGTACTTAAATAAGCAATCTTATGGACGTACATCAGCTAAATTGTGTTATGTGGGTCAATTTTCTCACAATCATGGGTTGAATGGGTCTAAGGGATCAACAGAACAGGTTATACAAAGTCTACATTCAATACTGAAGTTATATATCTGATTATTTAAGATATATATCTGATGGGTCTAGCGGATCAACAGAACAGGTTATACAAAGTCTACATTCAATACTGAAGTTATAACTCGTAAACACCAGAGTATAGTTTCCTAAACTTGCATGCTCAATGCTTCAGAGTTCATAACTCAGACCATGAAAATTGCAGCTTATGAGTTATGACATAGCTTGGTAAGAGTCTTTTTACTATAAAGTAAAAAAACTAAATGATGCAGATGCAAGTAACAATTCTGAAGCAAGTAGTCAAGAAACAGAAGCTGTGAAATATTTCCTGTTTTTACTCCAACTTCAACAGTTAAACTGTACTGATCCAGAAGTCAAATTAAGTTTCCTATACTGTTGGAATTTAGAAACCCCTGGGGTCTAGTTTCACGGGAAAGGCACTCCCAAACATCAAATTAGTTCACATTTCTAACAGAACAAACCTATTATTATGTGCATTGAGAAATGAATATAAAGAATTTAGTGCCAAAGATGCAGTAGGAGAAAATACCCAAAGCTTATCAGCCTTATCATTGATCATTGCTTGCTTCTTTTCTACGAAGTGGGCTATCTTGAATCCTCCAATCGCCGTTACTTCCACCCCTCGCTTCCTTTTCTGTTTCAAATTATAGTAAACAGTTATAACCAAAGCAAAACATACTGTTTTATGAAGGGTGACCAAGAATAATATCTCATCACACTTACCCCGTGAATTACCCTTGCAAAAACAAGCAAAACATACTGTGTTGGGGTATAGTGAAAGTGTGAAACTGATTTTGGTTATCTAATTCTTCAGGGTGGAATAATCAGTTTGGGAAAATCAGTTAGGAGTAGCTGCAGCAAATTGATTCTGACTAATGACTATTGCTTATTTCAGGTTCGTTCTACATTATCTTGAGCAGAACTAGCATTAAGAACACCTTTCAAATAAGACGAAACGTGAGAGGCAGCTTCACAACTTCTAATGCAGAAATCAGAACAGTCCAAAACCAGAATTTCTTAGTAATTGATTATCACAACTTCAAATAGCATAAGCACGTCCAAACACTAGCACCTGATTATGATTGTTTTTTATATCATGTACTATAGCAACTTGAAAATGCAATATCAAATATCCTCTCAATCTTATGACTAATGGACACATACTATACGGGATATAGACTAAATCATGCTAAAATATCATCGAAGGCAATTGATGCTCTCGCTCAAGTAACAAGCAGTTGAGCAGAATAAATCCGCATATTAGATAACATTATCCTTATGACAATTTGAAAATAATATCTCGTATCAGTTGAGCAGAAATACTAGCAAATGTAACAAAAGATCAGTTTATGGTGAGATTGATGAATTACATCTTATTATCTTAGAGGACTGTAAATTTATGTTTAATCCAAATTCAGTACAAGAGGTATATGATTTTTGTATTGGTTTGTTTGTCAATTCAGCCAATATCAATCGGTATAACCTTGTGAGTTTTAATAGTAGTTCATTACTTTATATTCTAATTCTGAAGTGTCTTGTTCAGCTTCGTAAGCCATGGTAGAGCCGTTGAGTGTTGATTCATCAACCTTGTATATGAAGCAGTAAGAAATTTTATAGTTTTTCTCCAATGTTAACTACATATAATGTGAAAACCAACTTTTCTTGAAAGTAAAAACTGAATCTATATTAGGAATAAGTGAAAAGTGAATCTATATTATGCATGTTTTAAATCTTGAAAAGGCTCATTTCTTTGTAGTAAAGATACACGGCTGTAAATTTCAAAAATTATCTTATGATCAATGTTTTGAATCTTGCAAAAGGCTGACTTCTTTGTAGTCATTAAATGTACAGTTGAAACTTACATTCACATATATGGCAAGGATGCATCAGCTGACCAAACTAATACACGGCCTATAAATATCAAATGATTTCACCGACCAACCACTAGTTGTCTTCAAATGTAAAATTGTAACAACGAAAGAAAACTTTCAAAAAATTTCAATGTATTTATTTTTATCACGAAAATTGTTACAGCTTTTGCAGGGGCATGGAATAGCCGATGACTTATCTATGTCACGGTATGCAAAATCTAGAAACTCTATCACACCAGACTCATATCTTGGATCATTTATCCTATCGCGTATGTTCATCCAAGACTTATCCATTTTTTATGGTAAAATCAATAAACCTGGAGAAATAAATACACAACTGATCTTTCAAAATTCACTTTTAGCTTTTAAATTGTTACAATCATAATCTCGGACACGATCTCAGTTCAACATTTTGTATTGAGTTGCTATAACCACATAACATATCTAAACAGATATAAACTGATCAGTGATCAATAACTATTACTATAATCAATATAAACAGATATAATTCCACTATTACTAACTTTTAACCGCAATTAGCTTACCAGTAACTATTACTAACAACTAATTTCATATTATTTCATATTACCTACATTTTGTTACCGCCTAATTTTTCTAGACATTTTATCGAACAGTTGGCATGCAATCAAATAATTTCATCAAATCAACTCATAATGAACGTGAACACTTACAGCAATCAAATAATGAACGTGAGCTTATGAACAGATAGCAATCTGATATGAACAGCTTATGAACCGTGAACTTATGAACCGTGACCTCTGGATGAACCGTGAGCTTATGAACAACCGTGAGCTTATCAACCGTGAGCTTATGAACAACAACACTTAGAGCTTATGAACCGTGAGCTTAATAAGCTTAATTGAAAAGCTACATAGTTGTGGTGAAACATTCGAATACAAGAGAAAAGAGGCGGCGGTGTGGCGCGTGTGGTGAGATTTAACACGCGTGGAGGTGGGAAACACGTTCACAACCAAGAATTAGTGGTGGATTTGGTGTTGTTTTGATGTTGTATGCAGCGGTGTGGTGTTGGTGGTGGTGATTAAGGGTGGTGACGGCGGCGGCGGTGTTTTGGGAGAGAGAGAAAAAATGAGGGTGTGTAGGGTTGTATTAGTGGAAATGAGGAGGTGTGAGGGTTTATATTAAAATACTAGTAAACATTTTTAAAAACTTAGTAAAGTTATTTCGGGTTGGGTTTTTATTCGGGTTTTAGATCTGCGTGTTTTAGATCCAAGTGAATTGTAAACTTTTTTATCTGAATTGTGTTTTATTTGGCCAAAGTAAACTTTTTATAATAAAATACTAGTAAACATTTTTAAAAACTTAGACTTTTTTTTTTTACTGTTTATCAAATACTTGACTTTTTTTTTTTTCTTTTAAAACTTGAAAAACTGAAAAATAAGAAAAATAAATTATTATTGATTTGATTGTGATAAATGTATTGATTAATAAGATTACATTAAGAAAATTATTGAATTAATTGCAATAGTCAAGTTAGTGACAAAACTTTTTCGTGACTAGATGAGTGACGAAAATTTCGTGACTATATATGCAAGTGACGATAAATAGTGACGACAATTATATATCGTCACTAATTAGTGACGAAATATATAAGTCGTCATTAAATTCTCGTCACTATAGGCCTTTTTTTTTGTAGTGAAAATTAAGTATAATGGTATGTGGCGGAAATACCACATAAACCACAAGCAACACGCTTGAACAACCACTAAGCCGATTGTGACATGCCACAACCGAACTACATCATACAAAATACACTAACATCTAAAAGTCATTTATAACTTTGAATCACTTAAATCAAACATATGTATGGTAGTTTTACAACGCAAAGTAAGTCTCGTAAGAAAAAACAAGACTAAATTAACAACTATAATGACCTTACATTTCAATTAACTCTTATTACGAGTTAATTGATCACATCATCCGAAGCGTGATATAATATAAGTTTTAAAAGATATATGTGTATATATCGTATTTCGGATAATAAACGGGTGATCTATGGATATGACAAAATGTCATTCATATCCGATTAACTAATAATTTTGCACATCTATATCAATATCCTTATCTATTAATTACTCATTTGGTTCATTAACATTCATTATAGATGGATTGGATCATGTGGATATCTATCGGATCGGATAGTAAATCGATTGAAAAAGTTGGCGTGTAGTGTTTCTGAACAAGTTTTTGTTTTTTTTTTTTGTTTTTTTTTTTGAACGCCTAAACAAGTTTATGTTACTTAAGTAAACCTCTATCTTCTCAATTATATACGCGTTAAGTAAATATTGTTACATTAATGAGGAAATTATGACCTAAATTACAAAAGCAAAAAGGTAATTGCTATTTCAGGAAGGAGGCCGGTGGTCGACCCCTACCACCAAAATCTTAGTCTTGATTTATACTCATTATTACAAAAATAAAATACTTGCTAGAAATACGGAATACCACGACATATATGGCAAAACCTATTTATGATGTATATTTTTCATAAAAAGCAACTTAATGATATACTTTGTTGAAGTATTTGGGTAATCACGAATCTGAGTTTTTGACCGGCTAATTTACGAGCTTTGAGTATATCATCACAAAGACTCAATAAAGAGGTTGACATGACCACTTGATATTTGTTTGCTTACTTTGTGATAGTATTATTGAGAGAAGCTTTATAGTGTTCAATATATATAGTCTGTTTAGTTTCATTGACAATGTGTGACTGGTAATTTAAGTTTAATAATGTGCAAGATCTTGTAAGCCAACACAACAAAAAATGATCACAAACTTATACCAAAGACATAGAAGTGCTAGATGAATACCTCGGCATCATAAACATATCGGTTCGACATGTTGAAATGAAGTTGAATCTAATATAACATTTCAAAGCATTTGGATATTACTTTTTTATGTATTGCATTTGGATATTACTTTTATATGTATTGCATTTGGATTTAACTTCGATCTTCTACTCAAATAACTAAATTATCAGCATACTTAAAATAATTTGATATCAATTTCAAGGATATGACATTTGAATTATCAAACTTCACTTTTGGTAGGACATGGCCGTTTCTTTACTCAACAAGAAGTAAAGAACTGATAAATTGGAATCCATCTACCTTGCTTCAACAAGAGCACTAGTTAGTCTAAGCTAGCTTGATTAGTATATACATTACTCGTTTGATAAATCAAATGTTGTAGTGAATAAACACGCATAACATGGTACACTCGAACACAATTTCTAGATTAGCACACATTATGACTTTTAAGTTATTGCTCGTATATATTATCCAAGAAAATATTGAGTACGTACCATTTCAATCAACCTCAATGAGGCAGAATCACTTTTAGGTTAGTAAAATGCATCTCATTCTATAAAAATACAACAAAAACTATCATATACACATGGATTGAAAGATGAAATATCATACAAGGAATTAAATCGATCTTTTGGTGAAAAATTTCAAAATTCTGATTTTATGTTCAATAAGTTGATGAGCCATTTCATTTAATTTTGATATGCAATTATCTAAAGCTACCATTGCCAAGGTATAAACTGTTCGTTAGAGTTATGGCTCAACTCAACCTTTTTGCTCGCCTTACAGAACAATCTTGACCTACAAAGAGGACAAGTGAATTGATCTCGATCGAGCCATCTCTCTATGCAACATGCATGGAACACATGACGACACCTATTGAGTTGACTTACAATGTCTTCATCTCGGAACTCGGCTAGACAAATGGAGCAACTCTCATCTACCGATCTCACAGCACCATCTCCATTGTCGTTTAGTAGTTTATTAAACTGAATATTCGAAAGGTGGTAAATGCTAGGGAACATAATTTTATGATGGTGATGATCATGTGTGTGAAAGAGCGACACGACGGAATAGAGAACGTCGATAAATGCATGTTTGAGATGAAGAAAAGGAAACCATATGCATGTAATGAATATAAGTATAAGGATAGAAGATCCATAGCCTTCATATACAACACAAATCATGGTTTTAGTTCTGTATAATGTTTGTTTGAAGGTTTGATAATACGAGGTATATATGATCAGCTATGAGTTATGACTTATGAAGAACCCTTTATATACTCATACACAATGTTGCATGGTCAACTTATTTTTTATTTATCATCCTGTTTGAATAATGCTTAATTACTCGCCGTCCATAATATTATAATTAAAGGGTGGCTCGATAATGCATGAATTTTGTGATAGTTAAATGGTTCTCTAGCTAAAAAAATGGATCTGTCGGTCGAACAAAATAATCTACCATTTAGTATTTTCTTCTCAAAGTTATTGAAGTATACTTTCTCCATAACAGTTTTGTCACACGATAAAGATTAATTCATCTCCAATATTTATATCGACATGCATTAAAGTAAGTTAAATAAAGCTGGTGGTAATAAGGAGTCACGAAAATCAACTTCACCACCGTCATCTTAACGTTACGTTACTTTCTCTCTCCACAAACAACTTCACTAACAACTTAGTGTAATAAGACAACTAACATCACCACCAAAACATGTCCCGCTTAACCAAAATAATACCCTACAAAAACCAAAATCCCACACACACTCGGTCGTCTAAACGACCGAGTTCTCCCTCAAAGCACCTAAGACGCGTCTTCGGAGGTGAGGGTAATAGAGTTTGACACGTTGATGGAGTGCCACATTGGAAGAGGACGCATCTTTCGTCCCTTATTACCGGTAGTCCAAGCGTTTCTCACTCGAAAAGACCATTTACCAAAATAAACACATGTTTGATTTGGATGCAGCTCCAAAAAACACTCAAATGATGTATACTTTATGACTTTGCCACAACGTGTGAGCAAAACGTCTCACTTTATTTGTGATCACATTCATTTTCACAAACCATAGTGATTACACATTCATAAACTACGTGTTCTTCGATCTTTTAAGCAATATATCGAGTAGTAATAAGCTTTCAAAAAACCAATGGAGTCCTAAAAGTTTTCAAACGGTATATCGAGAAGTGAGTTGAAGCTCGTTGTTCTCCTGCATATAGGGGTCATTCAATATGACTATAATATAGGGAGACGTGATAACTAATTAATTAGTTTATATGAATGTGGTAATTAAGAGGTTAATGTCAAATTCTAATTAATATTGGGAGGACGGTGCCACCCTCGCCACCAAAAATCTTTCACTTGATCTTTACTCATTACTAAAATAGAATATGCAATTCTTTTAATCAATGAGAATACCACTATCGGAACATAGTATTGATTGTTACTCTCTAGTTTGTATTAAAAGGAAAAAAGGAATATTCGGTATAATAACCCAGAGTTAAACTTTAACACACTGGCACGTCAGCATCACATCAGCTTTAACTCAAAAAAACACCCCTTATCATAACTCAACTTTAACTCAAATATTTTTAAACTCAACCCCTAAACTTAAACTAATACTTCATTTATTAAAAGCATAACATTCATTCTTAAACATATTACATTACATAGTTAATAAAAAAAAAAAATTTACAACGAAAATAATAATAATAATAATAACGAAATAAAAAAAACATAACACTAACCAAACTACAACATAAAAAAAAAAAAAAAAAAAAAAAAAAAAAAAAAAAAAAAAAAACTAAATCTAGTGACGAGGTTGGAGGTTATATTTTTTGATGATTCGATCTTTTTCTTCATTGATCTAACACACAACGTTTGGATCTTTTCCGTCAGTGTCAATCATCAAAAATTTCATCTCCTCTAATCTTGTTATCGTTTCATCTTTTCCTTCATTAATCTAACACACAACGTTTGGATCCTTTCCGATACGCCGCTTGGGCGGTTTCCCGTTTCAAACGATACTCGGATGTCATAGCTTCCCCGAATTGGCTAGACGAGCTCGTTCCTCCGGTACTCGCTCCCCCGGTACTTGTCGTGCTCTTGGATCTAGCTTTCTTTGAAGCACGCTTTGTTCCCATAGGACGTGGTTGTTCATCACGACCAAACAACGCCTCGTTTGTTTGGCTTGGGACATCGCCGGTTAAATCAAGCGGATCCGGCGTGTCCCATTTCTTATGAGCCCGCAAAACCTCCCACGCCTCCTCGTTGTTAAAAGGAGCAGTTTTGTGCTCGTCAAGATACATTTTTTTTGGCGCGTTTAAGGATATCCATCTCACTTTCCCCACTTTTTTGTTGGCGTTGGGAACGTTTGTAATAGGCGTTGAACTTTGTGCAATCACGGTTCAACGTTTTCCACTTCCCTTGAATCATATCCTTGTTTCGCTTTTGAAAATTGAGTTTATTGAACTCATTTTTCACCCGTTGCAAAAATGTATCGCAATCTTGTGAACAACCCACTTGTGAATCTTCGGTCGCGGCCACATAACACGTGGCAAGTAATTTTTCCTCGTTTTGGTTCCAACGTTTGATGAACTCGGTATTTTCTTCATTCTTCTCCAATGGCTCGGGGTCTTTCGATTTTTTTGCCTTTCGTTTACCCCCCCCACCCCCCCCCCCGCGTTTGAATGGCTTTGGAGGAGACGTAGGTGTCTCGGGAACATCATGGGATTCGGTTTAAGAGTGTTGTGATTGTTGTGTGAATTGTGGATTAGAGAAATTGGTGTTTTGTGAGTATTGTTGGCTTTGTTCCCAAAATAGCATTCGTTGATGTTGTAAGTAAAGTTCTTGGCTCGACAAGCCGAGTGGGTTAGGGATTGGGTTGTTGGGTGATGGGGCGTTCGGGTTTGAAGATGACCCGGCGTTTGGGTTATTCCACCCACCGACTCTTTATGCTTCAAAACAGCATGAGTTTTCAAATTCTTGCTTGTTTGTATGTTTTCTCTCACAAGATGAACCAAAGAACATTCTGAAAGCCTTAGATGATTCAAGCTGGGTAGAGGCTATGCAAGAGGAGCTTCTTCAGTTCAAGATTCAGAAGGTTTGGGTGCTAGTTGATTTACCAAAGGATGCAAAGGTAATTGGCACTAGATGGGTTTTCAAGAATAAAATGGATGAAAGGGGCATAGTGATTAGGAATAAGGCTAGATTAGTAGCCCAAGGGTACACACAACAAGAAGGTATAGACTATGATGAGGTTTTTGCTCCAGTAGCAAGACTTGAGGCAATTAGGCTTTTCTTAGCTTATGCTTCATTTTTAGGCTTCACTGTTTATCAAATAGATGTCAAGAGTGCATTTTTATATGGTACTATTGAAGAAGAGGTGTATGTCTCACAACCTCCAGGGTTCATTGATCCTGACCATCCAGAAAAAGTGTACAGAGTAGTTAAGGCTCTTTATGGCCTTCATCAGGCACCTAGAGCTTGGTATGAAACACTGGCTTCCTATTTAAAAGAAAATGGATTTCAAAAAGGAAAGATTGATCAGACACTTTTCATCAAACAACACAAGAAGGATCTTCTGTTAGTGCAGGTGTATGTGGATGACATTATCTTTGGGTCTACAAGGAAGGAGATGTGTTTGGAGTTCGAGAAGCTTATGCATGATAAGTTTCAGATGAGTTCCATGGGGGAACTTACATTCTTTTTGGGTTTGCAAGTTAAACAGTCATATGAAGGCATATTTATTAGTCAAGATAAATATGTTGCTGAGATACTAAGGAAGTTCAACTTTGCTGAATCAAAATGGCAAGCAACAATGGACTCTGAGAAGCCACTTCCAAAACTTGGATGGAGAAAATTAGATGTACACAATAAAACAGATCTATGATAGGTCTTTGATGTATCTCACATCTATAAGACCTGACATATGTTCTCGTTGTGCTTGTGCAAGATTTCAATTAACTCCAAAATTCTCATTTAACAGCTGTCAAGAGAATTTTTAGATATCTCAAGGGTAACTAGGTTGGGTCTATGGTATTCTAAGAGTCACCTTTTGACTTGGTAGCATTTTCGGATAGTGATAGCTGGTGCTAGCTTGGACAGAAAGTCAACAAGGAGGAGTCAATTCTGGTAGACTTAACTCATGGCAGTGTAAGAAGCAGACAATTGTGGTACTTCACAACTGAATCTGAATATGTAGCTGCTGCAAGTTGCTGTCTCAAGTCCTATGGTTTTCCAAAAACAATCTTGACTATGTACAATTTCATGAATACTGTTATTCATACTGATAATCTAGTACTATTTGCATATTAAAAATCATGCAACATTCTAAATGAAAACATTGAAATAGAATCATATAAAGAGTGCAATGAAAAAAGTTAATTCAAGTCTTAAATGCTTCAGATTACAACTTTAAATCTGCTAACAAAAGCTTTTGAGTTGGAAGTTTCAGTACTTGGTAGCAAGTATTGAATGCTTAATCCTCAATGAATTTAAACTTTGTGATTTTGTAAAAATTTTTTTTGTGCTGAGCTTTAAAAGAATACTACTGCTATTACAAAAGTTGTGCTGCTAGTACAAATTAAATTGTATTATTCATACGGTTAGTCCTAGATTATTCTAAATACAAGACAAGTATCTTTGTACATTGTTCTTTTTTTTAGACTAACAATTTCAGGTATTGAACATGTGAACACAAAGGAAGTTTCAATGAAATACGTAGGGCAGCAGAATGATATACTATTGCTGAAAAATGGGGTTTATGATAGAAAGTGTTTGGGATTTAAACTCCTTAAAACTTCTTTCTTGAAGTTGATTATGTGTTTCACATTGAATTGATGACTTAGTTGATCAGAAAGTAACTGATACAACTCACTTTCTATCATTTTATACTTTTTAAGTATAATGGCAAGTCTAAGGACTTGATAGAAAGAACAGCTAGTTAAAGTGAATCAACACTTGTGTTAAGGAAACAAATGCATGAGCTGGAAACCCTGTAAAGAAGCCTTTTGAATGAGGTTTATCTTAACAGACAGTTATTTAAAATGAAAAACATTGGTTCTCACACAACAGAGGTTGTTTAACGAAATGTTGATTAGTGTCGTATAACTTAATCCCTTCAAATGGTTGTAAGCAGTATGGTTTTTCATATAAATCAAGTACATCTACTAAGGCAAAATTCTTAAAAGGATTTTCAAGGATCAAAAATACCATTAAATGATGACTTTGAGTCAATGCCATGAATCACTCTATAGGATTAAACACCTAGAATGATGAGGCCAGCAATTAAACTTGGAATTGATGCACAATACAACATTGTCGATAACAAGTTCTGATGAGCTCAGATATGGAGAGAAATATTTTGGTACATTTTTGAAGATCTTCCAACAGGGGAGGATAAATGTTATTTGCATCTCAGGAGAACATCTCAGGAGAGGAATAAACCCAAAGAAGGAAGATTAACAATGAAAGGGAGAAAGCAAGAGCATACAGATGATGACATGGAGTTGAAATGACAAGAATTTAGCTTATTATTATATTCCGAAGGATGAAGCATTCCAAAGGAGAAATTCTATCTAGTCAAATAAGAAAAGTTTCAATTCATTCACACTTTGTTCTCACTTGCAAAGGCATGCTATAGATGATTTCACTTGTTGTACAAGCATCCAATATACACAGCATCATTGCTTTATAAATCTCCATCCAGGAAATTGCACATCTTAGTTTGTTTAAAGCTTGAATCAGGTACTAATATTGTCGAAGTCAAAAGAAAATAGCCGATGAGTTACTGAGAAAGATATTTAATCTTGAAGAACGGAAGTGTTTGAAAGATCTTCACAATCCAAAATTTAATTTAAAAACATGTTGAAATGGATTCACATGTTTAGAGGAGGATTGTTGGTAATTAAATATTCAAAAAGTTTAATATCGGTTTATGCTCAAAGAAATACTCTAAGTATCATTCTACTGCTAGAGCATTTGATTCTGCTGCTAGCGTTAACATTCTACTGCTAAATGATTCTGCTGCTGGTAAAGAACTTTCTACTGCTATGTGGATAACTATTGAAAGATTCTGCTGCTGAGTAGATAAGTATTCAAAGATATTATGTGTATTAAATTCAACAATACACGGTAGATAATATCTTACCCCATGTGATCAGTCATTATGTTATATTCTCAGAACAAGCTGTAAACATAGATACATGTTGTATCTTAATGACTGACTCTCTCAAAGCAAGTGTTCGATTAGACTTGACAATATTATAAAGATCTTTCTTGTGTTATAAAAGAAAGATCTTAGACTAGATATGTGCACGACTAAGTGTGAATTATTAAGTGCGTAGAAAATAACTCTTAAGAACATAGAACAAACACATATATCATAAGTCATAGAAAACATAAGATTCAAGGTCTTTGTAACCCTAGTGATAGTGAAGATCACTCGTATTATCTTGAATAATATTGAATCATTTGGTGTTAACATTGCATGTTCTTTGTTCAATATACACAAGCATAACTGTTCCATTTCCATAACACAAAAATAACCTTCTAAGTGTGATTAAGTAAATTCCGCGTACTTGATCATATTAACTCAACTTATCACATACACAAAGCATCAAAGGTTTAACCACCTACCAGTGTATCGATCAACCACTCAGTAAGGTACTGTAACAATTCTCATTTTTAGGCTACTATTCATCCTCGTATTTTTACTATTCATCTTGTAAATATTTTATGAGTTACATTTTTGTTTTTTCATTTCTATGGAAACATTGTACGATTAATATTCCACGTAATCCCGAACCTACAAGTTTAGGTTTTAGCAACGTTTACGAGTTAAAATAAACGTATCTATCAATTAATATACTAAGTTATAGTATATTGACGAGTTTCTACATTTTCAAGAATTCTGTATTTTTACCTCGACCGGTTTTCAATTTTATAATTTAATTACTTAACGACAATAATACCCAGAATCAAAAACTAAATTTAAGATACTAGACAAGAAAACATTTAGCTTTCTTGTTTCCACCACCTCATCATTTTCCCCCTCCTCCTCTCATATCGTTTACTTAAGGAAACACCAAGACAATTTTGTATTGGTGATGAGTAACTAAACACATGTCCAAATATAAACCTATACTTAGTTACTAAGTCTTGTACAACACATCTATTACACCTCATAAGTAGAAGAGGTATCCAATTTGACTACTTAAACTACACATGCCTTATTCTAGTTAAATCAAACACAAGATCAAGACACATGCATTTACTTAGCAAGGAAGTATGGTGAGTCATGTATGTTTGTAACCTCATCAAGTGGCTATAAAAGCCCCTTCCCCCCCCCCCCTCTCCTTGTCGTCCAACTCACACAACACAACACAAACATACTCTTCATTCAATTTGTACTTCAAGTATACACATTCAAGTGAAGGCCATAAAAACTATGTTGGAAATTTAGTTCAATTGAGGAATTTGATCATACTTGGAAATGGGTTTAGAGGTACGGAGTATACACCCATTAAGTCCCTAATTACCCTGACTCTTATAGTGGTTTAAGTTACTACTGCTAGTACTAAGTTAGTACTGCTGGAGCAGGCTTACTACTGCTAGCACTAAGTTGGTACTGTTGGAGCAGAATTACTACTGCTAGTACTAAGTTACTAATGTTGGAGCAATGTTACTATTGCTGCCTTAAGTTAGTACTGCTGGAGCAAGTTACTACTGTTGGCATAAGTTAGTAATGTTGGAATGAGTTTGTAACTACTTTGACCTATTTATGGGCTGTTTCAAACTCGTAATTAAGACCATAATAACTTGGTCTTGTAACCACTATAGCTATGATGGAGGAAATTATGAGAGATTAATTTGCTGATTAATTCTCATAATTCCATTGACTAAGAGTGATTCAATCCTATAAATAGGATACTCATATGCATGGAAGAAAACACGGAAACATAAACACTTGAAAGCAAACAGGTTCTTGATTTGTGCCTAAAACAAGAACACCACTTGGTCTTATCTTATAGAGATATTCGTGTGATGTGTGTCGAGAGTGCAAGTTTTAAATTTATAAACAAGATCTACCAATGATTCAAACGAAACACATATGAGCAAGTATACTCGTCCATGTGTAGCAAGAGGTGATATGGTAAGCCGATGTGGTTCACAAGGATTTGTTTAGTTTTTATGTAACGTGAGTTTGATTATAACAAAGAATTAGTAATGATTCTAAAGCAAGCAAATAATGATGATGATGTAAATTCAATATATTAAAAACTACACTTGCCTAGACTAGTTTGCACAATTCCTTGATATGATTATGACAATGGTTCAAATCGATTATGATCAATAAATTAGATGGTGCTCTAATTTGATTAGTTGGTGTACTAATCTTCTTGTTTTCAACACTTTCAATCCTCGTCAAGATTTTAAGATGACAAAAACAATATTAAGTTTTGATCAAACACGACTAACATAATTCAATCACTTGATTCGCTATCGTTTCATAAGTAGTTGACAACTACACTTTTAGTTTTCTAAATTTAACCAAGTTACATATGAAATGGTCAATACATAAGGTAAAACCCTCATAGACAAAGGTTTACAATTGATTATATAACAATGTCTCTTTCGACCTATTACACCATTAATAATCAACCAAACTTGATAACTCTTTTGTTTACAAAAACTTTGAAAGCACAATTCGATCTTAGTATTAGCTTTTAATTGAATTAGAACCATATAGTCATAATCAATCAACATTCATGTAACAAATATCATCTAGGCAAGTGCACAAGGCACTTAGCCGCTCATGGCAAACAAAGTAATAAACACAGAAATTATATCACTTGAAAACATGATTAAAGAGTCTTACAAAAGTTGTAATGATGATTACAAGACTTAGGAACAATTATGAGGTGATCAACAATGATTCCTTTGATGATTACAATGATGGATAATGAATGTAAGTCAACTTCTTCATGCGTTTTCTTCTTTGTAGCCTTCTTGAGAGAGTATGAGAAATTTGGTATATGAGTATGTCTCTTTTCTCTCTAGCCAATGCTTCTAATTAATAGAAAACTACTCCTTGGCCAACAAGCAAGTTTCTTGGGCACCAAGTGTCATAA
Source organism: Artemisia tridentata subsp. tridentata (assembly GCA_021014915.2). Lineage (NCBI taxonomy): Eukaryota > Viridiplantae > Streptophyta > Magnoliopsida > Asterales > Asteraceae > Artemisia > Artemisia tridentata. The sequence goes on from CP139503.1 coordinate 316,440,385, forward strand.
AATTCTGGACTTGAAGTAAATGAAGCATAATGACAACCCACATGAAGAGTTAGATCATTAAAAGTAGTTATTAAGTGTGCCAGGAGTTGCAGCAACCTAAGGTTGAAGTCTCAACCTGAGGTTCAGATTCCAGCCCATGGTTTGGAGTAAGGTTGGCATGGCAGTTTTGAACCTTGGGTTGAACTTAAGCCTTAGTTGTATTTCTTGAACCTTTGGTTGAGGAAGCAAGCCATGATTCATAGCAAACTTTGTATGTAACTTCTCATTCATTTCATCAATACTTGATCTTTTCTTGAGCTCGGAAATTTTTGTAACTTGATTCTTTATCTTTGATGATCTTCCCGAGGTCTTTATTATGGGTAGAATCTTCCGTTGTGTATAAGCTCTTGATTTAGCGACTTTTCCCCATCTTTCTAGCTATTCCCTTGGACTTGATTATACCTGAACCTTAATATATCTTTTGTACCTTTTTCGCATAATATGTTCACAAACACAACCAAATACAATGCACAAACATAGAAATAATGTGACTAAAACATGTACGAAATGAGCGTTATCAAATCCCCCCACACTTACACTTTGCTTGCCCTCAAGCAAATCTAGCTTTTAAAAATAAATCCACATGATATAAATGAGAATGATTCTAAAAAATGAGATGCAAATGCATCATGTACAAGTACCAGATAAGATCCAACTTTTTAAGCTTTATAAATGAAAAGTCTAGATGTTTGACAATACCTTAATGATTCTCTTGCTTGATAACATGTTAAAACACCTCACGAAAAAGGAATGAAGTATAATTCACTCAACACTCATTTATTTAGTGGGTGAGTATATAAGAAAATCACACTCATCGCTCAGTCATGATCTAAATATTACCATAAGCTTGTACAAGAAACAAAACTCCACCGACGTGGCATAAGAACCAAGTGTAAACATCTAAGAGGACTTTTATTCGGGTTAAAGGGTAATATGGGGTTTATGTTCAGATATCACTTGTAAAAACATACTAGATCGCTAGCGCGAATTCTTGATTTACTCAAACAACGGATGGTCACTAAAGTAAAATACCTTAGATCGTTGGCGCGTTATTCGATCACTCAAGAACCGGATGGTCACTAGAATATTCGCACAATTGATATCTTCACAAAATTAAAAAGGTAGGGATAAGGCATGGGATATACTTATGAGAGGTGTAAAAAAAAACTTTACAAATAGTCAAAGTCTACAACCAATTGCTACTAGCTACGTCAACCTCTTTCACATGAACTTGAGAATTCATCCTTAATCGATATCATACTTTCATAGCTCATTGGCTATTCTTGTCACCATACAATTGCGATGACTTATTATATTTTTTTTCTTTTTCTCTTTTTTTTCCTTCTTTTCTTGGCCACATGTTTCGGCCATCGATCATAATTCCCATAGATCTTCTATGAGATTATCATAGAGTTTGCAACTTTCTCCAAAATTCAAGGATTTCCCACATAACAACCATCTTTCCGAGTAGCTAGTAACCAACCAAGACTTGACTATGGGTAAAGTTAAGGCTAAAAGTGTAAAATATTTTTGTATTTTTCTGGTGTAACAAAAGAAAAGAATGGCCCAAAGGGTGTACTAATGGTATCTAGCACTAAAATTGAGTGCTAACAAATGGGTCAATGATGAGAGTTTAAACTCACCGATGTGATTAGCTAATGTATGATTTGCAAACGGATGGCCATTTTGTTGAATCCTAATGTTGCCTTTTATCACACGAATACACTTTCATCACACAAATGTGATCTCACTACGGTCTGGTAATGATTTTCAAGTACAAGTTCTAGAATAAATAAAATCACTGGCACACTCATAGCAAAAAGATCAAGCATAAAAGATGTATGCTATATAAGAATAGGCTCAAATCCTCACAATTTTTGGTGGAATGGGCTATAATTGTGCTAGCAATGTTATCGATCCCAAAAATGGATTGCAATGTCAATCATGACACATCTAGAATTTTCAAAAATTACATGTTTTATTAGTGGATTGATCTAGTTATTCTAATATAAATTATCCTAAATGTGCGAAAACAACTAGATCATAAGGGCAAACAATTTAAAACTAGGCTCAAAAATACAAAAAATTTAAAATCCAGTTTCATTTTCCTATTTCCTCCCCCCCCCCTCCCCCACACTTAAGTTTGACATTGTCCTCAATGTAAAGAACGATGAACCATAAAAATAGGGAAATGAAACATAAAAGAAATGATACTGCCTGAGCCTTGGAATCTAGATTGGGCTCCAAATGAGATATTGAGATCGAACGATTCCACATCTTCAAGATCAAACATCGTAACCGGCAGTAATCTTCAAATACAAAACAAACAAACACACAAAATGCAAAATATTTTTGGATTTTTTATTTATTTATTTTATTTTATTTATTATTATTTTTTTTGTCAGGCCCCCACACTTATGGTGAAACCATTGGGGCATAAAGATAAACAAACAATTAAAAACACACGGGTTGCCTCCCGAGAAGCACTTAATTTATTAACGAGTCATCAGCCTGACTCGATCTTCCTCACTTTCATGGATTATGTTTGGGATTCTTTCTCGACTTCTTGGGAATATAAACCACATTTCCTTTCACTATTCCTTTTCCGGTTTTATCGATGTCATATAACTTTGCTGTATCACAAGATCTAGGAAGGATATCATACATAAATCCAGAATCTACAGCCCATGGTATTACTTTTTTATAATCTGCTGGGAAAGGTGCCATGAATGGAATAGCAGTGTATTTCTTTTTATCGAGCAGTTCAAGTGGAATTTCCTCACTTGACATTTCATTCAGTTGCTCCTCATCATGATAAATCTTGATACGATGTCCATTAACAATGAAACTTCCACCGTGCTTGTCATATAACTCGACATATCCGGATGGAAAACCATGTTTTACCACGAATGGACCATACCATTTGGTTCTTAGCTTAGGAGCTTTGAATTTGTACTTAGAATTAAACAAAAGTACTTTGTCTCCGGCTTTGAATTCTTTCCGGATTCTGAGTTTCTTATCATGGTACGCTTTTGTTCGAGCTTTGTACAACTTGGAATTCTCATACGCTTGGAGTCTTAACTCATCGAGTTTATGCAATTGGAAGAATCGTTTTTCTTCAGCGATTTTGAGATCGGGGTTACATCGCCTCAATGCCCAGTATGCGCGATGTTCAATTTCAAACGGCAAATGACAAGTTTTTCCATATATGAGTCTATACAGAGTTGTGCCAATTGGAGTTTTATATGCCGTTCTAAACGCCTATAGAGCATCATCGAGTTTCCTTGACCAAATGGAAGGATTATCCTTAACCGGTTTCTCAAGTATGCTTTTTAAAGCTCTATTGGTGTTTTCAACTTGACCACTGGTTTGAGGGTGGTATGCTGTTGCGAAACGATGATGGACTCCATATCGTTTCATAGCTTTCTCCATTTGATGGTTATAGAAGTGAGTTCCTCTGTCGCTTATCAAAACTTTTGGAATTCCGAATCAAGAGAAAAGCTTTTTCAGAAAATTTACAACCACTCGTGCATCATTTGTGGGTAAGGCTTCCGCTTCGGCCCATTTAGAAACATAGTCAATTGCAATGACGATGTATTCGAACTTATGAGATTTAGGAAAAGGACCCATGAAGTCAATTCCCCATATATCAATGATTTCAAAAACTTGTATGCTCTTTTGTGGCATTTCGTCTCTACGAGAAATACTACCAGACTTTTGTCAAGCATCACAATTCTGCACAAGCGTATGGGCTTCTTTAAAAATTTTCGGCCAATAAAATCCCGCATCAAAGACTTTTTTCGCGGTTGTAGACGGACCGTAATGTCCTTCAGTTGGGCCGTGATGACATTCATCGAGAATTTTTTGGGTCTCTGAACCGTACACGCATCTTCTAATTATCCCATCGGGACACATTTTAAATAGATACGGTTCATCCCAAAAATAGTGTTTTAGGTGTGCGAAAAATTTACTACGCTGAGTGTGAGTTAGACCTTTTTGTAACACTCCTCCGACTAAATAATTTGCAAAGTCTGCAAACCATGGAACTTCTTCGTTTTCAATTCCCATAAGAGTTTCATCAGGAAAATTATCATCAATCTCATCTTCACCGAATTCATCTAAATTAGGATTTTCTAATCGAGACAAATGGTCTGCTGCAACATTTTCCGTGCCTTTCTTATTTTGGATTTCTATGTCAAATTCTTGAAGCAATAAAATCCATCGGATAAGACGTGGTTTGACATCTTTTTTGGCAAACAGGTATTTAAGAGCTGAATGATCGGTGAATACAATTGTCTTTGACAAAACGAGATAAGAACGAAATTTGTCAAACGTAAAAACTACAGCCAAAAGTTCTTTTTCAGTGACCGTGTAGTTTTGTTGAGCACTATTCAAGGTTTTGCTAGCAAAGTAAATAGGACGAAAATGTTTTCCATCGCGTTGTCCTAATACTGCTCCAACGACAAAATCACTTGCATCACACATAAGTTCAAATGGCAGTGACCAATTTGGTGAAACCATAATCGGTGCATTTGTTAACTTATTTTTAAGCGTTTCGAATGCCTTGATGCATTCTTCATTGAAATCAAAAACTGAATCTTTCTCGAGAAGCTTCATCATAGGATGAGATATTTTTGAAAAATCTTTGATGAATCTGCGATAGAATCCCGCATGCCCTAAGAAACTCCTAACGCCTTTGACGTTAGTCGGGGGTGGTAACTTAGCAATAGCATCTATTTTTGCTTTGTCAACTTTGATTCCCTTGCTAGAAATCTTGTGACCAAGCACAATGCCTTCTGTCACCATAAAGTGACATTTTTCCCAGTTTAGTACGAGATGAGCGGTTTTGCATCTTTCAAGCATTTTATCAAGATTGAAAAGGCATGACTCGAATGAGTCTCCAAATACCGAGAAATCATCCATGAAAACTTCCATGGAGGTTTCAAGCATATCTTGAAAAATAGCAATCATGCACCTTTGAAATGTTGCCGGTGCGTTACAAAGACCAAAAGGCATACGCCTATACGCATATGTGCCAAAAGGACACGTGAATGTGGTCTTTTCTTGATCAGCTGGATCAATTGGAATTTGGAAATAACCGGAAAATCCATCGAGAAAATAAAAGAATTTGTTTCCCGCAAGTCTTTCCAACATTTGATCCATGAACGGTAAAGGAAAATGATCCTTCCTGGTGGCGTCATTTAATTTGCGATAATCAATGCATACTCGCCAACCAGTTATGGTTCTGGTAGGAACAAGTTCATTAGTTACAACGGTTGTTCCTCCTTTCTTAGGAACACAGTGAACAGGACTCACCCATGAACTATCCTCAATGGGGTAAATAATACCAGCATCAAGAAGTTTGATTATTTCCTTCTTAACAACTTCCTTCATGTTTGGGTTGAGTCTTCGTTGTCTTTGAACAACGGGTTTGGAATCGTTTTCGAAATTGATTTTGTGTTTGCAAAAGTTTGGACTTATTCCACGAATGTCAGAAGTTTTCCAAGCGAAAGCTTCTGTTAGGAATATAAATATTCAGATGAAGGCCCGGTCACCCCGAGCATCTATTTAGCATCTACATAGCTCGTAGGCTTATTTATATTAGCTTAGCAATATTAGTATTAGTATTATTAGTTTAGTCGTATTTATATTTGTGGAGTGGGTCGGGGCTTTCCCCACTGTCAGCTCACTCCACAGCTCACTAGGGGCACAATATGTAGTAAGTATAAACACCCCTTCCCTCACATGGGAAGGGTTGGATCTCTTGTCACATTTCACACATTGAATCTAATAGATCAAGTTTTCCCTTCCATCTCTCTAGCTTTCTCTCACTAACTCCAACCATGAACATCATGTTCTTCCACCATCTAAGACCACCCGATCCACACAATGAATATGGTTATTTTCCACAATTGGTATCAAGAGCCATGGTTAGGTTCTAGTGATTGTGTGTGCTTGGATTTGTGGAAAATTTTTATTTTTATTTTCTCCTTTGGTTCGTACACATAATCTGTGGTGGTTCGTAATTCATTTTTTTTCGTTTGCAATTTATGTGGTGGGCTCTTATGTTTAAGGAAATCAAATGGGCTGTTACTGTTGAAAGATCCGGTATTTTTTGTTCTTCTTATTTCTTTTTGGATCGAGACTTGTTGACTGGTCTTTTAAATGCTTCTTTTGTCTTGGTTAGTATTGAAAAACCTTAGTCAAAACAAATGTGTAGCATATTCTTGTGGTCAAAAAATCAACACGTGTTGTGAGTTTTGATTCTTTACTGATGATTTCTTTGAAATGATTAGTGACATGTTGGTTTGATAGTGGTCAAAGAGTAGATTTTCGATATTAAGTGCACGTATTGTTCACCAATATTTTGTTAAATGGTACTTCAATGTTCCTGGTTGGATTAATGGTGATGTTCTTGGATGCTGTTTGTGTCCAAAGGTATTGTTCATTGATGCGGTTTGTGGTTAAGGTGACTTGTGTTTTGGAGTGTAACCAAAAGGGGGTAAAAGACAAAAGTGTGAGAGTGACAGCTTTGACTGGTCAAACTTGCGGTTTGTCTAAGACGCGGTTTGTCTCTATGTTCATGGACGCGGTTTGTCTCTATGGTCATGGATGCGGTTTGTCTACTTAGTCATGGATGCGGTTTGTCTATATAGTCATGAATGCGGTTTGTCTATATACTCACTAATGCGGTTTGTCTATATGCTCACGAACTCGGTTTGTATGTATAATCACGAATGCGGTTTGTCTAAATGCTCACGAATGCGGTTTGTCTGAATGATCATGAATGCGGTTTGTCTGTATGATTATGGATGTTGTTTGTCTACTTGTTCATGGATGCGGCTTGTCTACTCAAGACCAACCACTGACTCGTTGACCTCAGTTCCATAACCATCATCAGTCTTAAACCAAATTAAGAACAACAGTCAACACAACAACAACAGTCAATAATTCACAACTGCCTCATCAACGACTGCTTACAACAATTACAATCAACTTCAAATCTAATCTAAACCTAAACCTCATATTCACACTTCAATCACAAACAAAGACTCGGATTGTAAAATCACACAATTAAAAGATCTAAGCCGTCCCTGTTCGTGTGGAACTATTTTTCATAAGACCTTTAAAGATCAACACACGAAAGAAATAAACGAATCATCATCGATCTATTTTAAAGCTCTTAGCCTCGTTTAATATTCGAACAGATAAAGAAAAGGGTTATAACAACTATGTTATAACTTTTTCTTGGTTCGTTTAAAAGATCAAATGACCAAATGACCAAATCACACGTAATTAAGACCTACCCGAGACCTATTGCTAGATCTTGAAGCCGCACTTAGTATAGTAGAGGGTAAGTTACTAATTGTCAGATGAGATTGAGGATGTGTTTGGAGATGAGTGAGTTAGGAGGGAGGCGGACTAGTTTATGATGAAAGATGTGATTTGGGTTATCAATTGGGGATAATGATGCTTGGTGTAATCCGCTTGTTTGTTGATGTGTTCGAAGAGATGGAAGACTGAGATTAAGGAGTTTTCAGATGTTAACTTGAGTTTGGGTGGGAGATGATATAAGTGTGGTAGGCAGATTGTTTGAGGTGATAATTAGGGTTGAATTAAGTTGAGATTAAGTGGTTTATATACACCGAAGATTAGGGTTACGCTTATCAGATTAGTGGGTGGATTTTGTGTTGGATTTGATTGGGTTTGTGATTGGACCAGGTTTTCCAATGGGCTGTGTTACTTAACTACTTCTTTGGACTGGACCAGATTGTGTAAAGAGTAAATGAGTTGAATGTGATTTTGTTGGGCGTCTTTGGTAGGCGGAAGTTTATGACAAAATCACATTCTTGCATATTCTTGCATGCATTTAGAAGTGGCTGTAGCGATTTGTGTCTATACTTAAGGTGGATGTAGTTGCACGCGTCTCGGCAAGTATTTGGGTTTATGAATATCAACGTTGTTTTAGAGGTGTGGATTTGGCAGCATTGTCCTATTGGTGTCCACAATCTGAGTGAACCTCAATTTAATCTTTGCAATTTGAGTTATAGCTGACAAATAACAATTTGTTTAAATTGCGATTTGTCAAGTTGCGTTTTGACTTGTTGCGACTTGACTGATAGCAATCTGACCAATTGCGATTTGACATTGCGAGTTGACACTTGCAATTTGACTAATTGTGATTTGGTTGATTGCAATCTGATTTGTTGCAAGTTGACAACTTGTGACTTGACTTGTTGCGATCTGATCAAGTTGTGATTTGACTTCTTTGACTTGAATTTTAAAGATTAGTATTGCAATTCACTCTTAGTTGCTCTTGTTGATTTCACGGTTTCTCTTGTTGATTTTAGAAAATCCCGCGAAAGATTCGATTTCTCGGTTTAAATCACAAGAGCTGTAAAATCCCGTGAAATTAATATTGGACAAGTAGGCTGGACTTGGATGTAGACATAATGAAACTTACGGGGTTTGACTACTTTTTCGGGATAAGGTTGTGCTACAAGATCGGCAGGAATTGGGAAATTATGATAACTTGGTTGGTTTGTTAATTCACGGGTTGGTGTACTTAGTGTCTCAAACATCTCGGGGTTGGATGGATGCACGATGTTTGATGACCCTTGCTCGAGCGTATTTATGGTGATTAGACTTGGAAGAGTCAAGAAGTGGATATATACAATAAAGGATGGAAGGTTGGGTATATATCACTACCTATATTTAAAGGAGTTACGTTGTTGTGCTCAATATAGGTTCTAAATCACAATTTAGTGCAAGTATAAGTCGCTGACTTGTTCCTTTTCAAGCTTCATCAAGTGATCGTTGTTTCTCAAGCTTCTAACGGGATTATTGTACAAGATCTTCTCAAGAGGTGGTCACACTTAAAGACAGGAGGTGATTTGTTTAGAGAAGTGTTTTAACCTTTTACTCACTTTAAAGTTAAACGCATTTCATCAAGCGGTTTTGGTGTATTACGAGCATCAATGAATTGTTAATCTGCTAAACCATTGATGAGGAGGAAAGCAAGGGGTTACTACAAGAGAGTCTTAATCACCATCTTCGTTGCAGTAGTTTTATTTGTCTCTTTCCATGTATTGTGCCTGACAAATTCACAACCATCACGGACTCTCAACTTTGGCAAAAAGGTCATTTCATGTCCTTTTTGAGGGGGAGAATTATCGCATGTTTCTTCTCCTTTTGGCTAGTCAACAGCACAAGATGATCACGAAGTTCATTTGGTATTCCTTATTTGAAATTGAAGCTGAATTTCACGAAGGCGTCTACTTATTTTATCTTGAAGTCGGGGTTGGTTGGATGCATGACCTTCAATGATAACTTGCTCGTGCTCAAAATTTAAGTTGAAGACTTGGGTTATCTAGTTACCAGCAGTCGGGGTAACTATCACTTAAGTGTTATTGGAGTACTCAGTGTCACACGTCAATGACGATGTCGATAATCGCAAGAGGTGTTAATGTCTCATACTTTGGTTGGGTATTGAGCACTTAGAGATTTGCTTGGAGCATTAATTCTCTACACCGTTCTTCCATCATTAGTGCAAGCTTAAGTAACAAATTTGGGGACTTCTACTTCAGTTTTCAGTATTGGTATATCGGGTTTCCTTCATCAAGTGGTCACTAATCTGTGTACAAGGTTGGTTAGTTGGACAAAGGTTTTAAAAGTTGTGATGTGATATGTAATTCTCACAAGATATTCTTAACCCAAACAGAGGTTAACGAAAATCAAATCATTCATGCCACATTCAATCTATCACTGTCTCACGGTTTCTTCTTGGTTTTGTAAAATCCCGCGAAAGAACTTATTTTCTCGGTTTAAATCATAGATTTGTAAAATCCCGTGATGATGGGCTATGCGCTCTTGACCATGATCGGGTTAAAACCATTATCAAAGTTCAGCTATAACATCACAAATGGCTGGATCGAGGCATTTAATCGACAAGATGTGACTACGGGGTTAGTTCAGTATTATTTATTTGAGGCTGAAGTGAAATTTCATGGGTGCGTGTACTTAGTATCTGAAGATATCGGGGAGGTTGGATGAAGATTCTTCGAGATCCTTGTTCGAGCTTTCAACATTTACAATGACGAGGACTTGGATATCTAGTTATTTTGTCTTTCTCTCTATTACAAAATAACTATCACTTTAAGGAGTCACGTTGTAGTGCTCAGTGTCACACGAAGTTGTGGATATCCAAGAGGTGATGTACGTCTTATACTTGATGTTTGGTTGGTTGAAGAGTATAGAGTACTTAGGGATTCGATGTTGCACGAAGTCTCTACACCGCTCTTTGTCACGCATTAGTACAAGTTTAAGTCACAAGTTCGGGTTATATTACTTCAGAGTCAATTTCATCATATTGGGTTTTCTCCATCAGTGGTCACGACATCAAGCCGACAGAATGATAATGGGGTTGGTAATGAGTTAGATGAGAGAAGAAGTAAAGAGAGAGTAATGACGTCTGTACACATCAGTGCAGGCCTCGCTCTTCATCATAATGACGTCTGAATACATCAGTTCAGGCCTCGTTCTTCAAAGAAAAGAAAAGTGTACGCTTGAGTGCACTTTATCTTCAAAAGAAGAGGAGTCTTCTTATTTATGGCCATTCTCATCAACAAGTTTTACGCTCTTTCCGTGCTTATTCAGTCATCAAGTGGATCGGCGCATATTGGAGTATATTTTTTATTCTCTTGTTCAACCAAAAATTACAGTTGACAAGCATATGCAATTTTTGAGGGGGGAAAGGGTGAAGAAACAACATGTCAGTCTTCAAGAACCGTCAAGTGGAGCTACTTACCGTTGATGGTATTCATATTCACTAGTTCAATCATCAAAAATTCAGTTGGCAGGCATATGCAATTTTTGAGGGGGGGGGGGAAAGGGTGAATATTAATCTACATGTTGGTTGATGATTGAGAAATGGTCATACGACTCTTGAATACGTCAGTTCAGGAGTCGTGCAAACCATGTTTCTCCAACACTACTTCTTTCGTCTATCAAGGTGTTGAAGAACATGGTCATGGAATGCTAATCTACATAGTCTCACGGGCTGGTTCAATCAGCAACAAAGGGTTTCTAGTCAATGCTTCATGTATACGTCATTAGGCTACATGTACACATCATGATGATGATTCCGATTAATCGTAACCATCATGGGGGAGAGAAATGTGTACACCAAGGACGCACAGCAGGTTCACGTGATCGGGCTTAATCATTTATTCCGGTGTTGATAACCGCAGAGATGATCAGTGGTTCAACTTGTTACCTTGGTATTTACGTTTCACTGTTACGTCATGGGCTGATTAATCGTAACCATCAGGGAGAGAGAATGTGTACATCAAGGACGCACAACAGGTTCACGTGATCAGGGCTTAATATCCAAGGATGGATACATACTATAGATGATCAGTGGTTCAACTTGTTACTTTGGTGTTATACTTAAGACTGAAGAAGGTCGAGTCGTCAGTCTATTCTACATTCTCTGTTGGGAGTTATCATCTCATGTGTATGCTGCGGGCTGATGGGTTACATGTAAGGTTACTGGAAGGCATTTGGTGAGATAAAGATGATTGGTATTCTGTTCTTCCACATTGGGCAATCTTGAAGAAGGTCGAGTCTACAGTCTTCTCCACAGTCAAAACATGTTGAGTTCTTTTCTTACAACTTGATATTTAACTTAATCCCATGACAGTTCTTGTTTGATGAGTTGTGGAGTTAAGTTAGGTTCAAGTTGTTCCGTAGTTTAAGGTTAAGTCCAACTTGATGTTAACCTAATCTCATGACAGTTCTTGTTTGATGAGTTGTGAGGTTAAGCTAGATTTCAGTTGAGGCTCAACTTAAACTATCGAAAAGATACCTAAGGTTTTTGATGGCTTTACTCATGGGCGGGAGTGTTATAAGACTAAAGACGGCATGCATTTGGTTACCAAAAGACTTCTTCTTATTATGGGTGTTCATCCAAAGTCTTCTTCTTCTTCCTATTTTGGGTGATCGCCCAGAGGTTGTCAGATTGGGGGAGAGCACTAATTAGGGGAGAGTGAAAAGCCAGAATCATTCCCTGATTGAAAGTGCTCACATTGCTCTTCAGCAAGTCAAGTGATGAATGCGGTGAAGATTCAGAATGCTGAGGAGTAATGGTTTCTGGTTCGTATCCTTGTACATATATACTTATTAATATTTTATACCATCTTGTAAATAGATATATAGAAATCCTGTATTTGTAAATAGAGAATCTTAAATCCAGAAAAACCATAAAAATTGAAAAATAGAAAATACCAAAAATAGTTTCACCTAGGCATGTCTTCTGTTTATCGATAACATTTACGGACTTAGAAATGTCATTCAATAATGGCACGGGTCTTTAAATGAAGCTCGAGCAGAAGTTAAAATGGATTGTTAAAACATGTCTAAATGGCTTGCTATTACTTTAGATAGCAACCCGCGCTTCATATTGGGGAAAGCACGTCGCCAAAAAGACGGCTGTTCCTCCAACTGGGTGATGTTCACCTGGGCATGGATTACTTCATATCCATGTTTCCTGATTTGATGTACGTTTCAGTACATCATTTCTTGTAAAAGAAGAGAAATCTTCTTAGTATAACAAATAGTTTTCATTCTATGATTCTTCTGAAAATTATTTGTGAGACACTTGGTGAATATGTGTTGTATGAAATTTGTTTATACTTGGATTATGCATAAAAATTTGTCACTCAATCAACGACCACAAATCTTTAACTTGAATATGGGTCATTGATTGAGGGGGAGAGTGAATTCAAATTTTATATCATCAAACGGGTTTCTTGATTAATTCATGACTCTTAGAAAAGGTTTTGCAGTTAATGGGGTATTAGTTGAAGAGGATATTGCTTAAATATATCAAATGACCAAGTGTGTTAGTTGCTAGAAAGTTTAGGACATTATGTGCAATTTTCTTGTAGTATCCTAGCTTCATATAACTAGAAGGTTCATTTGTATCTCTTTGGATATTGAAGAGGATATTGCTTAAATATATCAAATGACCAAGTGTGTTAGTTGCTAGAAAGTTTAGGACATTATGTGCAATTTGCTTGTAGTATCCTAGCTTCATATAACTAGAAGGTTCATTTGTATCTCTTTGGAATCCTCGTTTAATCCCCTAGATACATTAAAACTCAAAATCTGAAAGAAGTTAGAAAACCCGATGTGTTTGATGTTCTTGAATGCTCCACTGACATTTGTATGAACTAAGTGAATGAGTTTCAAATGTTGTTTGTCTCTGCTGCTTAATTGTTGTTGATATTGTGCATATGTTCTCAGGATTCGCTTAGGTAGATTGCTATTATGTTAGAATCATGTTCCTAAGATCCTGAATTGAATATTGATATCTGTGTGAATTGCCATGTTCATGATTGCTAATTGCTCTTCATGCTAGATAGTGGTTTGACGTAGTTCCTGATTGGGGTTTGATTATAAGATGAACTTGGTATTATAATGTGGCAAGCTGCTGAAGGGTAGCTATTAAGGAATAGTGTATCTGTATGCATGTATATCTGTGTTGATATTATTATGCAGATTCCATAGCCAAAACGAATGTGCCAGTTCCCATTCTAACCATTTAATCAGACGTTCAAATTCTATTGATTGGCTCGGAATTCACCACGACAACAACATCGGCAACAACAACAACAACAACACCTTCACCTCCACCACCATCATTTCAACAAAGAAGTACTTACTCGGATCTCGCCAAGAGGGGATCGACAATACTTGAGAAGATTTGTTGGTGGATGGATGATTGATGTTGACCACTGACTCACTCAGAAAAGCGGGTGATTATATCGTCTGCGCAAAAAGGTCAATATCATTTGTGTCATAAAAGTTATCTTGTGCAAAATAAGCAGTGAATCTCCCTCTTAGATTAAGGGGGAGCAAAGTATGTTTCATCATCAGAACATGTTAAATCTGACCACATTTTCTCCCATGTTTTCTAAATTATTTAAATCAATTGGGATCACAAATCTCAAAAGGTTTGAAATTTTTGATCGGGGGAGAGAATGTGATTTAAATATGAAACCTGATGAAAATGTGATGTTTTGGATTTAAGTGTAAGCTCTCCCATATGTGCTAAACTCTTTTGTATACCAAGGCACATATTGAGGGGGAGCAAAATGTTTTGGATATAAAAGTAAGCTCTCCATGTGTGCTAAACTACTTTATATATCGATGCACATATTGAGGGGGAGCGAATGGACAAAAAGGATTTAGCATCGCATGAGATCGTGACTCAGACTTAACCAATGAATTGACGAAACTTGAATTGTCATCAATCGAAAGGATACGTCTTGGCCGGGTAATAATTTCAAGCTGGTCTAACCAGTGATGTAAGCGTGTCTCGAAAAAGATGTATCTGAGTAGAGTGTACCATTTCGAGAAACTTTCTGTGGACTTGACCAGGCCGGGTAATAATTTCAAGCTAGTATAACTAGTGATGTAAGCGTGTCTCGAATCGGTCATGTTCACTGAAAGTGGATCAATTCAAAAAGTGCGAGCTCTACCTAACATGTGCAAATTTATAAAACTATCACTCGAGCACATGTTGAGGGGGAGCATTTGAAAAATATAAAACTCTCAAGTGTTTGCAAAAATGTGTTTCAGAATCATGAACACTTTGAGAGATTTTTCAAAGATTTGGTTTGGCAATCGTGGATGAATACTAAAGACCGGCCATTTTAATTAACGCATGGAGTTATAAGGATGGTTAGGTTAGGTTCAAGTTCCACGATCCCGCCAGAGCCGGAGGGATCTACCCAGGGACAATCCACTAGTTAGTGTAGAAGTCCTTAGGTATGATTAAAAAGGAGAAATGTGTATAAGGGAAGAGTGCCGACTGAGATGGAGCTAACACTGGAATAAACCCAACAAGGTGTTAGTTATGAAGTCTCGGTAAGCACTGAAGGGGTTGAAGAATGAAAAAGAATTGTAAAGATAAAGGGTGAAAAGAAATAGCCCTCCTTACAACTTAGGCAGAAACCGGGTCAATTCATATGCTGTCAGAATCACTTAGTTGATTGCTGACATTGAAGACAAAGTATCATGGACCCAGTGATACGCTGCACAACCCTTCCTAGCCACTCAAGGTCCCTCAAAGGATTCTTGTTTCAATTGTCACGGAGTTCAATACATTTCTATCGTCTCTCTCACTCCGAGTTAGATGATATTGAAAAGGTGGCAGTCATCTCCAGCCTCCGATCACCAAATCAAAACGCACAATTGAGTCTAGAGCCACGAGATTCATAATAAGATCTCATAGGAACACGGATTATTTCTACACTGGTTGTTCATCATTAAGGACACCAGTTGTAAACTTATGAGTCCTACGCAGATCTTAGCAATCTGCCAGAACATTCATGAGAGACTTTACAAATGTAATTCTCAATGATTGAATGGAAATTCCTACCAGGGTCAACATCAAGCAGCCCTGAAAGCAGGTCACTTGGTAATTCCTCGTGGATTACGCTTAGTGGTCGCGGCGGTTTCTAACGGTCTACAATCGTGGAGTGATCTCAGTGACTCACCTAATCATTGATGTGCTACGGTTCGATCTTAAAAAGCCCTCTGTGGGTTTTCGATTAGGAACGGTCTTGGTAAGGATTAGAGAAAGTTTTCACACTATGCTGTTAACAATCTCGAAGTCCGAACCTGTAAGTACCGGATGTTTTATTGCTAACTGTCGTATGCAGGAACTTCTGGCGGTTGTGGCTGTTGGATGCTGTAGCTGGTTGCAGTTGTAGCTGGTTGCAGTAAAGATGCCAATCGTCTACCACATGCTCACACTACATCATCATTGTAACTCAACAAAGTCATGATCAACCTAAAATACCTTCAACACGGCTTCTGCAAACTCTGATGCTAAAGATCATGACACCAAATAGTGTGAGCATGTCGGCTCAAAGATTTACACATCGCATGGAAACATACTGCTGAAAGATGACTTGGAAACAAATGTTGGATGATAAAGTCGAAGAATACTCAAAGATCATCCAAGACAATCAATCAGTCATCAAATCATTACTGCTGAAGGCACAAAGACTAAAGACATTAAAGAATCAAAGACTACGAGCTATGACGTCAAGTTCAGAAGACAGAATGCTAGAATTTAAATTATTATTTCCGGGGTGACCTCCCTTAGGGGGAGATTGTTAGGAATATAAATATTCAGATGAAGGCTCGGTCACCCCGAGCATCTATTTAGCATCTACATAGCTCGTAGGCTTATTTATATTAGCTTAGCAATATTAGTATTAGTACTATTAGTTTAGTCGTATTTATATTTGTGGAGTGGGTCGGGGCTTTCCCCACTGTCAGCTCACTCCATAGCCCACTGGGGCACAATATGTAGTAAGTATAAATACCCCTTCCCTCACATGGGAAGGGTTGGATCTCTTGTCACATTTCACCCATTGAATCTAATAGATCAAGTTTTCCCTTCCATCTCTCTAGCTTTCTCTCACTAACTCCAACCATGAACATCATGTTCTTCCACCATCCAAGACCACCTGATCCACACAATCAATATGGTTATTTCCCACAGCTTCTTTATGATTTTTGAGCATAGAAACAAGATGTTCTTTTTCATCGGGTTTGAGTGCTGAAGATATGACAACCGGAAGAAGAGATTTTTCTTCCAAGAATGCGTATTCCAGATGATCAGGAAGAGGTTTCAAGACGAGATCTACCGGTGGATCTTCAATTGAGGTTTTGATTCTTATTTCATCATTGAATTCCAACTCCTCAAAGTTGGTTATTTCTTCCTCAGAAATTTCGTCGGTGTTTATCTGCATAAATTCAGCGAATTCTCTATTGTGATCTTCATCACTTATTTGTCCAGATGTTTTATGAGTCTTAATTCTTTCATCAAGCAACTCATCGAATGTTTCCTCTGTAATTTTATCGATAACATCAATGCTATAACAAGTTTCATCATTCGCATGAGAATATTTCATGTCTTGATTAATTTGAAAAGAGATTCTTTCATCTCCAACTCTAAGATTGAGTTCTTTTTTTTTGACTCGAATGATAGCATCGGTGGTGTTTAGGAAAGGTCTTCCTAAGATCAATGGAACTTTGCTATCTTCCTCCATCTCGAGGATCACAAAATCAACGGGAAAAATGAATTGCCCAACTTGAACAAGCAAGTTTTCAGCTACTCCAACAGGATATTGGATAGTATAATTTGCTAAACATATACTCATTCTTTTGTGTTTCAAGGTATCGATCGAAAGCTTCGCATACAATTAGTATGGCATAAGATTGATACTTGCACCGAGATTGGCTAAAGCATCACAAGTGATTGAATTTCCCAAAGTACACGGGATGAGAAAACTTCCAGGATCACCGAGTTTTTTCGATAGTTTGTTTTCAACAATGGCTGAGCAATCTTCATTCAAGAAGGTAGTGGAAATGTTTTCCATTTTGCTTTTGTTGCTCACAAGTTCTTTCAAAAACATCCCATAATTGTGCATACCAGCCAGGACATCAACAAGAGGAACGTTGATCCTAACTTCTTTGATTAAGTCAATGAACTTGCCATATTGTTCTTCCATCTTTTCTTTCCTCAAACGTTGAGGATATGGAATTCTTGGTTTATATGCTTTGAGCTGTGGAGTGGGTTTAAAGACTGGTGTAGGAATTGGTTCTTATCTTTTGGTTCCTCCTCTGCTTCGTCTTCACTATCATCATGAATGATAGTGGTTGTTTGGTTTGGGTTTGGTGGTGGATAATAAGATAGACCACTACGGGTGAATACAACATTTACATGCTCATTTCTCGTTTGTGGTGGACGATAAGATTTAGATGATGATGGTTTCGGGTTGGATTGAGTATTGCTTGGCAGAGTACCCGATGGTCTAGCAGCAAATTGATCAGAAAGATGACCAAATTTGGTTTCAAGGTCTTGGATAGAAGCTTGATGGTTCTTTTTACCTTGTTCGACTTTGGTTTTGAGGCTGAAGAACTGATTTTTGATAAATTCATTCTTTTGCTTTTGAGCAGTGCACGAATTCACGCATGGTTTTTTCGAATTCAGATTCTTCATTTTTCTTTTCAGGTGTTTGTGATGATGAACTGTTATCATCACGAGACGATGTCGGACGGTTGTTGTCACGAGGTTGGGAACTACGATTATCATCCCTTGGTGGACGATCTTGCCAATCTCTAGAATTTCTACCGTAGTAGTTTCCACGATATCCTCCTCCTCGATATCTTCCATAAACATAATTTACTTCGGCTTCGGGACCTCCCATGGGTTTGTCATCACACTCGGATGATGAATGGTTTCCACCACAATAGTTGCATCCATCGCGCATATCTTTGATCTCTTTTTGGATACTTTGGAATTTAGAATCGATTTTGGTGGTGAGATCTTTCATCATGTCCATGATTTTGGAATTTTCATACGTTCCTTCGGCGAATACAACGGTTTTTTCGTTGAGGTTTGGTTTTGGCATCCTTAGACCAATCGAGCTTAAGAAGTACACGGTCTTCTAGTAAAGTGTAAGCTTCGTTAGGGGTCTTATAAAGGAAAATTCCTCCGGCATCAAGGATACCTTGAGTTGTGTCATCGAGACCATGGTAAAAGATTTGAATGATATTACCACGAGACAAACCATGCCCATGAAAACTTCGGAGCATGTTTTTCATTCGAAGCCAAGCTTCGACAAGATTTTCTCCTTACTTTTGAGTGAAACTACGAATTTCACCTAAGAGACGATCAAACATGGCCGGTGGAAAGAAACGTCCAACAAATGCTTCTCTCATTTGGTCCAAGTTGTGATCACTCCGGGGCTTAATTCGTTATACCAAATTTTCGCTTCTCCGGTGAGAGACGATGGAAAGAGTTTGAGGCGGATTGCATTTGCTTCGGTAGTTCCATACCGAAACATGTCACAAATTTCAAGAAAATCAGTGATATGTTTGTGTGGATCGGATCTAACTCGACCATCAAATTGATTGTCTTTAATCATCGAAAGATGATGACCTTTGATAGTGAAGTTATCTCCTAGATTAACGGGAACAATGGCGGCCGTGGGTGTAGGAGCTACAACCCTATTGGTGGCCCACATAGGTCGATCGTCGGCCATTGGAAATGGTAATTCAAGAAAAAGATCAACGATTGGATGAACTTCGGAAAGATTATCAAATGGTGGGTTAACGGTTCTTGGTTTTCTTCGATTATTTGGAACAAATGGGTTCTCTTTTTGCGAAATAAACTTTCGGGGTTAGACAATGGTGTACTTAATTCTTCGTTAGAAGAGCGAGTGGTCATACAGAGAAAAACGAGCCAATCGAAAAAAATTATCAACTAAAAAGAAAATAAAAATAAATTTTTTTTGGAACAGTAACTGCCTGTTCAAAAATGAACCGGGCAGTTGGGAACGGTCTGGGTCACAGAAACAAATGAACCAGGCCGGCTGAAAATGAACTGGGCGGCTGAGATAGGTCAGGAACAAACGAACCGGGCGGCTGGGTTTGAAACGGGCGGTTGGGGTAGGTCTGAAGAATCTGAACCGGTCGGTTCAGATGTGAATCGGGCGGTTGAGTATTTTCGGGGTCACAGAAACTTTTGAACCGCTTGGTGCAAGTTTGAACCGCGATTTCCTGGGTGAAAATTTCAAAGAACTTTTAAAGAACAAGTTTAGAAACAAGAACAAAGCACAAATTTTATAAACGAAAACTCACAAAAACGTGATCAAATCCCCGGCAACGGCGCCAAAAACTTGATGTGTGTCAAGAGTTCAAGTTTTAAATTTATAAACACGATCTACCAATTGATTCAAACGAAACACATACGAGCAAGTATACTCGTCCGTGTGTAGCAAGAGGTGATATGGTAAGCCGAGGTCGTTCACAAGGATTTGTTTAGTTTTTATGTAACATGAGTTTGATTATAACAAAGACTTAGTAATGATTCTAAAGCAAAAAATAACGATGATGATGTAAATTCAATATATTAAAAACTACACTTTCCTAGACTAGTTTGCACAATTCCCTTGATATGATTATGACAATGGTTCAAATAGATTATGATCAACAAATTAGATGGTGCTCTAATTTGATTAGTTGGTGTACTAATCCTCTTGTTTTCAACACTTTCAATCCTCGTCAAGATTTTAAGATGACAAAAACAATATTAAGTTTTGATCAAACAAGACTAACACAATTCCATCACTTGATTCGCTATCGTTTCACAAGTAATTGACAACTACACTTTTAGTTTTCTAAGTTTAACCAAGCTACATATGAAATGGTCAATACATAAGGTAACACCTTCATAGACAAAAGTTTACAATTGATTAAATAACAATGTCTCTTTCGACCTATTACACTATTAATAATCAACCAAACTTGATAACTCTTTTGTTTATGAAAACTTTGAAAGCACAATTCGATCTTAGTATTAGCTTTTCATTGAATTAGAACCATAGAGTCATAATCAATCAACATTCATGTAACAAACATCATCTAGGCAAGTGCACAAGGCACTTAGCCGCTCATGGCAAACAAAGTAATAATCACAAAAATTATATCACTTGAAAACATGATTAAAGAGTCTTACAAAAGTTGTAATGATGATTACAAGACTTAGGAACAATTATGAGGTGATCAACAATGATTCCTTTGATGATTACAATGATGGATAATGAATGTAAGTCAACTTCTTCCTGCGTTTTCTTCTTTGTAGCCTTCTTGAGAGAGTATGAGAAATTTGGTATATGAGTATGTCTCTTTTCTCTCTAGCCAATGCTTCTAATTAATAGAAAACTACTCCTTGGCCAACAAGCAAGTTTCATGGGCACCAAGTTTCATAAAATTCTGGACTTGAAGTAAATGAAGCATAATGACAACCCACATGAAGAGTTAGATCATTAAAAGTAGTCATTAAGTGTGCCAGGAGTTGCAGCAACCCAAGGTTGAAGTCTCAACCTGAGGTTCAGATTCCAGCCCAAGGTTTGGAGTAAGGTTGGCATGGCAGTTTTGAACCTTGGGTTGAACTTAAGCCTTAGTTGTATTTCTTGAACCTTTGGTTGAGGAAGCAAGCCATAATTCATAGCAAACTTTGCATGTAACTTCTCATTCATTTCATCAATACTTGATCTTTTCTTGAGCTCAAAAATCTTTGTAACTTGATTATTTATCTTTGATGATCTTCCCGAGGTCTTTATTATGGGTAGAATCTTTCATTGTGCATAAGCTCTTGATTTAGCGACTTTTCCCCATCTTTCTAGCTATTCCCTTGGACTTGATTGTACCGGAACCTTAATATATCTTTTGTACCTTTTTCGTATAATATGTTCACAAACACAACTAAATACAATGCACAAACATAGAAATAACACGACTAAAACATGTACAAAATGAGCGTTATCATCGTGTAACCCAGGCATAGGGTCGAATAGTTTCTATTGGAAAGTGATAACACGATTTCAAGTGATATCCGGTACCATTGATTATCTTCACCCTGCTGGGAACACACCAAAAAGAAACCAACAATCAATAGAAACTATTTAGTGATAATACATGGCTGCTGCTATGAGGCAAATGGCTGCTAACTTTTCCAAATTGGAAAAGTTTGAATGTGTCGATTTCTAGAAGATGGCAAAATAAGATGCACTTTCTTGTTTCTAGCATGAGTGTGGTGTATGTATTGAGCACACCTATTCCTGATGATGGGGATGATGCTACTGTGGAAGACATGAGAAAAAGGAGCAAGTGGAAGAATGACGACTACATTTGCAGAAGTTTAATCCTCAATGTTATGTCTTTATAACAACAACGAATTTTCCAGGCCCTTACTCAACCTTAAGCTCGAAATATCTGTTTATTTGGTTTAAATGTTCACTTTTATTTGTGTTTGTGAGCTAGACCACATAACGCGAGTCGGCACAAATGAACCTAATAACATGTGAAATATTGATTTTTACAAGATAACACGAACATAGACGTATTTATAGTCATTTTTAACGGAAAAACAATTTTAAAAATATTAGCGCAACTTAGAGAGTCACACGAGCCTTTTTGGTACACTAAACGAGCCCGTGAACATTTTTATTAAAACTTTAGTCAAATTACGATTATGGCCCTTGTGGTATAATATTCGGCCGCCCCCCTTTGTTTCGAGTATTGGCAGGAACGGCCCCTCCAAGGGGATAAAACCCCACCTACCCTCCCCACTTATAATTTCCATCAAACCTTAAGAGAGAAAACCCTTTCCTCTCCTTACCCTTGCCACCGCCACCTGCCACACGGCCACCATATACCACCGCCTACCTCCTCGCTAAAACAAACACACCACCGTGATCCTTATCACGTGTACACTCCCTTTTTGTAGTACACGCGCCACCCACTACCACCTCGTCATTCACACGCCACCACCGCCACCTAATACTTGTACAACCGAGTAGATCGAGAAGCTAGAAGGTGAGACACACCGTTTCACATGCGTGTGTGACTCGGTGTGGGTCAACTCGTGGTCAAACGAGTCATTTTATTTATTTTTGGTTTAGATCCGGGTATAAACATGTGGGATAAAAAAATTTCAAGATTAAAAACTTGTTATAAGAGGTGTTTGGTAATCGTGGTCGTGTCCGTGTCGCTTTTGGTTTGAGTCCGAGAGTCTTGTGATGGTTTACGCGCCGAGATAAGCTCATACGAGCTTATGTCGAGCTTGTGGTTTATTAGTTTGAGCTTGTGGTTTGTTAGTTTAAGCTTGTGGTCATTTTTATATTTTAGGTTTGTTCGTATAAGGGTTAACGAGGGCTTGGTGAAACCACGTTTGGTTTTGGTCACTTGAAAACTTGCGGCGTGTGCTAGCCGTGACCCTTGTGGTCTCGGTATATTTGTTGAGATCGTTTTGGTTTGTGCCGTGACATGAAACTCGAGCCGTGATCCTTTGTGGTCTCGGCCGAGTACTTGTGACCATGGTTCGACTTGTTAGTGACTATTGGTGACGATAGTTCGAGACTTGGTCTCGAAAAAATAAATATAGTATGGGTTTGATATATATTGTTATTGATAATTGACGTTGAAAGTCGATAAAGGGACTCGAGCCGTATGATTAGTGTTGGCCGAGGTTTATTGTTGATATTGTTCTACTTGGATATTATACTTGTGATGATTGTTAGCAAAGTCGAGCGTCACCGAGACTTTTTAGTCTCGGCGTGGCCTGGACAAGCCGAAACAATGCATATTAGACTTTATTTAGACATTTGAATATTA
The DNA here is from genome assembly GCA_021014915.2 of Artemisia tridentata subsp. tridentata. Lineage (NCBI taxonomy): Eukaryota > Viridiplantae > Streptophyta > Magnoliopsida > Asterales > Asteraceae > Artemisia > Artemisia tridentata. The sequence goes on from CP139503.1 coordinate 316,463,686, forward strand.
TGGTTGACCTGTTGACCCGAGAGTAATGAACACTTGGACTCGTGACTCGAAACGGATAATAACTCGAGAAATGTTTATTTGGAAATGTATATATATAACTAGAAATGGAATATTAATAATAACGACTAGATATGAAGAATATTAATTAACAAAAACTTATTTTGTTATTTAATATTTAACGGAAACTTTTTATTTAAAAACGCGACATTATAAATGGAAAGCTTAAATAAATGAGAGTTATTAAATGCTTCGAGGGCACGTGAATCAAGGCACATTACCTTAATATTATAATATTGGAAATTTGAATATTGTTTGGATTATATTAAAAGTTACGGATCGGTTTAACATTGATATAGCCGACCGACACGGTTATCGGATTTATTGGACTGACGAGCCCAATAAGAGCCCGAAAAGTGTGTCAAAGGACTTTATTAGTGAAAGACTTATCCTTATGACTTAACTTTTTATCACTTGAATCTTGTTTGGTTGTTGTGAGTTTTAGTAGTAGAGTTTGTTTGGGATATTGCAACAACTTGGCGTATTCGTTATTGGGATGTTGTTTCGTGAGTCATGTTCATTTTGGTCATTTGTTTTGGCATGGGTACACTTGAGTCAACGTTATGTCACCACTTCACCCACGATGATACCAAACACTAGTAAATGGATTTAACGAAGATATTTTGGAATTGAAAGTGGAATATACTTGGGAATAGTTAACTTTTGGAAACCGTTATACTTTTAGATATATGTTAAGATAAGTTTATTATTAATAGGTTGTGCCGAGTCCGTCGCATTGTGATACTAGTTGCTGTTGTGCCGTACTACTGGTGTTTGTTCTGTATTGTGCTTTTCTTTTCAGGTGAGTTCTCGTAGCCTCGCTTTTTATATGTTTTATCTTGGGGTGGAAATGGTACTCAATGCTTTTATGTTGTGATATACTGCTTTCCTGGTTTTGGAAAATTATGTGCGTTTGATTGCGATTATGTGCTATGTGGTATAACTATGAGCAAGCATGGCAACTGTTTAACTCCATTTGGAGTCAAATCATATGATAGTACTATTCGGGGTAGCTCCCTGCAGTTATTTATTTGTGTGTGACAATCCTGGTAGGTGTGGAAAACTAGAAGGGGGGGGGTTGAATAGTTTTAGTCTTTTTAATTTTATTGTGAAAACCTTTGTTTACTTTTTAAAACTTTGATTCGATCTTATGTGAATTCAACTCTTGAACAATATGAACAAATATAAGTAAATGTAAATAAACAATGCAAGTAAAGTAAATGAAATGAAATGAAAGATAGAGATGGAAAGATCAAACCACAACACAAGGATTTATAGTGGTTCGGCTACAAGGACACCTTCCTTGCCCTACTCCACTCCTCGAGTCACCTACTCGAGAGTTCTCTTCACTATGTCAACAAACTCCCTTATGGCGGAGAAAACCTTACACAACTTTCGCTTACACCGGTTTAACGACACAAAGCTAGATGTCGGGTCCTAATCGTAGCTAGAACCAATCTCACAACTTCTACACGACTTCTTCACAACTTCTTCACGACGACTTCACAACTTCTTCACGACGGCTTCACAACTTCTACACGACGACTTCACAACTTCTACACTAAAGGTGATGTATGATATAATTAACAATTAACAATATAAACGTAGCGGAAAAACATCACCAACATTGGATCCATAGAGTCATATGATCAATCAAAATTAAAACAAATTAGTTATACCTCTGTAGCGTGATCGGGAGTCACCACCAATATCCTATGTCACGAATAGAACAAGAAACCCAAGTGACCAATGGAGATCACCTCTATGATTTGTCCACAGATGCTAGTCTTACGGTTGTAACTATCAAATGACAAAACATACAATATGTGTTTGTTGATATAAATAATGCCTAAACACGTTATTAATATTTTTCGATATCTCTACGTTTTGATAATCACAAAATGTAAAATCATTAATCGGAAAATTATGACGTAAACAAGTATTTAGTTGTAAATATCTATTTCTACAACTCAAATCACTTAAGGTATGAATGAACTAATGCTTAATGCATTATATGATCAAAGGAACATTTTCTTAAACACTAGATTTTTTATAAAATGTCAAAAACATTTTATATCTTTTAGAAAAACATTTTTGGTAATAAATAAAAAGGTTTAATTCATTATAAATTTATGAATTCAAATTTTTAACCAAACTCAGTAAATATGTTCCAGAAAAACCTTTCCCACAAAAAGACAAAACTGGGCAAACGGCTGGCATGGGCGGCCCCCTTAATTTTGTTAGGCAGCCCCCTTAAAATTAAGGGGACCGCCCCCCTATTTAAGGTGGCCGGCCACGCTCCAGTAGCTCCCAGCTGTCCAGTTTTTCTGCCTATAAATACCAGCCTTCCCCTGGATTTTTACTCACCTTTTGCACCCCAAACCTTCTGTTTTATATCTTGTAAATCCTTTCTAAAAACCCTTTGATCATATTCTCTTAAGCATTGGTTTCTAAGTGATCCAAACTTCCACCATCAAAGTGCAAAAGAAGAATACTCCTTCAACTAGAGAAGAAGTATTATAGCTTAACTCATATCATCATTGTAGTTGTGTAAAGTGTTGTATAGTTGTGATAAGTAGATCTAAGTGTAAGTAACTAGTTGTGTTGTAAAGAAGTAGTGTAGAAGTAGTTGTGAAGTAGTCGTGGAGAAGAAGACGTGAAGAAGTCGTGAAGCCGTCATGAAGCAGTCGTGATTAAGTTGTGTAGAAGTTGTGTACAAGTCGTGAGATTGGTTCTAGCTACGATTAGAACTCGACATCTAGCTTTGTGTCGTTAAACCGGTGTAAGCTAAAGTTGTGTAAGGTTTCTCCGCCATAAGGGAGTTTGTTGACATAGTGAAGAGAACTCTCGAGTAGGTGACTCGGGGAGTGGAGTAGGGCAAGGAAGGTGTCCTTGTAGCCGAACCACTATAAATCCTTGTGTTGTGGTTTGATCTTTCCATCCCTATCTTTCATTTCATTTACTTTACGCTACTTACATTACTTATTTATATTTGTCTATACTTGCTCATATTGTTTAACAATTGAAGTCACATAATATCGAATCGAAGTTTTTAAAAGTAAACAAAAGTTTTCAAAATAAATATTAAAAAGACGTAAAACTATTCAACCCCCCCTTCTAGTTTTCCACAATTGGTATCAAGAGCCACGTCAAACAAGATTTTTAAAATAAACTGTATTTTAAAACTTGAAACGATCTATGGAATCTGAAAAATATTTAGAAGGGCAATCTTTGCAAAGACCACCACTATTTGAAAGTGATGGATTTCTTTATTGGAAAAATCGATTCGAAACTTATGTGAAATCAAAAGATCTAGATCTTTGGCATGTTATTATTAATGGTGATTTTTTACCTATTCAACATAATCTTGAAACTAAAAAGGATGAAATAGTACCTTTTGAAAAACAAAGTGATGATTTAAAAAGAAAGCTTTCTAAAAATAATGAGGCAAAAATGGTTATTTATAATGTGTTACCACGTAAAGAATACGAAAGGATCTTTATGTGTGAAACCGCAAAAGAAATTTGGAACTCTTTACTAATAACTCACCAAGGTAATAGTCAAGTCAAAGACAATAAAATAGATCTTCTTGTTTAACAATATGAACAATTTACGATTCCGGAAGAGGAATCAATTGACAATGCTTTTGCTAGGTTTAACACAATCATCACAAGTTTAAAGGCACTTGATGAGAGCTTTTCTAGTAAGAATTTTGTTAGGAAATTTCTTAGGGCTCTTCATCCAAAATGGCGAGCTAAAGTTACGGCGATTGAAGAATCAAAGAACTTGTCAACTCTTCAACTTGACGAGTTGATTGGCAACTTGAAGGTCTACGAAGCAATAATCAAGAAAGACTCCGAGATGGTCAAAGGAAAGAAAGAGCAAAGCAACTCAATCGCGTTGAAAGCTAGGAAAGCATCAAGTGACGAGGATAGCTCAACCTCCGATAGTGATGACGAAGAATATGCCATGGCCGTAAGAGACTTCAAGAAGTTTTTTAAAAGACGAGGAAGATTCGTTAGACAACCACATGACGAAAGAAAGACACTCCAAAGAAACAAAGACGACAAAGGTAGCAAGAGCGAAAGGAAGTGCTTCAAATGCGGTGATCCAAATCATCTCATTGGAAGATGTCCTATGATGTCAAAGGAGCAAAACCAAAAGGCGTTCGTTGGAGGAGCATGGAGTGATAGTGACGAAGACGAGAAAGAAACCACAAAGGAGGAGAAATGTCTTATGGCTAAGACATCAAGTGAGGTACATTCCGAAACCGAATACTTTAGTGATGAATATTTATCATTAGATGAAAAAGACTTAGATAGCGAATATAATAAATTATGCAAACTAGGTCAAAAAGTAATGAGTAAAAATAAATCACTAAAACATAAAAATAACCAATTAGAAAAGGAAATACTAGAATTAAAAATTAAACTACATAACTTAGAAAAAGGGAAAGAAGTTTTTGAATGTAGAACATGTCAAGAAACTAAAAATGAAAACGAAATACTTAAGAAAGAAATTTGTAAACTTAACAAATTCGAAAATAGTAGTAATTCACTTAGGGAAATAATAAGTATTCAAAGGATATCAGGAGATAAAACCGGATTAGGATTTAATTCAACTAAGGATTCAAATAGTGAAACTAAAAATGTAAAGTTTGAATGTGAAACTAGTGAGCAAAAACCTTTAGAGTCAAAACCTAAGTATATACTTATGAAAGATAGAAAAATACCCATAGCTAGTAATGAGGATGTAAAAACCTTTTATAAACCATCTTTAAAAAATGAAGTAGAACACTCTAAACCAAAGTTAAGGTCAAAAACACCTCCTCCTAGAAGACCACCTAGTCCTCACCCTCGGCCTAAAACTCCTCAACCTAGAAGAAATCAAAATAGACCAAACCGTCAAAATAATAGTCACTCAATGTGGAATTTGTTGACATAAATAATGCCTAAAAACATTATTCATATCTCTATGTTTTAATGATCACAAAATATAAACTCATTAAACATAAACTTATCAAATAAACAAGTATTTAGTTGTAAATATTCACTTCTACAACTTAATCACTTAAGGTATGAATAAACAAGTGCTTAATGCATAATATGATCAAAGGAACATTTTCTTAAACATTAGATTTTTTATAAAATGTCAAAAACATTTTATATCTTTTAGAAAAACATTTTGGTAATAAATAAAAAGGTTTAATTCATTATAAATTTATGAATTCAAATTTTTAACCAAAATCAGTAAAAATGTTTCAGAAAAACCTTCCCCACAAAAAGACAAAACTGGCCAACGGGCAGGGAGGGCGGCCCCCTGAATTATGCTAGGCGGCCCCCTTAAAATTAAGGGGACCGCCCCCCCTATTTAAGGGGCCGGCCACGCTACTGTAGGTTCCAGCTGTCTAGTTTTTCTGCCTATAAATACCAGCCTTCCCCTGGATTTTTACTTACCTTTTGCACACTGAAACTTTCTGTTGTAAATCACATTTCATATCTTCAAAAACCCTTTGATCATATAATCTTAAGCTTTGGTTTCTAAGTGATCCAAGCTTCCTCCATTCAAGTGCAAAAGAAGAATACTCCTTCAACAACTAGAGAAGAAGTATTGCAACTTAGATACCTAAGTTGTTTGTGTCATCATACATTTGTATATAAGTTGTGTATTGTTGTTAGATAGTTGTGTGAATAATTGTTTGGGATAGGTTAGTGTGTAAGTAGAGAAGTTGTGTTGTTAAGGTGTGTAAGTAGTGAAGTTGTGAAGAAGTAGAAGTGTACATAGGTTGTGCTTAGTTGTGAAGTGATAGTGAAGAAGTCGTGAAGAAGAAGGTGTGATTAAGTCGTGTTTAAGTTGTGAGATTGGTTCTAGCTACGATTAGAACTTGACATCTAGCTTTGTGTCGTTAAGCCGGTGTAAGCTAAAGTTGTGTAAGGTTTTCTCCGCCATAAGGGAGCTTGTTGACATAGTGAAGAAAACTCTCAAGTTAGGTGCTCGGGGAGTGGAGTAGGGCAAGGAAGGTGTCCTTGTAGCCGAACCACTATAAATCTCTTGTCTCTCGGTTAGATCTTTCCATCTCTAACTTTCATTTCATTTTATTACCTTACTTGCATTACTTATTTATATCTACTTATATACATATTGTTCATATTGTTCAAAGAGTTGAGATTACATAAATTCGAATCTAAGTTTTAAAAAGTAAACAAACTTTTCATAATATAAATATAAAAGGACATAAAACTATTCAACCCCCCTTCTAGTTTTCCACAATTGGTATCAAGAGCCACGTCAAACAAGATTTTTAAAATTAACTGTATTTTAAAACTTGAAACGATCTATGGAATCTTTAAAATATTTAGAAGGGCAATCTATGCAAAGACCACCACTATTTGAAAGTGATGGTTTTCTTTATTGGAAAAATAGATTCGAAACTTATGTGAAATCAAAGGATCTTGATCTTTGGCATGTTATTACCTATGGTGATTTCCCCCTATTCAATATAATATCCTAACTAAAATAGATGAAATTGTACCTTTTTGAAAAACAAGATGATGATTTAAAAAAGAAACTAGCAAAAAATAATGAAGCTAAAATGGTAATTTATAATGCGTTACCACGCAAAGAATATGAAAGAATTTTTATGTGTCAAACCGCAAAAGAGATTTGGGATTCTTTACTAATCACTCACCAAGGTAATAGTCAAGTCAAAGATAATAAAATAGATCTTCTTGTGCAACAATATGAACAATTTACAATTCCTGAAGAGGAATCTATTGATAATGCATTTGCTAAATTTAACACAATCATCACAAGTTTAAAAGCACTTGATGAGACTTTTTCTAGCAAAAATTGTGTAAGGAAATTTCTTAGGGCATTACATCCGAAATGGCGCGCAAAGGTCACGGCGATTGAAGAGTCAAAGAACTTGATGACATTATCACTTGATGAGCTTATTGGCAACTTGAAGGTTCATGAAGAAATTATAAAGAGGGACTCGGAAACGGTCAAGAGCAAGAAAGATCAAATCAAGTCTCTCGCGCTAAAAGCCAAAAAGGAACTTAGTGATGACGATGATTCAAGTGACGATAGTGAAGACGAAGAATATGCAATGGCCGTAAGAGAATTCAAGAAATTCTTCAAGAGACGAGGAAGATTCACGAGACAACCGCGAGATGAAAGAAGATCGCTTCAAAGGAATAGAAATGATAACTACGGGAAAAGAAAGTGCTTTAGATGTGGAAGCCAAAACCATCTCATTGGCGAATGTCCAAAGCCACCGGGTTACGATTACGAAAGTGCATTTGTTAGTGGAACATGGAGCGATAGCGACAAAGATGAAGCGGACAAAGCAAAAGACGAAAAGTGCCTTGTAGCTCAAGCCACTGATGAAATATGTCTCGGGATAAATTTGGAGCCCGACGAATGGATTAAGGATAGTGGATGCTCGAAGCACATGACGGGAAACCGGAAACTATTCTCCTCCAACAAGGCATACAACGGAGGTAATGTTATGTTCGGTAGTGATTTTCGTGGAAAAATCATTGGCAAAGGTACGATCTCTCAAGACTCCCTAACTATTGAAAATGTTGAGCATGTAGATAACTTAACATATAACTTGCTTAGTATAGGACAAATATGCGATAATAAGTGTAGGGTTACTTTTACAAGTAAAGATAGCGAAATAGTTAAGGACGGAAAGGTCATAGGTAGAGGAGTTAGGAAAGGTGGCGTATATGTTATGAAACTAGGAAATAAACCGGAAGATAAAATATGTCTAGCAACCTTAGATGAAAACTCTACATTGTGGCATAGAAGATTAGGTCACGCAAATATGCAACAAATACAATCCCTAGCCTCTAAAGAATTAGTTAGAAACTTGCCTAACCTAAGATATGACCAACACTTTTGCGATGCTAGTCACAAAGCTAAGAATATAGTCTCCACTACTAGATGCCTAGAATTATTACACATGGACCTTTTTGGTCCAACCGCTGTGCGGAGTTACGGAGGTAATCGTTATACCTTAGTAATTGTAGATGACTATTCACGATACACGTGGACTAGTTTTTTAAGTGATAAAACCGAAGCCTTTAATAAATTTGAAATATTTAGTAAAATGATTCAAAATAAATTAGGATGTTCTATAGTATCAATTAGGACGGACCATGGTCGGGAATTTGATAACGAAGTGCAATTCGGAAAATATTGTGATTTAAATGGGATATCTCACAATTTCTCCGCTCCTCGCACTCCACAATCAAATGGGGTAGTAGAAAGAAAGAATCGAACATTACAATAAATAAGTAGAACAATTCTAAATGAACAATCTATCCCACAAAAATTTTGGTGCCATGCCGTAGATACATCAACATATATAATAAATAGAGTCTCAATTAGGCGAATTTTAGGAAAAACCGCATATGAGTTGTTAAGAGGTAGAAAACCTAATCTAAATTACTTTAGGGTATTCGGGAGCAAATGTTTTTTTCTCAATACAAAAGATTACCTTACTAAGTTTGATCCTAAGTCGTACGAAGGAATCTTTCTAGGGTATTCACAAAATAGTAAAGCATACATAATACTTAATAAACACACTATGAAAGTAGAAGAGTCCTTAAATGTAACTTTTGATGAAACTCCACCACCACCTAAGACATTGCCCCTAGAAGATGATGAATCTAGTTGAAGAAGAAGCTTTGAGGTTAGTAAAATTAAACCCTTAGGCAATGATAATGAAGATATAATATTAGGTGAAAACGAAATAGTAAATGTTAAGGAATCTAAATCACACCCGTTAGATAATATAATAGGAAACCTAAATCAAAGAACCCTTAGATCACAAGCTCAAGATAAAAATAACTTCTTTTGTTTCCTATCAACTATAAAACCTAAAAATATAAATGAGGCATTAAAAGATGAAAGTTGGGTTATGGCTATGCAAGAAGAACTCAATCAATTTAAGACTAATGACGTTTGGGAACTAGTCCCAAATCCCATGAACATGACCATCATAGGAACTAAATGGGTTTATAGAAATAAGTTAGATGAAAATGGAATAGTTACTAGGAACAAAGCTAGGTTAGTTGCCCAAGGTTATAATCAACAGGAAGGAATTGATTATGAACGAAACTTATGCCCCCGTAGCTAGATTAGAATCTATAAGAATACTACTTGCCTATGCATGCGCCCTAGATTTTAAGTTATTTCAAATGGACGTGAAAAGTGAATTCCTTAACGGTTTTATCATTGAGGAGGTATACGTGGCACAACCTCCATGATTCATTGACTTCGCAAAACCTGATTATGTTTATAAACTCAAGAAAGCTTTATATTGACTCAAACAAGCTCCCAAGGCTTGGTATGATCGATTAAAGACATTTCTTATTAAACATGATTATTCCATGGGAATGGTAGATAACACTCTTTTCACGAAAAAGAAAAGCCCCAAATCTCATCATTGTCCAAATATATGTCGACGACATTATATTCGGATCGACTTGTCAGGATATGTGGGATGAATTCTCCAAAATCATGCATGATGAGTTTGAGATGAGTATGATGGGTGAACTTAATTTCTTCCTAGGATTACAAATAAAACAATTAGAAGATGGAATATTTTTTAATCAATCTAAGTACATTAAGGAAATGCTCAAGAAATTTGGATTAGAAGACGCTAAGCCCTTGAAAACACCGATGTCTACGGAAGTAAAACTCCAAGAGATGAAGAGGGTGAGTCCGTAGAAAACACTAAGTATAGAGGAATGATAGGTAGTTTACTATACTTAACGGCAAGTAGACCGGATATCATGTTTAGTGTCTGCCTTTGTGCTCGCTTCCAAGAGGATCCCAAAACCTCTCACCTAGAAGCGGTTAAGCGTATCTTCCGATACATTAAAGGCACTATACACTTAGGATTATGGTATCCTAAGGGATCGGGCATAGAAACCATCGTCTATGCGGATTCGGATCATGCGGGAAACTACGTGGATAGAAATAGCACTAGCGGAATTTGCACGTTAATGGGATGTTGTCTAACATCTTGGTTCTCTAAGAAGCAAACCACTCTTGCTATTTCTACCACAGAAGCCGAATATGTAAGCGCTGGAAAGGCATGTCAACAAGCACTATGGATGAAACAAGCTCTCGTAGATTATGGCATTAGGTTAGATGATGTCCCAATTATGTGTGATAACAAAGGTGCTATAGATTTAAGTAAGAATCCCGTTCAACACTCTAGGACTAAACATATAGAAATACGACACCACTTCCTCCGCGATAACGTTCAAAAAGGAAACATATCTATAGAAAAGGTTGCATCGGAAGATAACTTAGCAGACATATTCACTAAGCCCCTTAAGCGTGAACACTTTAACCACTTACGTTTAGGCCTAGGAATGATGGAACAAATTGACTGAATTTTCTGCATCTTTGGTACATTTTTTTTCTAGATGGGCGGACCCCTTAATGTTATAAAGGCGGTCCCCTTAATTATTAAAGGGATCGGCTTGTCATTAAGGGGACCGGCCATCTGTCTGTAAAATTTCTTTTTCCTCCCATCTGAGTCTAGGAATCTGTTTTGCACAAAATAAAAGATTGGAATATTTTTTTTGCATAAACATATTTATGAACAAAACCCAATCTATTTTCTACAAATCATTCTCACATCTAGGACAACACATGAAAACCATTTTCCTTACATTGTTGAATAATGCTAAAAACATTTTTTTTCACGCATAAGATCTCATATGACTTGTCAAAATATATAATCTAATATATATCTTTGATATTCATATATTGAGCAAAATCAAATCAAGGAGACCTTGGATTGTTTCTTAGGAAATTCTTTTGCATTTAGGAGTCGAAACAATCACATCTCCACATTTGTTGCATATAGGCACACACTAGAACAAGCTTATTAATCACATCCTCACAATTGTTCCATCACCTATTCCCCATTAGTTTCTAGTGCCTTTGCTCCATTACCCTTGCCTTAGATGATTAGTTTCCTTAATTCTCTAAATTGCTAGATATAACTTATTGCCTGCTTATTTGTTTATCTTATATGCCATGCATGCTTAATATGTTTCTCTATTGCCTCAAAGAGTGGGACTTTCCTAAAACCAAAAGCTCAAAACATAGCCATCCTCACCTATTTCTGCAAAAAATCCATTTCTGGAACCCAGAAAGGTACCAGATGGGCGGCCCTCTTAATTCATAAGGCGGCCCCCTTAATTATTAAGGAGACCGCCCATAATTAAGGGGACCGCCCATCTGCTGGACAGGTTCACATAATCTTTTTTTGCTTTTTAGCCCATTTAATCCTATACTTCCCTAAATTCACAAACACATTCTGTCCTAATCACCCAACAAGCCTATCCATTCCTAAACAACACAAATCATCCACTATAAATAACCCCATATCTCACCACATTCAATCATCCCATCATGTCTTCTCCTATCAACCAAAAACCAAAAACCTCAAAGCTAGCAAGGATGACCTTAAAACCCGGGTGGAAAAGAAAACCTCACCCTCACCACAAGCCCATTACAAATGGTGCGACTAGACAACCAACACCTCCATCATCATTCATCCCCAACTACTCTCCAAGATCACAACCTCATTCCATTGAACCATTTCACAAACCCTATCATTTTGGCCAAACATCCACATTCATTCCAAACTACTCCCCTAAACATCAAACCAACTTCAATGGAATCCTTGAAAACCCTCATCACCTTGGTCAAACATCAAACTTTTCACCCCAATACCATCCATTTCCACCAAATAACCAAATCCCCATTCATGAAAGGCAAAAGCTTCATGAAGAGATTAACCAAATCAATGATCTTAGTGATCTCCTTGCTATGCACCTTACACAACGCAACAAGGGACAACCTCCATCCTCACCTTACTCAAATTGCCTACCCCACTCTCTTAACTTGGATCAAGTTACAAACCACACCCACTATTGCCCTTGTTGCATCTTCCTTCAAAAACAAATCCTCCACTTAAGTGAAGATATTTCTTGGATCGAATATCTACTCACTCGTCCTCATCCCATTCCTCCACTACAACGATATAACATCAATGGATCCGCTCCATTTCCCTCACCATCACATAACTAAAATCCATCCACATGCTTTCCGCCTCAAAATAAAATCCCTCACCCTTTTGTGTCGCAAGCAAGTCCAATCGCTCTCTTTGGCAATATGAGGACCATTAGTATTTCTAGTGATGAAGCGAAAAGTGTACCGCTTTTAAGGGGTCATTTAAGCCTTAAATCGTATTTATTTGATCAAATATTGCCCTAAATCGTTCCTTTTGTCATTTTAGGTACTTTTGAGGAGAAATCTGGAAAAGGAGGCATTTTGGACGTTTTTGGAGCATTAAAGTGAAGAAAACGACAAAGTCTCAAAAATCGGCTAAAAGTTACTCTTGACGGCGTCACAATTAACTCTGGACGGCGTCATGCTTTGGCAAGAAAAAGTGGACGTGAAATTTACTCATGATAAGCCAGTGAAAATAGCATGTGAATTCTGACGGCGTCACGCTTTAACTTGATCGAGGGCGTCACGGCTTAAATCATAAGGGGACGGCGTCACGTTCATTGTTAGACGGCGTCAAGCCTTGATAAGCCAGAATGGATTTTTGAAGAGCTAAAGAGGGACGGCGTCAAGATGGTCATCCGGGAACCCTAAAAGCGGCGAGGTGACGGCGTCACACTCCATAAGGTGACGCCGTCAGAACCAAAAATCTATATATAGTTTTCTAATTTTTTGTCATAAAGGAGAGCTTAGTGTGTGGAGTTTTGGGAGAAAACCCTAAGACGATTTTAGCTACTTTTTCAGGGCTTTTTGCCTTGAGATCTTCCATGTTTCATTGAAAGATAAGTTATCAATTAATCATTCAATATGTCTATGTGTTGTTTGATTCTATCTTATTCTTGTCTTTTGTTTAACATGTTAGGCTAAATTTATCTTGTGTTTGCTTAGATCTAATGAAACCTAGCTATTGATTATTAGTTGTTAATGTGTTATTAGTTGTATTGGATGATTGTTTATCTATGTTAGGCTTAAGAAAACTGGCTAACTTCCTATTCGGTAACTTGCTTGAACGTCTTAAGAAACATGAACCAAATGCGTACTAAAGGTTTTTATGGTTGTATTTAATGCACAAGCGAATTCTAGTGATCCCATGTTAGGAGCTTCCTAGCCGGCTCGACATAGGAGTGAAGTAGGAGCTTGTAGAGTTGGGGAAGTAAGTACGCCACCCCACGAATGGTATTAAGGAATACACCCGTCATCCACGCAACTAATACACACTAATTAACCGGTAAAAGATAGTTAGGGAGTAAGGAAATCTAAGTAAACACATTTCTCTACACATAAGTTTCTCACCACATTTTATTTTCAGTTATTTATTTTATTTGCATTCGTAGTAATTTGGGTTAGTTGACTAGCAACTAATTCCGCCCACTCCTTCAAAACCCGAGATTTTACTTGCTTTCAAAAAAATATAAAAACATAAAAAGAATCTTCCTCAACCCTTAGACCTATTAGAGTAGCCTTTCATACCTAAAGAACACTATTCCCTGTGGAGAACGATCAATCCCCCGTACTTACCACTACACTATACTACATCGGTCAGGTACACTGCCTGGTGGGGTTGTAAGCCTCTTGAGATCCCTCGAGAGGTAAAACCTGTTGTAAGGTTACAAAACCACGCAATCAAGTTTTTGGCGCCGCTGCCGGGGAATAGTTATTGTTTAGGTTGATTTTTTAATTTTATAGGTCTACTCACTAGATTCCTTTCTAGTGAGATTTTTATTTTATTTTTCTAGGTTTTCTTTAGTCTATCTTTTTCTTTGTGTGTTTGTTCATAATTTCCATTGACTCTTCCGTTCACCATTATGGAGTACGCGAATCCACCATACCACCAACCACAAAGGCCATTCTACCCTATTGACATCTCGAATTTCAAACAATATCGAGATGAACCCATATATGATGCATGGACTCGTTTTAGAAATTTACTCCGAAAATTCCCTCATCATAGTTTCGCTTTAGCATCCCTAACCCGAACCTTTTACTATCGTGTTGGCCAATATGACCAAATGCGCATTGAGGATTTTGCCAATGGGGACTTTAGGGAATTAAGTGCTGAAGAAGCATGGGATGCCATAGAAGATTGTGCCCAATATTATTATAGGGTAGACAACCCAACAAACGTTAGTACAAGTCAATTGAATATAAATTTCCTGGATCATGAAACAAGTTTGTTTGGGGATGAATACATTAGTGTTGAGATACCTAAGTGGTTGTCATGTAATGCCATAGTACAAAACAAACACATAGGTGACCTTGATGTGACGGAGGATTTAGCCGAACATGATCACATTGATCAAAAAGACCTAGGTTTTGTGATTGATGACGTCGAATCTCAAGAAACACATGATGAATCTTTTAGGCAGTTTGAATATAGCAGTCAGAATATTGAGGATGATCCTTATGATTCGGACATAGAAGTTGAGATGCCTAGAGAAGCACTTGAGATACTTGGGAAAATGTTAGGGTTAGATCCTACTAAAACACATGATGAGGATATAGGTGATCTTGATAAGATGGACGATAGAGTAGAAAATCTAAGACCACCAAGTACCCCACAAGTCCTACCATCATTTGAGGCACATACACCGCCCGTGACTTACCCGAATGAAGTAGAAGAGACTATAGGAACCCCAATAGAGGTAGAACCTTTGAACGAAACAAAACTAGAAGAAATAGTTTTGAATACTTGTAGTCATAACCTTTCTTTTAGTTCTATGGAAGTTCCTAGTTTTGATGAACCGGAGCCTAAACCAAAACCGTTACCTAATCTTCCATCCTTAGATGTGAACTTAGGAATTGAATTAGGTCCCGATCCACCCATCAAACCATGTAGTCCGGGTAATGTTAAGATTAAGGTAGTAGACTCTAGGCCTTGTAGAGAGGAAGCTAATATAGGAGTGAACCGTGACCTTACATACATACATCACCCATTTATGATTGATCACAAGAAACATTATGGGTTTAAACCGGGTTTATTAGGTCAAAGTGGATTCTTAACTTGGAGTCTCTCGAAGTTGATAGAAGATGATCCCTTTCTAGGAGAAAACTTCAATTCACCCATTGACCCAATTGAACTAAGTAAGGTTATGATGATTGGATCCCACATCTTTGAGCATATAATTCATCCACCACTCTTTCCTCACGTGGCATACTTCCACCAAGATGGTGTGTATCGCTACTTTCACCCACACTTAATCCTAAGTGTAGGGAAAACCTCCCCTATTTCCGTTAAATAAGGGTAGAGTCAGGCTCGTGACTCGAACAAAAACAAGCGCTCTTGGGAGGCAACCCAAGCTTTATTTTATTTATTTGCTTTGTGTGTTTATTTGTTTGTTTGTTTGATTTTATTTTCCGTATGTGTGTTTAATTTTTTTTTATTATTATTGATTCATGTTAAAAACTAATTTGTGAAAATGCTTTATGTTGTTTTTAACTTCGTCTTAACTACATATAAAGGTATTTTGCAAAAGATAAGTGTAAGGGAAATCTAAATCGGTTTATTAGAACACAAATTAACATGAATCATAATGATAATAAATTAGCATACATATTCGTATTTGTTTGAGTCAAATGCTTGTATCGAGTCATAATGATGTTTTGCAGGATTTCCAGGAAGTAAGGTAAAGGTTTTTCCAGAAATTTTCCGGAAACTTAAAATGAAAATTTTTGTCAGGTCATTTCTGACGGCGTCAGGGTTTATAACCTGACGGCGTCAGATTTAATTTCCAGAAATTTTTGAAAGTTTTGTTTTCATAAAAAGTTTTTATTAAAATCTCCAACTTATAATCTCCAGGAATCTGCAAAATTATCATTCCACAAGCATTATATCCTTATATATAGATTTTTCCCCCCGATGTTATGCAGGTTTTCGTGTTTGTTTTCTCAGGTTTAACAGGTTATTTTGGACAAGGAGATGTTTATGGAATCAAGCTTGTGGCGATGCATTAGTCATGGAGCTTCAACATTCTCTTTGGAGGAAGATCTAACCGTGTAATTTCATTATCCACCGAGCGAATCAGGGGAGCATTTGATTTCATTCTTTTACTTTTTGCTTTTACATCTTGTTATTTGAACATTGGGGACAATGTTCATCTTAAGTGTAAGGGGAGGGTAAAAGTACGATTTTAGAGAATGCCATTGCGCTTGATTTTTGTTTGTTTAATAGTAGATGTGTAATAAAACTGAGAGAAATACTTGTTAAGGTAATTTTAGTGCCAAATTTAAAATTTTTTACAACATATAGGAGTGAAACTTTGATCTTAATGAGCGTCTCACGGATAGGAGTTATATGACTAGCACAAAAAACCGTACCACTAAAAAATTTTTCCACCCCAAATATGTGAGGTTCACCCCTAGAATTGGTAGGAAAAGCATTTATGCTATGATGTGTGTACCGGTAGCACTTAGATTCTAGAACTTGCGTTAGGACCATTCCAAGGCCACAAGTGAGACTACATTCGTGTAGTTAGATTTACTACATGATAAGAGGCATTAGGATTAACCCATTGTTTTACACCTGTGTTTTTGTTATAATTACGTTGGCTACATTGGTCAAGTAATTCTCCCACACCCTTTGCGTTGTACTCATTTTTAGTACACGATACCCCTAGTACACCCCTCAGAGCCTATCTTTTCGTTTCGACCTTTAAGCATTTTACTTAAAGGAAGAATTTGTTACACCCCACTAAAATGTACACCCAAATCGCCTTAGCCTACCTTGTATGCACTCATTTTTAGTGCATTATTGTGACAACATTTGTTTAAACCCAAGTTAATTATCTAGTTGATTACATGGTTGCTAAGTCGAGTCATATCCTTGTACATATTGTTTTGGGACGATTGGGACTCATGGGTAAAGTACTAGTGTAATAGAGTAATGGGGAAGAACATCATTTATTACCCCCATATGTGCTAAATATTTTAAAAGTACTCCAAGTTTTTCGATTATCTTAATTCGAGTCATTAGATTAGTATTTGTAAAGTTATGTAAAAATTCAAGTGTAAGGGGAATGCAATGCCCCTATGATGTATTATTTTGGATGGTAGGGTAAAAGTGTATGGAAAAAAAAAAAAAAAAAAAAAAAAAAAAAAAAAAAAAATCAAGAAAAAAAAAAAAAAAATGAGAAAAAGAAAAGTAGAAAAAACATACGGACTACCATCCCGTTTTATTTTATGTTTGTTTTATATTTTTGTTATTTTGTTATTTCGTTTCTAGCTTAAGATCGAGTCTAGTCTTGGCTTAGCAACGTTGTATAGTACATGTAATTGATCAAGATTTTTAACTCGCCACCAGTAAAATATCCCGTATCCAACAAAACCGTGTTTTCCTTTTCCCTACACCTAACGTTATAACCCATGTAAAAGCCCTCTTTGATAGTTTATCTTAGGTGCTTACGCCTAGTGGAGGAGGTTTTCGATCCTTTCCCAAGCCTATGGTAATCTATTTGCTATGACAGGTAGTGAGAGATATTATCCGTTTTCATTTATGAGATTTATTTTGATGACACTTGAGAGATGTGAGTATCTAAACACTACTTGTGAGGTGCTAGTTTGTAATCTCCGTGCTTATTATGATTGAAGTGGAACGATTATTTGTTGTAATTACTTTTATGTTAGCATTAAATGACCCCTAACTTGTATTTTGATTAGAATAAAAGCGCATTTGCTTGAGGACAAGCAAATCTCAAGTGTAAGGGTATTTGATGAAGCGAAAAGTGTACCGCTTTTAAGGGGTCATTTAAGCCTTAAATCGTATTTATTTGATCAAATATTGCCCTAAATCGTTCCTTTTGTCATTTTAGGTACTTTTGAGGAGAAATCTGGAAAAGGAGGCATTTTGGACGTTTTTGGAGCATTAAAGTGAAGAAAACGACAAAGTCTCAAAAATCGGCTAAAAGTTACTCTTGACGGCGTCACAATTAACTCTGGACGGCGTCATGCTTTGGCAAGAAAAAGTGGACGTGAAATTTACTCATGATAAGCCAGTGAAAATAGCATGTGAATTCTGACGGCGTCACGCTTTAACTTGATCGAGGGCGTCACGGCTTAAATCATAAGGGGACGGCGTCACGTTCATTGTTAGACGGCGTCAAGCCTTGATAAGCCAGAATGGATTTTTGAAGAGCTAAAGAGGGACGGCGTCAAGATGGTCATCCGGGAACCCTAAAAGCGGCGAGGTGACGGCGTCACACTCCATAAGGTGACGCCGTCAGAACCAAAAATCTATATATAGTTTTCTAATTTTTTGTCATAAAGGAGAGCTTAGTGTGTGGAGTTTTGGGAGAAAACCCTAAGACGATTTTAGCTACTTTTTCAGGGCTTTTTGCCTTGAGATCTTCCATGTTTCATTGAAAGATAAGTTATCAATTAATCATTCAATATGTCTATGTGTTGTTTGATTCTATCTTATTCTTGTCTTTTGTTTAACATGTTAGGCTAAATTTATCTTGTGTTTGCTTAGATCTAATGAAACCTAGCTATTGATTATTGGTTGTTAATGTGTTATTAGTTGTATTGGATGATTGTTTATCTATGTTAGGCTTAAGAAAACTGGCTAACTTCCTATTCGGTAACTTGCTTGAACGTCTTAAGAAACATGAACCAAATGCGTACTAAAGGTTTTTATGGTTGTATTTAATGCACAAGCGAATTCTAGTGATCCCATGTTAGGAGCTTCCTAGCCGGCTCGACATAGGAGTGAAGTAGGAGCTTGTAGAGTTGGGGAAGTAAGTACGCCACCCCACGAATGGTATTAAGGAATACACCCGTCATCCACGCAACTAATACACACTAATTAACCGGTAAAAGATAGTTAGGGAGTAAGGAAATCTAAGTAAACACATTTCTCTACACATAAGTTTCTCACCACATTTTATTTTCAGTTATTTATTTTATTTGCATTCGTAGTAATTTGGGTTAGTTGACTAGCAACTAATTCCGCCCACTCCTTCAAAACCCGAGATTTTACTTGCTTTCATAAAATTATAAAAACATAAAAAGAATCTTCCTCAACCCTTAGACCTATTAGAGTAGCCTTTCATACCTAACGAACACTATTCCCTGTGGAGAACGATCAATCCCCCGTACTTACCACTACACTATACTACATCGGTCAGGTACACTGCCTGGTGGGGTTGTAAGCCTCTTGAGATCCCTCGAGAGGTAAAACCTGTTGTAAGGTTACAAAACCACGCAATCATCTAGTTATGTTGTAATCATTATGTTTCAAGTATTTTATGTAATGTAATGATGATTCATATGTTATATATGATCATCTTGAATGCATAAATAAATTAGTTGGTTGTTCTAAATATTTTTGCTATGTATACGTATCTTGTGTCTCCTAACTTGTTTTTGCAGCCAAGATTTCCATAGTTCGTCTCCTTGGTGCCCTCGAACGAGGGGGAGTAAACATCAAGGGGGAGTTCTCGTCCCGACAAATTTAGTTTCTAAACTTGTCGGCATAACCTTTTTGATTCTACAAAAAGGGGGAGAAGTGAATATAAACTCACTAAATACTTGTCCAAAAATAAATTTTTGGATTTAATAAGTTTAAGTTTTGTAATCATCAAAAAGGGGGAGATTGTTGACATAAATAATGCCTAAAAACATTATTCATATCTCTATGTTTTAATGATCACAAAATATAAACTCATTAAACATAAACTTATCAAATAAACAAGTATTTAGTTGTAAATATTCACTTCTACAACTTAATCACGTAAGGTATGAATAAACAAGTGCTTAATGCATTATATGATCAAAGGAACATTTTCTTAAACACTATATTTTTTATAAAATATCAAAAACATTTTATATCTTTTAGAAAAACATTTTTGGTAATAAATAAAAAGGTTTAATTCATTATAAATTTATGAATTCAAATTTTTAACCAAAATCAGTAAAAATGTTTCAGAAAAACCTTCCCCACAAAAAGACAAAACTGGCCAACGGGCAGGGAGGGCGGCCCCCTTAATTATGCTAGGCGGCCCCCTTAAAATTAAGGGGACCGCCCCCCCTATTTAAGGGGCCGGCCACGCTCCTGTAGGTTCCAGCTGTCCAGTTTTTCTGCCTATAAATACCAGCCTTCCCCTGGATTTTTACTTACCTTTTGCACACTGAAACTTTCTGTTTTAAATCACATTTCATATCTTCAAAAACCCTTTGATCATATAATCTTAAGCTTTGGTTTCTAAGTGATCCAAGCTTCCTCCATTCAAGTACAAGAGAAGAATACTCCTTCAACAACTAGAGAAGAAGTATTGCAACTTAGATACCTAAGTTGTTTGTGTCATCATTCATTTGTATATAAGTTGTGTATTGTTGTTAGATAGTTGTGTGAATAATTGTTTGGGATAGGTTAGTGTGTAAGTAGAGAAGTTGTGTTGTTAAGGTGTGTAAGTAGTGAAGTTGTGAAGAAGTAGAAGTGTACATAGGTTGTGCTTAGTTGTGAAGTGATAGTGAAGAAGTCGTGAAGAAGAAGGTGTGATTAAGTCGTGTTTAAGTTGTGAGATTGGTTCTAGCTACGATTAGAACTCGACATCTAGCTTTGTGTCGTTAAGCCGGTGTAAGCTAAAGTTGTGTAAGGTTTTCTCCGCCATAAGGGAGCTTGTTGACATAGTGAAGAAAACTCTCGAGTTAGGTGCTCGGGGAGTGGAGTAGGGCAAGGAAGGTGTCCTTGTAGCCGAACCACTATAAATCTCTTGTCTCTCGGTTAGATCTTTCCATCTATAACTTTCATTTCATTTTATTACCTTACTTGCATTACTTATTTATATCTACTTATATACATATTGTTCATATTGTTCAAAGAGTTGAGATCACATAAATTCGAATCTAAGTTTTAAAAAGTAAACAAAGTTTTCCTAATATAAATATAAAAGGACATAAAACTATTCAACCCCCCCTTCTAGTTTTCCACAGAATTATCCAAATCCACCAAGTTTTAATCCTTGGGGAATACTTCCACCATATATGCATCTGAGTCAATTGCAAACCATGTTTGGTTCAAACAACTATGGACCAATTAGACCATGGGGACCAAGTGGCTAGAATTTCAACTCATCGGGAAAGTCGGAATCTCTTTCGTAATTGGCTTTTATAAGTCAATATTCTTTGGAGTTTTTGAAGACCACATGTTGAAGACAAAAAGGTACTCCTCTCTTTCTTGCTCACCACTATATGCATAGATTAATAAACTAGCCTATTGCATGCCCCCTTTAGTCTTAAATGCTTAGTTTAATAAATACTTATGTGTTTGTTTGTAAGTTCTCCTCTTATATACCTATATTACTATAAAATATATATATATATATATATATATATATATATATATATATATATATATATATATATATATATATATATATATATATATATATATATATATATACATATCCTCTCATAACCTAGATATGTCATTTGTTGACTATCTAGAACTAAAAGAAATTGTTCGTCCTCGAACCTTTTCTTTCCCCTTTGCCTCTTTTGGACTATAACGTTCAACATGAAAATCTTCTATGTCCTCTCTCGCAAAACTCATGGTGATGAAGAGAAGTGAGTTGAGTGGATCAACATAGAAGTCGGAGCCGAACCTTCGAACAAGAAAACTATGTAACAAACTCCCATCATCGTCAGCACCCATCTCCGTCCTTTCCTCATTATCCTTCAACATCATTCAAACATATATATATATATATATATATATACACATTCTCTTTTCATTTCTTAAATCCACCTTTGTCAGCTTGACGTCTTGATTATTTTATCCAAAATTCTCAAGATATATTTTGTTAACGAAATGTTAATAAAATGTGTCAAGTATTCCCTTCTCGTGCCAATATAACCCAACGTACTTTTGATATATAATAAATCTATATATACATATAAATATTTTGCCGCCAGAAACAAAACACAATTTTTTTTTCTGAAGGGCGGTCCCCTTAAAATAAAGGGGACCGGCTTGAAAACGGGGGCGGCCCCCTTAATAATTAAGGGGACCGGCCTACTGTTACTTCCAAAAACGTTTTTCCTTCAAAAATCTTTGCCAAACACCCCATTTTTCAAACACACCTCTCACTCCCTCTGCTGTGAACGAGCTGCAACCCAAAACCACTCACCAAATCACCATTTCCGGCTAATTTCGCAAGGGGCAAACACCTATATTTCGATTTGCAACACATTTTGTAAGTTTTCCAATAAACATTTCATCTAATTTCATCCAATTTTGAGTCTAATCATAATTAGGTCTTTTACTTAATTTTTCAAAATCCGAATTTTTGTTGAAATTGAGTCTAGGAATGTTATAATCAAATGCTCCCCATAGGATTAGAATGCTTAATCAACCTAGAAACTAAGTAATTAGACACCCTCATGTCAAAACTTTGAAAAACCAAACACTCATATTCAAAACTTGTTATACATTGTTGAATTATGCCATAAACACTTGTTAAAACTAATCACATTGCTACATCATAACCTCTTAATACTAAAAATATATTTTTCGAATCATAAAAATGTTTTTGTTAAATATAAGAGAGTATTTGGATTAGGAGCAAGAATCATCGAAATCTAATCAAAATTAAGTTCACAACTACTTGTCAAGTTTATAAACACGCAATTAGTTGTTTTGAGTCATCAAGATACATAATTCATATGTATATTGAAATTTTAGTAGTTATTTTTTATAATTAAGGGAGCGTTTGGCATAACATTTTGAAAGAAATTTTTGAGTCAAAATCTAAGTTTTCACCTTCTTCAATAAGTTACTTAACATAAACACTCGTAAGAAATAGCTAGATATACAATCTAATGTTTGTCTAGCCACATTTCAAAGTAGCTTATGGCGTATAAAGGAGCGTTTGGATATTTTTGATTTCTTATCATAATATCCATTTAACTATTCTTTAACATCATAAAATACATTTTAAGCGAGTTAAAAATTAAAACTAAGGAACATTGTAAACTACTTCTTAGGATTGAAGTTTTAGAGTCGAAGTATGTTTACATTCCATATAAGTAGCATATATAATATGTGCATGTCATTTTCTTATTTTTGTTTGTGTGTTGCTTTCTTGTATAGGTGAAAATGCCTAAAGCTACAGTCGGTGATCTCTCCAAAACCAAGGCCTACATTCCAAAAGTCTCCGAAACTCCCGGCATATCTCCTTCTGTTGCATGTTTCTATCGGCCCATCGAAAATAGAAACATTCACGAAGGTAGAGTTGTCGATCCATCTTTCTATCAATCCGATCAAATCGAGCGAATGTTCTCAAATGTTCGTCTCGATTGTCTCTACAAAATCAATGAGCCAATCATTCCTCGCTTCGTTCTAGACTTCTATAGCCAAGTGACGGTGCAAACCGATCCATATGGCTATATTCTTATTTCCTTTATGATCCAAAACGAATTTATCACTCTCAATCTAGCTCAGTTTGGTCAAATTCTCCAAATTCCTTACAACGGTCAAGCCGTTTTCTCAAATGAATGGGATCTCTCATCTCTTGAGAAAAATCGGCCTCAGAATGGTCCGTACTATTCTGATATTCCTTCTCCTGACGAGATTCGTGGACTTCTCGAGCTAGAACGTGGTACGACTAGCCGAATGATCAAGTCAAAAAATGTTGAAATCCATGCAAACCAAATCATCCTTAAAGAGCTAAGCCCCGACATGAAGCGTTGGGAAGAACTCATTCGTGAGAATGCGTTCGGTACCGGTGGTCACCGTGATCATCTCACGGCGAGCATTGCTCACATGTTGTATTGTATTGTTGCAGAAGAACAATACAATTTGGCTTACCTCTTTGTCTATCGCATCATGTCAGCCAAAAACACTCCCAACGCCAACCTTCCTTATGGCATGTTCCTCACCCGTCTCTATCGTTATGTCATGGAACATTTCCCTCATCTCGAAAGTGATGTCTATCTATTCGTTCATCCCGTCCTACGTCCTCTCTCTCGTAGCCAACTTCGTCGATCTCGTAGTGAAAAGGGCAAATCTAGACGCCCTAATCTCTACACACCTCGTAGTTCCACATGTCATCGAGGAGATGATGGTGAGGAGGAGGAAGGCACCTCACGTGTCAGTACTCCATCTCCCACGAGGTTCGTGGACAATCTCCCGGAACTTAACTATTTCGATTATCAAGTTCCTCGTCCTTCCGAACAAACCGAACAAATCCTATTTGAACGACAAACCGCATTACTCAACACAACTCAACAGATGCATCAAGAAGTTAGAGGTGGTTTCAAGTCGATAGGGAAAGCTTTCAAGAATATTTTCGGAAAGAAGAAAAGATGAGATGTGGAAGTTGGCTTATTAGAACAATAATGTGTTTAGACATTTTATTTTGTTTTGTATTTGAGAATTATTTATTTCTTGCATGTTATAGTATGTTAGTATCTATTTTCTTGATTAGAACTTGAATGCTATGCTTAAAATTAATATGCTTGCTAATGATTAATAACATGCTTATTCTATAATATGATTATTTTTAGCCTAAATGTATACATGCTTATTTAAACATGTTTGTGCCACTATTTAATCATTCTTCATGAACATGATTCAAATGGAGCTTGCTGCAAATACACCCTAACAACGACCCTTTTCTGGAAATTTTTCAAATTTGGTCGCCTGGGAAAACAGCAGATGGGCGGCCCCCTTAATTCCCTAGGCGGTCCCCTTAATTTTAAGGGGGCCGGCCAGCAATTAAGGGGACCGGCCATCTGGGCAGTGAAATTCACTATTTCCTTTTGCATCATGTGACCCCTTTTATATAGCCCCAGCTACCATTTCTCTAAATGATGAACTGGTATTGGAATCTTACAACAAAACCTCAAAAATTAACCTAAACCAACCACATTTTCATATTATAAATTCCCTCCATATAATCACCTCTCATTCCATCATCCTTCACCATCCAAAACCACCATGTTATCACCAAAATCCTCCATCTCTAAGACTAACTTAGTATTTTATGGCCCGTTATAGTTTCCTCGTTACATAGCCGTTTATATATTGTAAATACGATAATTACAATCTATAATATGATGTCTCTGTGTATAAGTGTGTGACCCCATAGGCTCACATATGTCTAGCCATATAATTATTAATTATGACACAAGCATACTCCAACAGCTCCCACTTGCGACGTCATAATAATCAAGTAATTATACAATCAATGGTTAGCGTCTAGCAACACGCCAATGCCCCTAGAAATATGTGAGGGTAGTTTCTTAAACTGCTCATTTCAGATGGTTTATATGTCATCTATCCTTTTGTTTCAGATACCGTGTTGAACATTAGACATGGATCAAATGTCATTCTAATATTTCAACCATTATGTTTCTCGATATAGATATTGAACAAGATTACCAAGTGGGTTAAGATTCATCTTAATCTCATTTGGGTACGGCCATACAAACATCTGTCCAATTCATCGAGGGGCCCAATAGTATCTAACTCCATAACATGTGGAGGAACAAATCCTGTTTTGACTACACGTGTCATTCACATGCTTCATATCACTCCTGATAATGGCTTTTATAACTACCTTATTCAGGACAGCGTTTAACCATATCAAGGAATGAAATTCCACACATGCAAGACCTGCTTGCATCTCAAGTCTAAGGATAAGAGACATAACCTCTTGCGAGATTCACTATTGGCGACGATCCATGTAGTGAATACTTGTAGGTTGGGTCAATCCAATGTTCATCATAATGAACAACATGTGAGTGTGGCAAATAAATCACCAACACGCTCACATTTGCCTTAATTTGATGATACTCCCGTATCGTCAACCGACAATGGATAATTTTAGAATAAATAAATTATTCATGGATTAAACATGCAAATATAGAACACAGTAGTATAAATGAAGACGATCATACCAGGTATATCAATTCATTGTATAATATGACTGCTTACAGTTCCATTATCCAAATACTAAAAACAGATATGCATAAGACTACTCATAGGTAGGAATCCGATGTTCCCACCATGATCAAATTATGTTGTACAAGACAACAAGTAGTCATCCGAGTAAACTTTGAGAATACTTATTTCAAAACTCATGAAAGGTTTGAATGATGATTGTCCTTTGTATGTGTGCATTCAAGTACAAGACGAGTGTTGCAACAATACATTCCATAGGGTGTTTGAAGCCAGCAAAACACCTACATTAGACAGTCATCTGTACAGTTTCTCAAACTATAAAGTATTCTTATTCTTTTAATGTATAACGCACTAGTGCTCTCAGTCGAGCACATCTAGTCAGCAATGTCATCATTCATGATGACATCCTACCACGACTAGGGTTGAGTATCATCTCAGTTAAATAAGCATCAGCGTATGCAAACAAAACAGAGTTCCTCAAATATTCGTAAACGTTTGAACATATCTTTGGTCCTTTGTAGGTCCATTATAATGTTCTTTTAACAATTATTTAATGACTTTCACTTAGATATTTGTTGTTATCAAATCATCTTGCATTCATGCAAATGATATATACATAGTCCAATGCGTAATATGACTTACATGATGAATCCTTTAGTTGAACTTAAGATTTTCACTCATGTGTTCAATCTCATCAAGTGAGATTGATCATTGAGACTCCCCTCAATAACGTGTCATATTATGTTTAGACTTAATAACCGCTTATGTTTATTCTAATAAACATATACATAACAAGGTTGTATGTCTTATTTTATAAATCCCTCAAGAGAAACTTCATTCCAAGCTAAGGATTAAAGTCTAGCTTAGATGGAATATTGTTTCTAATATGTTAATGACATATGAGATTTAAGAAAATAAATACAGTGCTCCAACTTGCTCTTAGCGCACTTAGGAGTAATCTTATTAATCAAAATCAAATTAATGATTTTATAATTAACTCAAGATCTTTGCTCCTAGATGCATGATCTAATCCACACATGGATTATTTTATCTTGTATACATAATAAAGATTATATGGATTCATAAACCCTTTTGATTACTCATCGTCCTCGCAAAGGTAATCAACAAGAAAAGTGTTTTGATATCCTATTGTCATATTTCATTTACATGAAAACAGGTATGACTATTAATCATCTTTATACATTTAATGTTTCTAGGTAGAAAGATTTAGTCATAGTCAATTTCTTGAGTACGAGTAAACTCCTTTTACTAGTCGTGCATTAAATGTGTGTACAAGTTTTCCCTTTTGAGTCTTCTTATCAAGAAACTCATTCTTAACCTCACAGTCTAACTGATTGGTAAGAGATCAATCAAGCTCCATGAGTGATTGTCTTTCAAGGGCTGCATCTTAACATTTATAGTTTTGAGCTACTCATCAGATACAATATCTGATAATGCATCTCAGTAGTTAGCAGGTTCACCATGATCCTCTAACTTATGTCCCTCAGCATTGATATAAAAAAATATATCATTCAGGTGCAAGAGGTATCCTTGCGGATTTATGAATGAGAGATATCAATCTATGGTTTAACATATGCATGTTCAACCATAGTATGACATTAGCAAGTGTACTCAGAAGGTTGTGTATTTAGTTCTTGAATAACTTCAAGGTCTAAAGGTACTCCCACTTGCTTTTGTATGTAGAGACTAATCTCTAGATACTCAGCATCTTGAGTAACAATAAATTGTTTTCAAGTGGGACATCCAAAATACACCGTTAGTTCTTGACTCTAGTTTGTTAATTACTTACTCTTAAGTAGTTAACAAATTCAGAACTTCAATTAAGACATAATGAGATTCATCCCATGCCATAATACAATGGTGTCTTAAATTCCTTCTGGGTTGGAATCATATTGAGTGTACACATGGCACACCCAATTTCTAACCTTGATAGCTTTGGAGGTAAAACAGTTTAAGTCATCAAAGATCAAACAATATCAATAGTGTTTGATTTTCCATGATGGACATACCATAAAGTTGTGGTATTCCATGAGGACTGATGTTGTGAGACTATCACACAACTCATTAGATGAACTTATACTTTTGGGCTTACATATCTACCAACCAATTCAAACCAGATGGCATCAATAGTAATTTTAGCCTACTGCATACTTTACATCATGTGCATGTTTTGACTAGAAAACATAAACATTTAATATTATACGTCGTAAGTGTATATGTCTTAACAAGAAGACATAACAAATCAACGTCTTACTTTACGTTATAAGTCTTTCAACAATTAACGGAAATTATGTTTGTGTCTTTACAAGAGACCTAAACATATTAAACTAAAGTAATTACGAACGCCGACACTGGGCCTCAATAGTAGATTCAAGTTAATTTCATACTTCATGATTATGGCTTTACAAGAAAACATAATCATACTTACTAAACAATTCAGTGAATATGTTGAAGTAGCTTTTCATGTTATCTTGATATTTGTTCTAATTAGGGCAACCTACATTTTATGTGTAGAAGTCCTAGTAGAATCTTAGTTTCATATATTTCAATCAAGAAAAACTATTAGTCATATTGTTATAGGTTGTACCTTGCACACAATTAAGATTTCAAGATTTCTCCCACTTGTGCATGGCACAACATCATGAGAGCAATATGAAAATGGTGTCTTCAATCCCATGCCATAATACAATGGTGTTTTAAATTCCTTCTGGGTTGGAATCATATTGAGTGAACACTTGGCACACCCAATTTCTAACCTTGATAGCTTTGGAGGTAAAACAGTTTAAGTCATCAAAGATCAAACAATATCAATAGTGTTTGATTTTCCATGATGGACATACCATAAAGTTGTGGTATTCCATGAGGACTAATGTTGTGAGACTATCACACAACTCATTAGATGAACTTATACTTTTGGGCTTACATATCTACCAACCAAGTCAAACCAGATGGCATCAATAGTAATTTTAGCCTACTGCATACTTTACATCATGTGCATGTTTTGACTAGAAAACATAAACGTTTAATATTATACATCGTAAGTGTACATGTCTTAACAAGAAGACATAACAAATCAACGTCTTACTTTACGTTATAAGTCTTTCAACAATTAACGGAAATTATGTTTGTGTCTTAACAAGAGACCTAAACATATTCAACTAAAGTAATTACGAGCGCCGACACTTGGCCTCAACAGTAGATTCAAGTTAATTTCATACTTCATGATTATGGCTTTACAAGAAAACATAATCATACTTACTAAACAATTCAGTGAATATGTTGAAGTAGCTTTTCATGTTATCTTGATATTTGTTCTAATTAGGGCAACTTACATTTTATGTGTTGAAGTCCTAGTAGAATCTTAGTTTCTTATATTTCAGTCAAGAAAAACTATTAGTCATATTGTTATAGGTTGTACCTTGCACACAATTAAGATTTCAAGATTTCTCCCACTTGTGCATGGCACAACATCATGAGAGCAATATGAAAATGGTGTCTTCAATCCCATGCCATAATACAATGGTGTTTTAAATTCCTTCTGGGTTGGAATCATATTGAGTGTACACTTGGCACACCCAATTTCTAACCTTGATAGCTTTGGAGGTAGAACAGTTTAAGTCATCAAAGATCAAACAATATCAATAGTGTTTGATTTTCCATCATGGACATACCATAAAGTTGTGTGATGAAGCGAAAAGTGTACCGCTTTTAAGGGGTCATTTAAGCCTTAAATCGTATTTATTTGATCAAATATTGCCCTAAATCGTTCCTTTTGTCATTTTAGGTACTTTTGAGGAGAAATCTGGAAAAGGAGGCATTTTGGACGTTTTTGGAGCATTAAAGTGAAGAAAACGACAAAGTCTCAAAAATCGGCTAAAAGTTACTCTTGACGGCGTCACAATTAACTCTGGACGGCGTCATGCTTTGGCAAGAAAAAGTGGACGTGAAATTTACTCATGATAAGCCAGTGAAAATAGCATGTGAATTCTGACGGCGTCACGCTTTAACTTGATCGAGGGCGTCACGGCTTAAATCATAAGGGGACGGCGTCACGTTCATGGTTAGACGGCGTCAAGCCTTGATAAGCCAGAATGGATTTTTGAAGAGCTAAAGAGTGACGGCGTCAAGAAGGTCATCCGGGAACCCTAAAAGCGGCGAGGTGACGGCGTCACACTCCATAAGGTGACGCCGTCAGATCCAAAAATCTATATATAGTTTTCTAATTTTTTGTCATAAAGGAGAGCTTAGTGTGTGGAGTTTTGGGAGAAAACCCTAAGACGATTTTAGCTACTTTTTCAGGGCTTTTTGCCTTGAGATCTTCCATGTTTCATTGAAAGATAAGTTATCAATTAATCATTCAATATGTCTATGTGTTGTTTGATTCTATCTTATTCTTGTCTTTTGTTTAACATGTTAGGCTAAATTTATCTTGTGTTTGCTTAGATCTAATGAAACCTAGCTATTGATTATTGGTTGTTAATGTGTTATTAGTTGTATTGGATGATTGTTTATCTATGTTAGGCTTAAGAAAACTGGCTAACTTCCTATTCGGTAACTTGCTTGAACGTCTTAAGAAACATGAACCAAATGCGTACTAAAGGTTTTTATGGTTGTATTTAATGCACAAGCGAATTCTAGTGATCCCATGTTAGGAGCTTCCTAGCCGGCTCGACATAGGAGTGAAGTAGGAGCTTGTAGAGTTGGGGAAGTAAGTACGCCACCCCACGAATGGTATTAAGGAATACACCCGTCATCCACGCGACTAATACACACTAATTAACCGGTAAAAGATAGTTAGGGAGTAAGGAAATCTAAGTAAACACATTTCTCTACACATAAGTTTCTCACCACATTTTATTTTCAGTTATTTAATTTTATTGCATTCGTAGTAATTTGGGTTAGTTGACTAGCAACTAATTCCGCCCACTCCTTCAAAACCCGAGATTTTACTTGCTTTCATAAAATTATAAAAACATAAAAAAAGAATCTTCCTCAACCCTTAGACCTAATTAGAGTAGCCTTTCATACCTAACGAACACTATTCCCTGTGGAGAACGATCAATCCCCCGTACTTACCACTACACTATACTACATCGGTCAGGTACACTGCCTGGTGGGGTTGTAAGCCTCTTGAGATCCCTCGAGAGGTAAAACCTGTTGTAAGGTTACAAAACCACGCAATCAAGTTTTTGGCGCCGCTGCCGGGGAATAGTTATTGTTTAGGTTGAATTTTTATTTTATTAGGTCTACTCACTAGATTCCTTTCTAGTGAGATTTTTATTTTATTTTTCTAGATTTTCTTTAGTCTATCTATTTTCTTCGTGCTTTTGTTCGTATAAGGTTTCCATTGACTCTTCCGTTCACCATTATGGAGAACGCGAATCCACCATACCACCAACCACGTAATTCACCCACTCCATATGACGTCTTGATGTTTAAACAACATAAAGATGAACCTCTCTATGATGCATGGACTCGTTTTAAATATTTACTCCAAAAAGTCCCTCATCATAACTTTGATTTTTGGTCCCTAACTCAAATCTTTTACAATCATGTCGACCGACATGCCCAAAGGGACATTTACCATATTGCCGGCAGGGATATTAGGGAATTAAGTGCTGAGAAAGCATGGGAAGCTATTGAGAATTGTGCCCAATATTATTATATGGTAGACAACCCAACAAACATTAATACAAGTCAATTGACCACAAATTTCAAGGATCATGAAACAAGTTTGTTTGGGGATGAGGGTAGAGTTGAGCCACCTAGCTGCATGTCATGGTTAGGCACTACCATAATACAGGGTGAACACTCAGGTGATCTTGATGTGATGGAGGATCTAGCCGAGCATGATCACATTGATCAAAAAGACCTAGGTTTTATGATCGATGACGATGAATCTCAAGAAACACATGATGAATCTTTTTGGCAATTTGAATATAGCAGTCAGAATATTGAGGATGATCCTTATGATTCGGACATTGAAGTTGAGATGCCTAGAGAAGCACTTGAGATACTTGGTAAAATGTTAGGGTTAGATCCTACTAAAACACATGATGAGGATATAGGTGATCTTGACATAAGGAATGATGAGGTAAGTAACATAAGCCCACCAAGTACCCCACAAGTCCTACCATCATTTGAGGCATACACACCACCGGTGACTTACCCGGAAGAAGTAGAAGAGACTATAGGAACCCCAATAGAGGTAGAACCTTTGAACCAAACACAACTAGAGGATATAGGTTTGAATGCTTTTAGTGATCACAACCTTACTCTTAGTTCTATGGAAGTTCCTAGTTTTGATGAACCAGAGCCTCAACCAAAACCGTTACCTAATCTTCCATCTTTAGATGTGAATTTAGGAAATGAAAAAGGTCCCGATCCACCCATCAAACCATATAGTCCGGGTAGTTTTACGTTGGAGGTAGTAGACTCTAAGCCTTGTAGAGAGGAAGCCAATATAGGAGTGAAACATGACCTTACATATTTACATCACCCATTCATGATTGATCACAAGAAACATTATGGGTTTAAACCGGGTTTATTAGGTCAAGATGGATTCCCAACTAGGAGTCTCTCGAAGTTGATAGAAGATGATCCCTTTTTAGGAGGAAACTCAAAATCACCCATTGACCAAAGTGAACTAGGCAAGGTTATGATGAAAGGAGCACACCCCTTTGAGCATATAATTCATCCACCACTCTTACCTCACGTGGCATACTCCTACCGAGCTGGTGTGTATCGCTATTATCACCAGCACTTAATCCTAAGTGTAGGGAAAACCTTTCCTTTATCCATTAAATAAGGGTAGAGTCAGGCTCATGACTCGAACAAAAACAAGCGCTTCTTGGGAGGCAACCCAAGCGTTATTTGCTTTGTGTGTTTATTTGTTTGTTTGTTTGTTTTTATTTGTTTCCGTACGTGTGTTTAATTTTTATTCTTATTGATTCATGTTCAAAAGTAATTTGTGAAAATGCTTTATTTTGTTTTTAACTTCGTCTTAACTACATATAAAGGTATTTAGCAAAAAAGTAAGTGTAAGGGAAATCCAAATTTGTTTATTAGAACACAAATGAACATGAATCGTAATAATAATAAATGAGCATGCATATTAGTATTTGTTTGAGTCAAATGCTTGTATCGAGTCATAATGATATTTTGCAGGATTTCCAGGAAATGAGGTATAGGTTTTTCCAGAAATTTTTCGAAAACTTAACATGAGAATTCTGTCAGATCATTTCTGACGGCGTCAGGAATTACAACCTGACGGCGTCAGATTTTAATTTTCTGAAATTTTTGAAAGTTTTGTTTTCATAAAAAGTTTTTATTAAATCTCTAACTTATAAACTCCAGGAACCTGCAAAACATTCATTCCGCAAGCATTATATCTTTTATTGTTTTATTTCTAAGTCTGGAATTACACCTAGTTGTGAGTTGTCTTTGTTCGGTTTGATGCTTTGGTTTTTCGTGTTTGTTTTCTCAGGTTTAACAGGTTATTTTGGACAAGGAAATGTTTTGAATCAAGCTTATGGCGATGCATTAGTCATGGAGCTTCAACATTACTTTGGAAGAAGATTTAACCGTGTTACTTCATTATCCACCGAGCGAATCAGGGGAGTATTTGATTTCATTCTTTTACTTTATGCTTTTACATCTTGTTATTTGAACATTGGGGACAATGTTCATCTTAAGTGTAAGGGGAGGGTAAAAGTACGATTTTTGAGAATGCTATTACGCTTGATTTTTGTTTGTTTAATAGTAGATGTGTAATAAAACTGAGAGAAATACTTGTTAAGGTAATTTTAGTGCCAAATTTAAAATTTTTTACAACATATAGGAGTGAAACTTTAGTTCTAATAAGCGTCTCATGGATAGGAGTTATATGACTAGCACAAAAACCATACCACTAAAAAATTTTCCACCCCCAAATATGTGAGGTTCGCCCCTAGAATTGGTAGGAAAAGCATTTATGCTATGATGTGTGTACCGGTAGCACTTAGATTCTAGAACTTGCGATAGGACCATTCCGAGGCCACAAGTGAGACTACATTCGTGTAGTTAGATTTACTACATGATAAGAGGCATTAGGATTAACCCATTGTTTTACACCTGTGTTTTTGTTATAATTACGTTGGCTACATTGGTCAAGTAATTCTCCCACACCCTTTGCGTTGTACTCATTTTTAGTACACGATACCCCTAGTACACCCCTCAGAGCCTATCTTTTCGTTTCGACCTTTAAGCATTTTACTTAAAGGAAGAATTTGTTACACCCCACTAAAATGTACACCCAAATCGCCTTAGCCTACCTTGTATGCACTCATTTTTAGTGCATTATTGTGACAACATTTGTTTAAACCCAAGTTAATTATCTAGTTGATTACATGGTTGCTAAGTCGAGTCATATCCTTGTACATATTGTTTTGGGACGATTGGGACTCATGGGTAAAGTACTAGTGTAATAGAGTAATGGGGAAAACATCATTTATTACCCCCATATGTGCTAAATATTTTAAAAGTACTCCAAGTTTTTCGATTATCTTAATTCGAGTCATTAGATTAGTATTTGTAAAGTTATGTAAAAATTCAAGTGTAAGGGGAATGCAATGCCCCTATGATGTATTATTTTGGATGGTAGGGTAAAAGTGTATGGAAAAAAAAAAAAAAAAAAAAAAAAAAAAAAAAAAAAAAAAAAAAAAAAATCAAGAAAAATACAAAAAAAATGAGAAAAAGAAAAGTAGAAAAAACATACGGACTACCATCCCGTTTTATTTTATGTTTGTTTTATATTTTTGTTATTTTGTTATTTCGTTTCTAGCTTAAGATCGAGTCTAGTCTTGGTTTAGCAACATTGTATAGTACATGTAATTAATCAAGATTTTTAACTCGCCACCAGTAAAATATCCCTTATCCAACAAAACCGTATTTTCCTTTTCCCTACACCTAAAGTTATAACCCATTTAAAAGCCCTCTTTGATAGTTTATCTTTGGTGCTTACGCCTAGTGGAGGAGGTTTTCGATCCTTTCCCAAGCCTATGGTAATCTATTTGCTATGACAGGTAGTGAGAGATATTATCCGTTTTCATTTATGAGATTTATTTTGATGACACTTGAGAGATGTGAGTATCTAAACACTACTTGTGAGGTGCTAGTATGTAATCTCCGTGCTTATTATGATTGAAGTGGAACGATTATTTGTTGTAATTACTTTTATGTTAGCATTAAATGACCCCTAACTTGTATTTTGATTAGAATAAAAGCGCATTTGCTTGAGGACAAGCAAATCTCAAGTGTAAGGGTATTTGATGAAGCGAAAAGTGTACCGCTTTTAAGGGGTCATTTAAGCCTTAAATCGTATTTATTTGATCAAATATTGCCCTAAATCGTTCCTTTTGTCATTTTAGGTACTTTTGAGGAGAAATCTGGAAAAGGAGGCATTTTGGACGTTTTTGGAGCATTAAAGTGAAGAAAACGACAAAGTCTCAAAAATCGGCTAAAAGTTACTCTTGACGGCGTCACAATTAACTCTGGACGGCGTCATGCTTTGGCAAGAAAAAGTGGACGTGAAATTTACTCATGATAAGCCAGTGAAAATAGCATGTGAATTCTGACGGCGTCACGCTTTAACTTGATCGAGGGCGTCACGGCTTAAATCATAAGGGGACGGCGTCACGTTCATGGTTAGACGGCGTCAAGCCTTGATAAGCCAGAATGGATTTTTGAAGAGCTAAAGAGGGACGGCGTCAAGAAGGTCATCCGGGAACCCTAAAAGCGGCGAGGTGACGGCGTCACACTCCATAAGGTGACGCCGTCAGAACCAAAAATCTATATATAGTTTTCTAATTTTTTGTCATAAAGGAGAGCTTAGTGTGTGGAGTTTTGGGAGAAAACCCTAAGACGATTTTAGCTACTTTTTCAGGGCTTTTTGCCTTGAGATCTTCCATGTTTCATTGAAAGATAAGTTATCAATTAATCATTCAATATGTCTATGTGTTGTTTGATTCTATCTTATTCTTGTCTTTTGTTTAACATGTTAGGCTAAATTTATCTTGTGTTTGCTTAGATCTAATGAAACCTAGCTATTGATTATTGGTTGTTAATGTGTTATTAGTTGTATTGGATGATTGTTTATCTATGTTAGGCTTAAGAAAACTGGCTAACTTCCTATTCGGTAACTTGCTTGAACGTCTTAAGAAACATGAACCAAATGCGTACTAAAGGTTTTTATGGTTGTATTTAATGCACAAGCGAATTCTAGTGATCCCATGTTAGGAGCTTCCTAGCCGGCTCGACATAGGAGTGAAGTAGGAGCTTGTAGAGTTGGGGAAGTAAGTACGCCACCCCACGAATGGTATTAAGGAATACACCCGTCATCCACGCGACTAATACACACTAATTAACCGGTAAAAGATAGTTAGGGAGTAAGGAAATCTAAGTAAACACATTTCTCTACACATAAGTTTCTCACCACATTTTATTTTCAGTTATTTAATTTTATTGCATTCGTAGTAATTTGGGTTAGTTGACTAGCAACTAATTCCGCCCACTCCTTCAAAACCCGAGATTTTACTTGCTTTCATAAAATTATAAAAACATAAAAAAAGAATCTTCCTCAACCCTTAGACCTAATTAGAGTAGCCTTTCATACCTAACGAACACTATTCCCTGTGGAGAACGATCAATCCCCCGTACTTACCACTACACTATACTACATCGGTCAGGTACACTGCCTGGTGGGGTTGTAAGCCTCTTGAGATCCCTCGAGAGGTAAAACCTGTTGTAAGGTTACAAAACCACGCAATCATGGACATACCATAAAGTTGTGGTATTCCATGAGGACTGATGTTGTGAGACTATCACACAACTCATTAGATGAACTTATACTTTTGGGCTTACATATCTACCAACCAAGTCAAACCAGATGGCATCAATAGTAATTTTAGCCTACTGCATACTTTACATCATGTGCATGTTTTGACTAGAAAACATAAACGTTTAATATTATACATCGTAAGTGTACATGTCTTAACAAGAAGACATAACAAATCAACGTCTTACTTTACGTTATAAGTCTTTCAACAATTAACGGAAATTATGTTTGTGTCTTTACAAGAGACCTAAACATAGTCAACTAAAGTAATTACGAGCGCCGACACTTGGCCTCAACAGTAGATTCAAGTTAATTTCATACTTCATGATTATGGCTTTACAAGAAAACATAATCATACTTACTAAACAATTCAGTGAATATGTTGAAGTAGCTTTTCATGTTATCTTGATATTTGTTCTAATTAGGGCAACATACATTTTATGTGTAGAAGTCCTAGTAGAATCTTAGTTTCTTACCTTTCAGTCAAGAAAAACTATTAGTCATATTGTTATATGTTGTACCTTGCACACAATTAAGATTTCAAGATTTCTCCCACTTGTGCATGGCACAACATCATGAGAGCAATATGACAATGTCTAAGATAACATATGATTTTTAGTCAAAATCAAAATATAGATATGTAGAACTTTATTGTTTTAATAATGAATCATGCATAACAATTTTATAGATAACATTTCAGGAAGCAACATCAGGAACGCGACAAGTTATCTTATAAAATTTATGCAATGGTTCTTATATAAACTATGATGCTTAACATGTGGAAAGTAATGTATTATTTCAAGACAATCTGGAAATAAGATGGGCAACTTGCAAGGTAATAAAGCTTACAGCTCCCACTGGATTAGACAACATTACATGTGTTTCGTCACCAGTAATATAATCACGTAGCTCCCACTGGATTAGACAACATTTAAAAGTGTTACTTCACCAGCGGAGAGTGAGTGGCGATTGGATACTTTCCATCTTTCTTTGAATATCTACACATTATTGCTAACGTGAGTCACTTTGACTAGTAAACATGTACTTAGGTATTCAAGGAAGTGCATCAAGTTCTAACATATAGATGATGGGCCAGCCATCATTGCTATTTTAACTTGAAAATAGGCATGCTTTTCCTCTATAATTGGTCTACTCTTCCACAAGGGTATGTAGGACCTTAGTAGGTTTATTGGGTTAAGGCAAACTGCTA
Source organism: Artemisia tridentata subsp. tridentata (assembly GCA_021014915.2). NCBI lineage: Eukaryota > Viridiplantae > Streptophyta > Magnoliopsida > Asterales > Asteraceae > Artemisia > Artemisia tridentata. The sequence continues at coordinate 316,501,849 of CP139503.1, forward strand.
GGTAATCATGCTAGTAATAGCCTTTACCACTTTGCGGTTTTATTGATTTTTCCCGTCTTCTAATTATATAAACTCATTTTAGTTGGGTAGCTATAGAAAACGTGTTCTCTAGTTATCCAAATATCTTATATTTCTTCAAGGTTTCAAAACCGAAACTAGGGTTATGAAACAATCTTGGAAGAATAAAATGTGTAACCATACTTAACCGTTTTGACTTTTACAAGACATCACGATTTTTAGAGTAGGTGTTCTTAGAGTTTTATTAGAATTAGGGAAATTCAAATATTCCTATTATGGCTTTTCCTCATAAAGAAAAAGGATAGGAACAAATCTCTTTCTTACAAGGAAGGAGCGACTCAGTTCGTACTTTTAACAAGAAAAGAACAAAATTTCGTTTATGGTTGTGTTGCATTAATTCATTAATTGAATTTACAAAGTTCATTTTTAGTATTTTCGATAATTATCCTTTTATAAATTAACTAACCCATGTTTAGAATTTAAAACAATTAATTTTTGAAAAGGCTAAGATCCACATTGTGCTTCTACTATCACATCAGTTGATCTGCTAGCAATAGTAGATTCAATTGGTAGGCGAAGATCACCAATTGTGTTACATGTACAACTCTTAGATCCTTATGGGACTCATGGCATCTAGTGTCAAACAACTAGTGTCATGTAGGCATGTTTAGTCCCATCTTTGCCTCGGGTCAGGATCCGACCGCTTAACTCGATTAAGTCATCCAATTTCAAAACGTGTGAGAATATATCAGGGTCTGACCGCTTAGAGAATAGTCACCCTGGGTTACAATTCAGCCTAGGTCTGACCATAGCCAAAAGGTAATTGCAAGTGTTTTCATAATTGGACGGCATGACTTAAATTTTGACGGGTAAAGTGTTTTGATGTGGATCAAAAACGTGTACGAAAGAAGCATGCATTCATTCTTCGTAGCACAAGTTAAATACTTTTCTTAACTTAAGTCCAATCATTGTTTTAATTTATGTGTGTCAAGTTGTCCATTTTCAAGACTAATATAAATCCTAAGTGGATTATAATTAAGTTTGGACAATACAATAAATAAATAAATAAACAACCTTAACTAGTTTAAGTGTTATTTAGAAAACAATGATTTTTAAGTTTCAAATCATATTTAAACTTAGTTAAACAAAATCATAAGACTTAGTTCAAAATGGTTTATGTTTCGTTTCAAGTTTTAAGAAAACAATTTCCGTTTTACATGTAGTCACAACATACATAAAACAACCAAACAAACATACAACCACAATATGCAAAGCCTCAACCGATGAAAATCCTATGCTTGGTCTTATGAGCCATCACAAGAACCAAGAGTCAACTAGGGACATATAGCACAACCACACGGAGGGCTCCCACTTGCCCCAAGACAATCATGGGCAAGTAAAGGCCCATAATGCACATGAAAACATGATTCTGTTAACCCAGTTTTTCTGTCTTGCAAGGCCCAAATCTCCTAGAAGATGACCTCCTCATGCTTCGGCCTAGTTGAAAAGTTTGTAGGCCTATGTCTTGTGGACCTGCACAAAAAATTTAGCCAAAAATACCTTACCAATCTCCTGGAAATCGCATTTTCCCATCAGGTGTCCAGCAGCTACTTTTGGTCCAAAACTCTTCATTCTTTTGCCATTTGCTTCCAAGCTTATGGTTACAAGATATATAAAGTAAAGTACATCTAATCTACTTTCTATCTACAGTAAAAATGCCCAAACAATTTAAAAAACCAAAATGAAATACATTACAAAAGTGCCGAAACAATGGCAAGCCCCAAAAACAAACAAAACAACCAACAATCACAACATCACAATGCATAAGTGGTCTAGGTTTTCATCAGCTTTGCATATACACATAATAATACATTAAAATTATGATCATTACAAGGTGTTGGCTAACTCCATGGACAAACATCCATGTATTTTCCATGGATAACAAAATAAATAACAAGAAATAAATTGTTAGCCAACGAATCGAAGAAATTAATTAACAAGAATTAAAACCCCGATTGGTACGCGTGTCAAATGGCCATAGGTTCAAAACCCACTTATATTAGGAGCTTCTTAACATCATATTACCACAGAAAATTAAGCCTCATGGGCTGATTTGAAATCGTTTCACAAAACTATCAAATAAACGCGTTTTTAGGCCATTTTACGGGTACCGATCAAGTAAACAATTAATGTATGCATAACAAATGACCATGGGATGAAAAAGTCCAGATCTTAAGACCCTATATGGGTCGACATATTCAGAAAATATTAGCCCTAGGGGCTGTTTTGAAGATATACTTTTAGATCCATTAAAAACATGCGTTTTTAGTCATTTTTATGCATACTAGATGATCATATGACATCATATGATGGCTCGTGATACCACTATAGGTGATGTATGATATAATTAACAATTAACAATATAAACGCAGCGGAAAAACATCACCAACATTGGATCCATAGAGTCATATGATCAATCAAAATTAAAACAAATTAGTTATACCTTTGTAGCGTGATCCGGGAGTCACCACCAATATCCTATGTCACGAATAGAACAAGAAACCCAAGTGACCAATGGAGATCATCTCTATGATTTGTCCACACTACACTTCCTTGATCACCACAATGATGCTAGTCTTACAGTTGTAACTCTCAAATGACAAAACATACAATATGTGTTGTAAAAATGAGATGGAAAAAACAAAACCCTAGAGGGTGTTTGTTTTCTTGCCGTGAGGTATAGGAGGGGGAGGGAGAGAGTTTCTCCTTTGATTGATGGTAAATCTTAATGTGATTGATGTCAATCAAAATTGATTTGATCTTATCAAATCACATTTACACTTAGCACCCAAATCAAGTTCAATAAGCCCCTCTATACCCTTGTATATGGCCGGCCATCATGTGGGCCCACAATGGGCTTGCCCATTGTTGGTCTAATCCAAAAATGCTAAGTCTAACTTAGTATTTTATGGCCCGTTATAGTTTCCTCGTTACATAGCCGTTTATATATTGTAAATACGATAATTACAATCTATAATATGATATCTCTGTGTATAAGTGTGTGAACCCCATAGGCTCACATATGTCTAGCCATATAATTATTAATTATGACACGAGCAAACTCCAACATACACTACTTCTTTACAACACCACTACTTACTTACACTTTGATCTACTGATTACAACTACACAACACCTTATCAAATACTTTACACAACTACTCAATAATATGAATTAAACTATAATACTTCTTCTCTAGTGGTTGAAGGTGTATTCTTCTTTTGCACTTGGATGTTAGAAGCTTGGATCACTTAGAAACCAATTCTTAAGAATATATGATCAAAGGATTTAGAAAGATGAGAAGAGATTTAGAACAGAAGGTTTGGGGTGCAAAAGGTGAAGTCTAGGATTAGTCCAGTATTTATAAGCAAAAATTGACAGCTGGAGGAGTGGGCGGTCCCCTTAATTAGGGGGCCGGTCCCCTTAATTATTAAGGGGCCGCCTAGGTAATTAAGGGGGCCGCCCCTTATATCCGTTGCCCAGTTTTGTCTTTTTGTGGGGAAAGTTTTTCTGGAACATTTTTGCCATTTTTGGTTGAAAACTTGAATTCATAAATTTATTATGGATTAAACATTTTCCTTTAATTTCCAAAAATGATTTTGTAAAAGATATAAAATGTTTGTGTCATTTTATAAAAAATCTAGTGATTAAGAAAAAGTTCCTTTGATCATATAATGTATTAGGCATTTGTTTATTCATACCTTAAGTGATTAAGTTGTTAAAATAGATATTTACAACTAAATACTTGTTTACGTCATAATCTTTCGTTTAATGATTTTACATTTTGTGATTATCAAAACGTAGAGATATCGAAAGATGTCAATAACGTGTTTAGGCATTATTTATATCAATAGTAGGCTCAGTTAGCGCAACCTAAACTACTCTTTTTATTACGTGCTATAGGTGTATATCTCACTCACTATTGTCCTACTTTATATCATTCACAGCTTCGTGGTTTACTTTCAAACCTACGAGCTCACCAACTTTATGTTGACATTTTAGAGTATCAACTTTCAGGTGTTAATAACGATGTTGCACTAGAAGGTTGAGTATTGGCCAGGCTTAGCAAGACTTAAGACAAGACCCTCACGGGTTATGTCTCGTGGAGTTGCATTTTGATATTTCCTAGTGATGTTGTTTGGCTTTGAGACTTATTTTCATCTTTTGCATCTATGTACTTATCCTAGTTGTGGTAGTGTTGCGACTATTATCTATGTCCTATGTTATGCATTTAGTATTTCTCTATGTAGACACCTTGTGTTCTCTACTATGAAGTCATACCCTGTAAATGCCATTCCGCTGCGCCATTTTTGGGGTATGACAGATTGGTATCAGAGATTGGTTATAGAGAATTAGGTGGTTTAACCTAGACTATGACCTAGGAACCTTCATATAGTTTGCATAATAGGAACTACGTGTGTATGCGGACCTTGCCAACCACTAGTGACTAGTTTTACCTTGCTTGAGAATGGTATAGATTTGTATGGCGTGAAGTGATGATGATAGGAAAATGCGGCATGATGCTATCTTAAAAATGCTTGGCCAACGTTTTTACGATAACATGATGCGGCATGGACTTATCAAATTCATGGATTGTCAGATAGGAAGTTAAGTGTAGTAGCATGACACGTATACCGACCTATCCTACCTATCTCCTATCTAACGTTTACCAATGTTTTTATGATAGCATGATGCGGCATGGACTTATCAAATTCATGGAAGGTCGACTCGAGTTAACCGAGGTGTTCCACCACCGAGGGTTGGAAGGACCGGTGGACGAGGAGGTAGGGCAGGAGGTCGCGGCACGGGAAGCGACGATACCGGTAATGAGACTCCTGATGTTGCTACCATTATCGCTCAACAACTATGGGAATTGCAACCTACTATTGTCACCCAAGTTGGCGACCATATCAGCAACCAAGGAAACAACTTGAGTGGGAATAACCAAGCGGAAAACGACGGTGGAAGTGATCACGTCAATGATAGGAACCATAACAACGGTAAAAAGATATGTAATTACAAGGAATTTACCGCGTTGCAAACCGGTGGACTTTGATGGCAACGGAGGTGCGATAGCTTATACTCGATGGGTCGAGAAGATGGAGTCAGTGATTGACATAAGTGAGCGTTCGGACCATAAGAAGGTGAAGTTTGCTGCCTGTTCATTGACGGGAAGAGCGTTGACCTGGTGGAATACGCAAATTCAGGATAGGGGCAGGAAAGCTGCTATGGGGATGAGTTAGGATGACTTTAAGGCATTGTTAAAAGAGGAGTATTGTCCAGATAATGAGATGCAGAAACTGGAGCATGAGTTCTACCACCATACCATGGTAGGAACTGGTCATACGGCCTATACGGATCGGTTTCATGAGCTCGCTAGACTAGTACCTCATATGGTCACTCCTGAATCCAAGAGAATTGAGAGGTACATCTATGGGTTGGTCCCTGAAATTCACGGGATGGTGAAAGCGACTGAGCCTGCTACAATCCAGAGTGCGATACTGAAGTCTGCAGCCTTAATAGATGAGATAGTTAGGAATGGGACATCGTCTAAGAGTGGTGATAAGAGTAAGGCCGTGAGTGAGCCAAGTAAGTAAGGAGATGCAAAGAGTGACAACAAAAAGGCGAAATGAGGAAAGGGATTTGTGGCAACAACCTCGGGCAAGGGAGGATATGAAGGCTCTCACCCTAAGTGTGCGAAATTTAACTACTATCACCCGGAGACAAAGCCATGCCAAGTGTGTTTCAATTGCACATGAGGTGGCCATATGGAAAAGGATTTTAGGGTAGTGGCTAAACAAGTACACCAGTTAATGCCGTTAACCCTAGAGCTTGTTATGAGTGTGGAGACCCTAATCACCTTCATAGTATGTGACCAAGATTAGGTAGGACACGAGGACTAGTGTAGAACAACCAGAACCAGAATTTAGCAATTGGTGGAAACAATACAAACCGTGGAAACAATGGAAACCCAGCTCATGGTCGGGTATTTGTGATGAATGCTGAAGAGGGGCACCAGGACCTGAACATCGTGACGGGTACTTCTCTCTAAACGACCACTATGCTACTGTGCTATTTGATTCTGGCGCCGATTATAGTTTTATCTCCACTAAATCCATGCCTCTGTTAAATATGGAACCTAGTAGTCAAGGCTTTAGTTACGAAATTGAAATAGCAAGTGGTCAACTGATAGAAACCAATAAGATCATTCCGGGTTCAAACTAGAATTAGAATACCATATCTTTAGCATCGACCTAATACCATTCGGACACGAAAGCTTCGACGTGATTGTGGGTATGGACTGGTTGTCTAAGTATAAGGCTGAAATAGTGTGCCATGAGAAGATGGTCCGAATACCACTACCAAATGGTGAATTACTTAAGGTCTATGGAGAGAGACTTGAAGAAAAGGTAAAGCACCTAACGAGCATGAAAGTAGACGAGCAGAAACTAAGAGATATCACAGTCGTTCGAAATTTCCCAGAAGAATTTCCCGATAAATTATCCGGATTACTCCCTACACGGGAAGTGGAATTTCGCATAGATCTAATTCCTGGAGCAACGCCGGTTGCAAAGTTTCCCTACCGCTTGGCACCTACTGAAATGGAGGAGTTGTCTAATCAACTCAAGGAACTCCAAGATAAAGGTTTCATCCGACCTAGTTCTTCCCCATGGGGAGCACCGGTATTGTTCGTCAAGAAGAAGGATGGTTCATTTAGGATGTGCATAGACTACCGAGAACTGAACAAACTAACCATTAAGAACCGTTACCCTCTCCCGAGAATTGACGACTTATTCGACCAACTTCAAGGTTCACGATACTTCTCCAAGATAGATCTCCGTTCCGGCTACCATCAGTTACGAGTACACGAAGATGACATTCCAAAAACCGCATTCAGGACTCGATACGGTCATTTCGAGTTCACGGTTATGCCTTTTAGACTAAAAATGTGCTGCGTCTTCATGGACTTGATGAACCAATGCGGTACTATCAATGTGACTTAAGATGAACCCTAATCCTAGAGCTACTCAAGGAGGAGAAACTGTACGCCAAACTCTCAAAGTGCGAATTCTGGCTACAAGAAGTCCAATTCCTTGGACACGTGGTTAACAAAGATGGTATTCATGTGGATCCTAGCAAGATTGAAGCAGTGAAAAATTGGGAAGCCCCTAAGTCCCTGACAGAAGTCCGATCATTTTTAGGACTGGCAGGTTACTACCGACGCTTCATCGCGAACTTCTCCAAGATTGCCAAACCACTTACCTCACTGACTCAGAAGAATAAGAAATTCAATTGAGGCGAAACACAGGAGAGTGCCTTTTAGACGCTGAAAAGATTATCTGTGTAAATCACCAATCCTAACCCTCCCCGATGGACCCGAAGATTTCATAGTATGCTGTGACGCATCATGTTAAGGCCTTGGGTGCGTGTTAATGCAAAGAGATAAGGTGATTGCCTATGCCTCTCGACAACTGAAGGTTTTATGAAAAGAACTATACCACCCATGATTTGGAGCTGGGCGTTGAAGTAGTCGCTCTCAAGATATAGAGACATTACTTGTATGGGATGAAAAGTATTATCTATACTGATCACAAGAGTCTCCAACATATCTTCGATCAAAAAGAGTTAAATATGCGCCAGAGGAGATGGATTGAGCTCTTTAGCGATTATGACTGCGAGATTCGCTACCACCCAGGTAAGGCGAACGTAAAAGCCATGAGTATAACCATACAGTCGGGTATCAAAGATAAGATACTTGTGGCTCAAAGAGAGGCATCTATGAATATGGATGCACCCACAGAGAAGATGGAGGCTTAGATAAGCAATTGGAGAAAAAGGACGACGGTGGGCTGTACTTTGTAGACCGAATTTGGGTACCGTTAACTGGTGGCGTGAGAGCCCTAGTCATGGACGAAGCACATACGACGAGGTACTCCGTTCATCCAGGAGCGGATAAGATGTACTACGACCTTAGAGACTTGTATTGGTGGCCTGGGATGAAGAAAGACATAGTTGTCTACGTTAGCAAGTGTCTGACTTGCTCTAAAGTGAAGGCTAAACATCAGAGATCATCTGGTTTGTTACAACAACCGGAGATTCCCGAGTGGAAGTGGGAAAGGATAACCATGGACTTCATTACAAAGTTGCCTAGGACAATTAGTGGACAAGATACGATCTGGGTTATCGTAGATAAGTTGACTAAGTCTGCACATTTCTTACCAATCCAAGAAGATTGTACGATGGATAAATCGGCTAGACTTTACATCAAGGAGATAGTGGCGAGACATGGTGTGCCTATATCGATCATATCTGATCGTGACAGCCGTTTCACGTCAAACTTTTGGCAATTATTGCAAAAGTCCCTGGGAACACACTTAGATATGAGTACGGCTTATCACCCACAGACCGATGGTCAAAGCGAGCTTACCATACAGACCTTAGAGGACATTCTCAGGGTGTGTGCCATAGACTTCAGTGGAAATTGGGATACCTACCTTCCATTAGCCGAGTTCTCCTATAACAACAACTACCATGCCAGCATAGATATGGCACCATTCAAAGCACTTTATGGAAGAAACTGTCATTCACCTATTGGTTGGGCGGAGGCTGGGGAGAGTCAAATGATAGGACCTGAGATAGTGTTAGAAACCACTGAGAAGATCATTCAAATCAAGGATAGACTCAAGGTTGCACGAGACCGTCAGAAGAGCTATGCCGACAACCGACGGGGACCCCTAGAATTTTGCGTTGGTGATCATGTGTTACTCAAGGTGTCACCTTGGAAAGGTGTTGTACGATTTAAAAAGAAGGGCAAGTTAGCGCCTAGATATGTCGAAAATTTTGAGATCACTAAGAGAATCGGTCAGGTAGCTTACCGACTAAGACTACCTCAAGAACTAAGTGGCGTTCATGATACATTTCATGTGTCGAACCTTAAAAAGTGTCTTGCTGATCAGAACTTACACATACCATTGGAAGAGATTTAGAAAGATCCCAAGTTACACTTTGTAGAGAAACCTGTTGAGATTTTAGAACGTGAGATTAAGAAGTTGAAGCGTAGCAAGATACCAATAGTTAAGTCCATTGGGACTCAAAGCGTGGGCCCGAGTTTACTTGGGAGTGAGAGGATCAGATGAGACTCAAGTACCTACACCTATTTAACCATAGTACTAGCTGAATTTTGAGGACAAAATTCTAATTAACGGGGGTAGACTATAACAACCGTGAATTTTCCAAGTCCTTACTCAACCTTAAGCTCGAAATGATCGGTTTATTTAGTTTATATGTTCACTTTTATGTGTGTTTGTGAGCTAGACCACACAACGCGAGTCGGCACAAATGAACCTAATAACACGTGAAATATTGATTTTTACGAGATAACACGAGCATAGACGTATTTATAGTCATATTTAACGAAACAACAATTTTAAAAATATTGGCGCAACTTAGAGAGTCATACGAGCCTTTTTTGTACACTAAACGAGCCCGAGAACATTTTTATTAAAAGTTTAGTCAAATTACGACTATGGTCCTTGGGGTATAATATTCGGCCGCCCACCCTTTGTTTCGAGTATTGACAGGAATGACCCCTCCAAGGGGATAAAACCCCACCTACCCTCCCCACTTATCATTTACATCAAACCTTAAGAGAGAAAACCCTTTCCTCTCCTTACCCTAGCCGCCGCCACCTACCACACGGCCACCAGACACCACCGCCTATATCTACGCTACATCAAACACACCACCGTGATCCTCATCACGTGTACACCCCCTTTTTGTAGTACATGCGCCACCCACCACCACCTCGTCATTCACGCGCCACCACCGTCACCTAATACTTGTACAACCATGTAGATCGAGAAGCTAGAAGGTGAGACACACCATTTCACACGCGTTTGTGACTCAGTGTGGTTCAAATCATGGTTAAACGAGTCATTTTATTTATTTTTGGTTTAGATCCGGGTATAAACATGTGGGATAACGAATTTTCAAGATTAAAAACTTGTTATAAGAGGGGTTTGGTAATCGTGGTCGTGTCTGTGTCGCGTTTGGTTTGAGTTCGAGTGTCTTGTGATAGTTTACGCGCCGATATAAGCTCATACGAGCTTATGTCGAGCTTGTGGTTTATTAGTTTGAGCTTGTGGTTGTTTAGTTTAAGCTTTTGGTCATTTTTATATTCTGGGTTTGTTCGTATAAGGGTTAATGAGGGTTTGGTAAACCCTCGTTGTGGTTTTGGTCACTTAAAAACTTGTGGCATGTGCTAGCCGTGATCCTTGTGGTCTCGGCATATTTTTTGAGGTCGTTTTGGTTTGTGCCATGCATTGAAACTCGAGCCATGACCCTTATGGTCTCGGCCGAGTACTTGTGACCATGGTTCGAATTGTTAGTGACTATTGGTGACGATAATCAAGACTTGGTCTCGACAAAATAAGTAGAGTATGGGTTTGATATATATTGTTATTGATAATTGACGTTGAAAGTGGATAAAGGGACTCGAGTCGTAGGATTATTGTTGGTCGAGGTTTATTGTTGATATTGTTGGACTTGGGTATTATACTTGTGATGATTATGAGCCAAGTCGAGTATCACCGAGATTTTTTAGTCTCGGCGTGGCCTCGACAAGCGGAAACAATTCATATTAGACTTTATTTGGACATTTGGATATTACGGATGACCTGTTGACCCGAGAGTAATGAAAACTCGGACTCGTGACTCGAAACAGATAATAACTCGAGAAATGTTTATTTGGAAATGTATATATATAACAAGAAATGGAATATTAATAATAACGACTAGATGCGAAGAATATTAATTAACAAAAACTTATTTTGTTATTTAATATTTAACGGAAACTTTTTATTTAAAAACGAGACGTTATAAATGGAAAGTTTAAATAAATAAGAGTTATTAAATGTTTCGAGGGCACATGAATCAAGGCACATTACCTTGATATTATAATATTGGAGTTTTGAATATTGTTTGGATTATATTAAAAGTTACGGATTGGTTTCACATTGATATAGCCGACCGACACGGTTATCGGACTTATTGGACTGATGAGCCCAATAAGAGCCCAAAAAGTGTGTCGAAGGACTTTATTAGTGAAAGACTTATCCTTATGACTTACCTTTTTATCACTTGATTCTTGTTTGGTTATTGTGAGTTTTAGTAGTAGAGTTTGTTTGAGATATTGCAACAACTTGGCGTATTCGTTATTGGGATATTGTTTCGTGAGTCATGTTCATTTTGGTCATTTGTTTTGGCGTGTGTACACTTGAGTCAACGTTATGTCACCACTTCACCCATGATGATACCAAACACTAGTAAATGGATTTAACGAAGATATTTTGGAATTGAAAGTGGAATATACTAGGGAATAGTTAACTTTTGGAAACCGTTATACTTTGGAATATATGTTAAGATAAGTTTATTATTAATAGGTTGTGCCGAGTCCGTCGCGTTGTGATACTAGTTGCTGTTGTGCCATACTACTCGTATTTGTGCTGTATTGTGCTTTGCTTTTGAGGTGAGTTATCGTAGCCCTGCTTTTTATATGTTTTACCTTAGAGTGGAAATGGTACTCAATGCTTTTCAAATGCTTTTATGCTGTGATATACTGCTTTCCTGGTTTTGGACAATTGGGCAATTATGTGCATTTGATTGCGATTATGTGCTATGTGGTATAACTGTGAGCAAGCATGCACATCTGTTTAACTCCATTTGGAGCCGAAGCATATGATAGTACTATCCGGGGTAGCTCCCCGCAGTTATTTATTTGTGTGTGACAATCATGGTAAGGTCAGTTAACGCAACCTAAACTACTCTTTTTATTACTTGCTATAGTTGTATATCTCACTCACTATTGTCCTACTTTATATCATTCACAGCTTCGCGGTTTACTTTCAAACCTACGAGCTCACCAACTTTATGTTGACATTTTCGAGTATCCATTTTCAGGTGTTAAGAATGAAGTTGCACTAGAAGGTTGAGTATTGGCCTGGCTTAGCAAGACTTAAGACAAGACCCTCACGGGTTATATCTCGTGGAGTTGCATTTTGATATTTCCTAGTGATGTTTTTTGGCTTTGAGACTTATGTTCATCTTTTGCATCTATGTACTTATCCCGGTTGTGGGAGTGTTGCGACTATTATCTATGTTCTGTGTTATGCATTTAGTATTTCTCTATGTAGACACCTTGTGTTCTCTACTATGAAATCATACCCTGTAAATGTTGTTAGATTTTAGAGTTGCTGCTGCTTGATTAGTTAAGACTGCTGATGGAAATTGCTCTTAGTCATTGTTGCTGCTAGTACTGAAGGTTACAACTGCTTGTGTATTTTACTACTACTAGTGTTGCTGAAGATGTTCAAGAAAATACACCAAGTGGTTACTATTGCTAGACAACATGTTACTACTGCTAGTTCAACATTACAACTACTTTCAGAGTTTCAACTGCTGATGAACTTGAAGAAAAATACTCTAAGTGTTTAGTACTGCTAGAAGAAAAGTTAGTACTACTAGTACAAACTTACAACTGCTGAAGAGTTTATGCTGCTAGAGTTAGAGTTAAGACTGCTAGAGTGTATAGTTAGTACTGCTTATGAGATAAACATGTATAGTCGGTTAGATAAATATAGAAAAGATTCTTTTAAGATTTATCTTGTATAGCAAGCAATTGTAAGCCGACTAGGACTCCTTAGTCTATAAAAAGAGGACCTAAGGCATAGAGATAGATACGTGAATCTTTAGAAAACTTCAAGGTTGTAAACCCTAATACTTAAGAGTATTCGTAGTATTAACAATATTGAAGTGATTTGTTTAATATTGTTTGTTTGATTCTTCTTAAGATTAAAGTTTAGATTCCGCATAAACTTTAATATAATCAAAGACAGTTTCTACATAAGTTGTATTGGATTTACTCAATATTACTTAACCTTTACAAGCTAAGGGAAATTGATCAAGTAGCTAACTGGGATCAACAAGGGGTATCAGAGCTTGTGATCTAGAAACTGCTTATCAAGAAGAACCTGTTTAACTCATCTTTCTGAAGACATGGACTCTGAATCTACTCACATGATTACTACATCAAAGGTGCCTATGCTCAAATCTGGAGAGTATGAGCTGTGAAGGATGAGGATAGAGCAGTATATTCAGATGGTTGATTACTCTGTGTGGGAGGTCATAGAGAATGGAAATCAACTACCTAAAACTGAAACTTCTGCTGAGGGTGTTATCATTACTTTGCCTATCAAAACTGCTGAAGACAAGGCACAAAGAAGGCTGGAAGTAAAGGCTAGAAGCACTCTTATGATGGGGATTCCTAATGACCATCAGTTAACCTTCAATCACATCAAGAATGCTAAATTGTTGCTGCAAGAAATTGAGAAAAGATTTGGAGGGAATGCTGCTACCAAGAAGACCAGGAAGAACCTCTTGAAGAAACAATATGAGAATTTTGCTGCTCCAAGTTCTGAGAATCTAGATCAGACTTTTGACAGACTTTAGAAACTTATCAGTCAACTAGCACTTGTGGAAGTCTCAATTCCTCAAGAAGATGTCAATCAAAAGTTTCTGAGAAGCTTGTCGCCAGATTGGAATACACACACTGTGGTATGGAGAAACAAGGCTGATCTTGATACCATGAGCTTAGATGATCTATATAACCATCTTAAAGTCTATGAACCTGATGTCAAATGGTCATCTAGCTCATCATCAAGCACACAATATTTAGCTTTTGTGTCCTTCTCTAATAACAGTTCTAGCAGTACTATTGAAGCAATTAATACTGCTCATGGAGTTAGTACTGCTGGCACACAAGTTAATGCGGCTGGGTCTACAACCCTTGATAACTTGACTGATGTTGTTATCTATGCTTTCTTGGCTGGTCAATCTACTATTCCTCAAATTATGCATGAAGATTTAGAACAGATCCATCCAGATGATCTTGAAGAGATGGACTTGAAGTGGCAGATGGCAATGTTGACCATGAGAGCAAGAAGATTTTTAAAGAAGATTGGAAGAAACCTCAAGGTCAATGAGCAGGATAGCTTGGGCTTTGATAAATCCAAGATTGAATACTACAACTGTCACAGGAAAGGTCACTTTGCAAGAGAATACAGAGCACCAAGGAGCCAAGATTACAATACTTGAGAGAGCTCTAGGAAAGCTGGGGAAACAACTTCTACAGCTTTGGTGTCTCAATGTGATGGTCTTGGTGGATATGACTGGAGTGACCAAGCAGCTGAAGGACCAAACTTTGCACTTATGGCCTACTCTTCTTCATCAAGTTCTGATTCTGATGTATCTAATAATTCAGGTTGTTCATTTAAGTCTTGTTTAGATACTATTGAGGAACTTAAGTCTAGGAATGAAAAGTTGTTAGAAGAGGTAAAAATGTTAAAGCTAGATAATTTAGGTTATAAAGTAGATCTAAAATCTGTTGAGGAAAGGCTTGAATTTTTCAAACAAAATGAGTCAGAGTATGTAGAAAAAGTTAATGTTTTTGAAGGTAAGCTTTTTGTTAAAGAACATGAAATTAAAGGACTTATTAAAAGGATTGAAAAGGCTGAAAAAGAAAAAGATGCAGCTTATCAGGAATTAGAGAAACATCAAGTTATGGTAAATAAGCTTGAGTTTGCATCTGAAAGTGTAAATAAGACAATTGAGTGTCAATTAATGAGGAGAGGTAGTGGTATAGGTTATAATGAAGTTCCTCCCTCAATAACAGGTAAGTATGTACCTCCTATACGTGAGTTGTCTTGTTTAGGTGAGTCTAATACTAAGCCTTTGTTAGTTTATGGACATTATTTTAGTAGTCGTATGTTAGGATCGAACTCGAGATCACGGGATTGCACACTTTACGTATGAAGAGTAAATGAATAATAATTATTTTTAAAAAGTTATACTTTGTTATTATATACACAAAACACATAACGACTGTTAGTATTTAACGGATAATGACTAACGACCGTTAGACGAATAAAAGGAAAGTTTTATAGATGGAATATTGGAGATCAAAGGAGGTTCTAGAATCCCCTAAGGGACCTATATCGATCGGCCATAGGGTTAGGATTTACTAATCATAATCTAACTTGTACTCCAAGATGTGCATCCTATATAAACAAACCTTAGGGTCATTCTTTTGTTCCCTTAACACGCTTAGAGTTAACTAAAGAGTTAATCTATTAGTGTTTATGACTGATACAATGTTATTGATTAATTACAATTTATAAGTTAAAACGTAAATATAAAAACACAATGTTTTTCAACGTTTAAATTCTTATTAGAAATCAATCAAAGAATCTATTACCTAAGTGTTTTGCGGAACAAACACTTGGGATTGAATAGACAAGGTATGGTGTCTCCTATCTAAACTTAAGCTATGCTTAAGTGGTAAGAATTTCGACTCACTGAGCTATCTCAGGGATTTGTTACTCTTTGTAGGAGAAAAGGGGTATTGTGAAAGTCTAAGCTTTAATTGCACAAAAATACCTAACCCACTTTTCTCTATCTGTTTGCTATTTATAGGCAAAAATGTTAAGAGTACTGAAGATATAAAATACATACACAATGGAAGGCATGTCTGACAACTACAACAGTAATTGTCATTTCCAAGAACCAATAGGATTGCGCCAAAAAAGTCTTCGAGTGTCAGTCCTGACACTTCTTGACTTTTAGTAGCTTTAGGGATGGTTTGTTTTTGACCCCGATAAGACTTGTTCTTATCTCTTCAAAACCTTCCCGCTTAATCCCACCTTTTATTCAGGCTTTAGGTTCTTCAGTCATTCTCCTTCAGTCGTCAGTCTTCAGTTATTGTTGTTGAGGAGACTGGGGTTCAGTGAGTTCTTGTCCAACACTCACAAACCCATTACCTTCTTCTTTGGCTCAAGTAACACTTCAGGGAGTACCGCCTCACTGTGTGGTGAATCTTTCTTCTTTAGATTCGTCCTAAGCATCTTGAAGGTAACTCACTGAGTGACTGTTCACTCAGTGACTTAATTGTGTTTTTGGTTGATTAACACTTAGCGTAATTTGTATTCAAATCCTGTTTAAGGATCCTTGGGTACTGAAGGACCCAACAATCTCCCCCTATTTTGATATAAATTATGCTTAAGTGTTTTGATCAGTTATGAGTGAGCTAATGACTTCTGCTCATACTGAATGTACTAGAAAGTAAATAAGGACACTGAAATAACAAAACAAAGGAACATCATTTTATTAATTTCATTACAAGAGTCCTAACTACTAAACAATGTACAGGATAGTGGTGTTGCAGATTCATTCAGTCCAATTTATAACCAAGGGCTTCAAGCTTTGGTCTTTTGGATTCCAGCTCATGTTGATCAGGATGTTCTTGAATCTTGGTTCTCAGGTCATTGCAGAAACTCACATTGGCAGGACTTTGGATTGGGGAGGCCATCATGAGGAAACCAAGCATGGCTTTGATTCCAGCCTGATTAATATCACTCCATCGTTGGAAGGTTAGGTCTCCAAACTCATCATTGAAGAAGAGACCCCTTTCAGGTTGTTCAATGGCCAAGTTGTTCATGAATGTAGCTCCTTCAGGGAGGGCTCTGTTGCATTCAAGGCCAGGAACTCTGATCTCAGGCTCAAACTCAATTTTCTTCCTCTTTCTTCTAGAGGACTGAGTGGGAGTAGGCTGACTGGCTGGAGCTGAGAGTAAAGAGGGAATACCAAGTTTAGTGGGTGTTGCTGTCAGTTTTTCATATATTTGCTTCAAGGCTTTCATCAGGCTTGTGACAACAACGTTTGACTTTTTGTGTATGATTGGACCCAATTCATCCAATTCAGTGATCCCAAAGTTAGAGAATTTAAAGGGATCATGAATTTTAAAGTTCCTTTTGTCAGGACCTCTGAAGACACTGATGATAGCAGGCTTGGTGTTCTGATGAATCTTTACATCAGTGATTGGTTCAGGTCTCAGTCTGCTTGTCATAACCTATTGGTACTTCTCAATTATCTTTCTACTTATCTCCTCATTCCTTTTCAACCTCTCTTCTCTTTTCTTCCTAAGAGCAGCCATCTCAGTAACCTGAGCTTTCACAAAGCTCTGACCACCTTTCCTTCCAGCAAGGTCTTTTGGCTCAATTCCAAGTTTCTCAGCCTCTTCTCTGACCACCTGGATGAGGGCAGACTTGTTCTGCCTTTCTTCCTCAGCAGCTTTCTTCAACATCTCTTCCTTCTCCATGTGAGCCTGAATTTCAGCCTCAGTGAGAAGTTGCATCACTCCATTGACCTCATAAAGGACCTTGATTGGTTCATCAGGGTCAGGCCTTCTTTCAGAGGAAGCAGGCACCAATATTGTAGACTCAGGCTCAGTAGTGGTGAGAATACCTTTGCCTTTGTCTTGGCGAGATGATGATGGGGTTGTTTCAGGAATCTCCCCCTCAGTGTGATCAATGATTTTCTCCCCCTCAACTATTGCTGGTCCACGGTGATAGCAAGAGTTGGAGTGCCCACTGAAGTTGAAGGAGCAGCCTGACCTTTGAAAGCCTGATAAATCTCAGTCATCATTGACTTGATGTCTGAGGTGTCCTGCTGAAGAGTTGAGACCTTAGCCTCAAGAGATGCCTGAGAAGCCTCTATTGCAGTCATCCTAGGCCCAAGATTCCAGGCCAAGGAATTTGAAGACTTAGCCCAAGATGCCAAGTGTGCCTCCATAAGTACCAGAGAAGACTTGATGGAGTCCACTGAAGAGCTGAGATCCTGAAGGTTAGAGGATTTTAGCATGTTGACAACCTTAGTTAACTAAGTTGATTGTTGCTGAAAAGTCTCAGAAGCCTAAAGAATTTTCTTGTTGAGCTCAGGGTCATCTTTTACTGACTCTTGAATTGTTGCAACGCTGTTGGTGATGTTTGAGAGGGAGGCGTTGAACATTTTAAGATTCTGATCAAGAGTTGTCAAGTTGTAGGAAATCCCTGACTGTTGCTCATTTACTTCTTCACGATAAGCCTCAACAGATTCCCTCAGGTTGACATAGTGAACTGCAGCTTCACAATGTTGGTCAAAGAGTTCATCAGTTAGCCCAGAGAAGAGTGCATTGTTGGCCTTCTGCAAGAACTTGACCAGTTGTCTTTCAGTGAGAGGAAGAATGTTGTCATACTTCCTGAGATTTGCTGGGCAGGATGATTCAGAGTCCGAAAATGATCAGCCTGAGAAGCTGATTCTTCACCTTGTGGTGGAGAAGACTGATGCGATTGTTCAGTGGGTTGAGCATCAGTCTCCATATCATCACCTGCCTCAAATACTTCTTCCTCACTTTAAGAGTGAGATCTTCATCAGATAAAAGAGCAGCCTGAAAATCCGCCATGGACTGAATCTGCAATTGGGTTTGGCCAGGTCCTGACCCCGTCATAATAACTGAGTGGGTTTGCTCAGCCTGACGTTTGGGGTCAGTTCCCGAGAGAAGGGATCCGCCTGGAGGGGTTGTGGGTTCCGTATCAGCGGGTGGTTTTAATCCCTCTGAGTCTTTGTCCCCTTAGCGCCTTCAAGTATGATGGGTGTTTTCCAGTACTATCATGAGGCACAGATTATGATGGTTGGTGGTCCCTCTTCCCATCAGGGTTGTACTGCCCTTTTGGGGATTTAGGGTCCTGGACTCCCTGAGACTCTGAGTGTGATTTCTCAGAGCCGTGAATGGGATGTGATTGGGTGTGGGTCCCCTTCCCAGTTGAGAGTAGTGCTGCCCAACTGAGGATTCAGGACCCTTTTCTCCTCAGGCCCTGATTATGATTTGTCAGTGCCTTCATCGGGATGTGAGAGGTTGAAGGTTCCTGACCCTACCAACTCTGTGTATGTCAGTAGAGCCATGAGGAAACTGGGGTTTGCCCGAGGACATTGAGGATGATTTATCAGTGACCTCTGTTGGCGTTTGTTTTAGGGTCAAGAGGGTCTCAATGATGGGTGTCTCTGAGGTCTTGGCCATTGTTTCCCCTTCTGAGGGTTCTGAGGCAGAAGATCTAGGGGCGAGTGATTTGGGTTTAACCACCTTCTTGGTCCCTGCCTTCTTTTTCTTCTTCTCCTGCTTTTTTAGGGGAAGGAATGGGTGAGACAGCTTTTTCACCTTGAATGACTACCAGCATTTAGTTGGTCAGGGCGATGGTTGTACTCTGTTATGCACTGGAATAATTGGCCTTGTGTGGACGTCGGTTGACCTGAGTGTAGGCTAATTGTCAGTGAAAGTAATCTGAAGCAACAGGACATGAACCTAAGGAAACAAGTCCCTTTGCCTAGATTTCCTAAAGCTTGGAAGATTTATTACCTCCTAGCCCTGAATGACAAAAGTTCCTAGGCGAATGACACCATCAATTGTTGTGATGAGGTTAACTGCTCTGTGGAAGATTTATTACCTCTAGACCTGAATGAAAAAGTCATCGGATCTCAATAGGTGGGAACAAGTTTTAATTATTGGTGCCTTTCAATAATGTAAACCTGGGCCACTTCAGGTTGTTTGGGGTCATATGGCCCTAGAAAAAAACAATTCTGCTTTAACTTCTTGGTCAGTGGGGTTGGGCGCAAAATTCTCTGCGAAATCAAGACCAGTGGCCTTGATGAAGGTTAAGTAATCAAGGGAGAGGGTCCTTCTCCCATTCATCGCTGAGAAAGTGATAATAGAGTCTTTGGTGTCCTCAGGGCTAGTTGCCACTACTGTACACCAAAATTCCCTCAAGTAGTCATGGTATATAACTGAGGGGGTCTTTGTAAATGCCATAGCAAGAAAGCAATTTTGTAGATACTTAACTACATTCTTGTACGCCCAAAACTTTTAGGGATAGGCAAAATTACTACCACGTTGTTTTGGTCACTGCCTACGCCTCCATGAGGAATGCCACATTTGGGCTATGTAATAGCTTAAAGAGCCATTTTTGTTGGGTAAGTTGGTAACAAGATGGTTGGGGTTTCTAAAAGTAAGAACAGGCACACAAAATTGTGTTTGAAAGAAGAGGCAAAAATTTGCTTAGGATTTCTAAAAAGTGTGTTTATTTGTTTGGGGTATTATAGGGAGTGAAGGAGGGATTTTAGACTTTAGCGTTTATATCTCAAAGATATTTTTGAAAAACCGTGAATAAACTTTTGGGATCGCATTAAATGCTTAACCACTTGTTGGGAATTAAGTTGAAGATTACAAAACTCACAAGCAAAATGAAAAGAAGAAACAATGAGGACCTAATATATAAATAGTTAGCTCTAGGGGAAGCTAGGTTGTACCTCCCTTATTAATAAAGGGTTAGGCGTCTAGGTTACAATACCTAATTCATAAAAACATTGATCCTCCAATGAGGTCGATTGAAACGCATAGCGTTTGTGTATAGTAGTAGGTTTGTGTAGTTTATTTTATAGTTTAATAAAGAAAACCTTGGAAAACTTGATGGTTTCTTATCTTATTCATTGTCCCAATCAATGTTCTATAATCTCCTAGTGAGCTTGATCTTGGTTTTACAAATTGGTATCAGAGCGTGGGCTCTGATATCTAGGATCTAAAGGTTTAGTTTGAAGAAGAGCAGATTCGATGTTACAGGAGCAGATTCAAGAAGTCGAGTAGAGTTTGGAGCAGTTCTGTAAAGGTAGATCGGTTTTATTTTAAGGTATCAATCTTCAATTAAAACACTCGTACTGTGTCGTTATTAATGTGGTTCAATGAATTAATTGGTCTGATCAGTCAATGAAAATTAAATGACGTTGCTATATAAGTAATCGTTTGATTGTCAAGTTAATGGATGGTTTAGGATTATCACAATTGGTTTATGTGTGCTGTTTGTGATATATTCATGTGGCCGTGATTGTGCTTGGATTTAAATTCATTGAAGTGTCGATTAGTGGATATTACTTTGGTCAGTAGAAGTTTGCTGAGGGTATTATAATATTGGATTAGTTACTCAATAATATGATGTCGTTTATGGCAATGTGATTGGAAATGTTATAAATTCGATTTGTCGCGTGGTCATTGTATGAATTGTGTTTGATGTTCTGCTGCTACGAGTTTTTTAGTTCTGCGTGAATTATTTGGTCAATATGATACGTCAGTAGCAATTTTAGTTGTCTTCATGAAGATTGTATATATGGGATGTTGTGCGCTATGATTACTGTTGTCGACTTGCGAATGTGGATGAATGGTAACGTGGCTCAAATGGTGGGCTTTGGTATGGAATTTATTCACTGCTAAGACACAAAGATACTGGCTCGTATTTTGATTTGCTGCTGCATTAATTTTTCTGATGGCATGCAGTTTTTAATACTGCTGCTCTCACATGGATACTGCTGCTACGCTATTTTGATTCTGCTGCTGCATTAATGTTTCTGCTGCTCGGATTCTGCTGCTCACATCGACAGTGAAAAAAAAATTATTAGTACTGATCGGTTCCTGCTGGTAGCTTCGGTTTCTTCTGGTTCGTTCCTGCTGATGGTTCCTGCTGGTGGATTCGGTTTGTGTTGCTTTTACTTGACCGATATATCTGATATAGTATTCTAGGTCCACAGACGCCCTTGGATCTTGGACGATGTGATGCTTATGGCTTGGTTACTTTTATTGATTTGGTTTGGTGTTTACAAGTTGTTTAGTACATAACATGATAATGGTGTGGAAGGTCCGGGACCACACACACATATTATATTAGTTTGATCTGGGATCAACGGGGCGGTTATGGTGTGGAAGGTCAAGGACCACACGACCATAACTGAGGTGTAATAAACATGTCTTGTTCGCACTGAATCAGATACTTATCATCTATTTCAAGCCAATTAAAGTCTGAAATTCACGAGATGGTTAGTATACTTTTAAGGGGAAGCTTATTGATCATATACTTATCATCTACATGCATCACTTGAGGGGAAGCGTTTACGAGATGCACAAGACCCCTATTGGATGATTACAAAAAGGGGAAGAAGATTTATGATGTGCAGCTTATTATTTGTGATGACATGTTTTAGCATTGTTTCTTTATGCAGATTGTTTTGTAATATCAAATAGGGGAAGATTGTTGGGAATTACAGATTTGAAGATTACAAAACTCACAAGCAAGAATGAAGAAAGAAGAAACAATGAGGACCTAATATATAAATAGTTTGCTTCTAGGGGAAGCAAGGGTTTGTAACCTCCCTCTATTATATAAAGAGGGTAGGCGTCTAGGTTACAATACAACTCAATTCATAGAAAAACATTGATCTCTCCAATGAGAGTCAATTGAAACGCATAGAGCGTGTAGTAGTAGTAGTAGTTTGTAGTAGTTTATTTTATAGATTAATAAAGAAAACCTTGGAGAAACTTTGATTGTTCTTCTTATTATTATTCCGCTGTCCGAATCAATGTTTCTATAATCCTAGATGGGCTTTTGCGCAACTGTCAAGGCAAACAGTTGTGCCGTCTGCAAAAAGTAAAACTTGCAGAGTTGAGTCATCACATATCTATTATGTGATTGGAGAGGCATTAAATGCCAAGTGGGAATGTGGTGGCCCATGAGGTGCATGCCAGAAAGGCAAAAGAACAAATATTCTTATATTAAATAAGAATTCAGTTACCAACCTCGGACATTTACTAACCAGATACTTAGAGCATTTAAGTTAGCATTGAATGTCATCTGAGGGCCCTGAATGACTCCTCATTCAGTGAACCTGCTTGTTCAGGACTTGCGTTTAGTTCCTGATGGTTCAAGGGTTCAGGAACTTGGGTTTAGTTCCTAATGGTTCAATGGTTCAGGAACTTGGGTTTAGTTCCTGAGGTTCAGTGATTCTTTTTCACTGAGGAACACATTGAGTCAGGGACCTGAGTTTTTCAAAATGTGGACTGAATTTCAATATCCAACATTCCTAATTCAGCTTTCAGTCTTGTGAAAGTTGGTTCATCCAATGGTTTAGTGAATATATCAGCTAGCTGATATTCAGTAGGAATGAAGTGTGTTGGGAACACGTTTTGTATTAACAAGTATTGATCAAGTTGTAATAAGGTTGCTTAGGCCTCTATGTTTGATTTATGGCCCAGCCTGTGTAGAAGGCCCATGGGTTGTGTCTTGTTATTTATGTTAAGTATGTTTAATTAGGGCTTAGAGCCAATGTCATGTAAAAACTATAAATACCCCCTCCCATTCAAGGGAGAGGGTTGGTTGGTTGAAGAGCTAAACATTTCATTACTATTGTTAATCATCCTTCCACTTTCTTTCTCTCTCTACTTTCTCTCACTAGATCTAGATCTAATTAGGTAGCTTGTGTGATTAATTAATAGATTCATCAAGTGGTATCATTCGCCTAGGGGTAATTTAGGTTGTTAAAGATTAGATTTAAGTAAAAATTAAAGAAAATCCGAGAAGTTACTGTTCATCCGAGATGTTACTGTTCATTGATCGAGTTTCTGGCTAATTCATCGAGTTAGATGCATTAGTCGAGTTTCTGAGATTGATCGACTTTCTGATATAGTCGAGTTTGTTCCTTGATCGAGTTTCTGGCAATTCATCGAGTTTGGTGAATTAGTCGAGTTTCTGAGGGTGATCGAGTTTCTGATATAGTCGAGTTTGTACTTGATCGAGTTTCTGGTTCATCAAGTTTCTAGTATCAAGTTTGAACACTTTATCGAGTTAGATAAAGTAGTCGAGTTTGATAAGGTTAATCGAGTTTCTCAGATCATCGAGTTTCTTGACATAATCGAGTTTCTTGGACTATTCGACTTTCTTGGGTTGATCGAGTTTCTTGCTTAATCGAGATTCTTGGGTTAATCGAGTTTCTGGATTTTGTGAGATTTATTGAGTTTCTAGTGTAAAATCCTCCGAGTTTCAACGATTGAAATCTCCGAGTTACTTAACGATGTCTCAACCGCCATACAATCACTATTTCTACAATCAACAACAACAACCGTATCGTCAACAACAACAACCATATCCATATCAGTATCCTCAACAACAATATCAACCACAATATCCACCTCAGTATCAACAACAACAAATGTTCATGCATCAACATCAATTCCCTCAGCAGCAACAACTTTCTCCACAACCAATGCATAACTACCAATCTCCTTCCAGAGAACCACACTAGTTTACCAAAATGTGTGAAGCCATAAGTAGTCAGCAATCGAGGCATGAAGCAGGTTCTTTGGACACACCACCTATGCTCACACCAGGAAACTATGTGCAGTGGTCCAGTCGTTTTCTACGATTCATCGAACTAAGGAAACCTCACGGGAAATATCTGAAAAAGTCATCATTGATGGACCATATCCAACACCTACAACAACCATTCCTACTGATCCAACTCAAGTTCCTCCAAGAAAAGCGACAACAACCCCCATTCCTCTAGCTCAACAAACTGCTGAACAAGTCCTACAACAAGTGGCCAATGAGCTAGCTATGTCTTATATACTCCAAGGGATTCCCAATCCCATCTTCAGGAGTATTGATGCCCAAAAGACAGCCAAGGATATGTGAGAGCACGTACATCTGCTTATGGAAGGCACTGAACTCAATCAAGAGGACTTGGAATCAAAGTTGTATATGGAATACATACATTTCATGATCGAACATGAGGAATCTTGGAATCATACTATCATCGTTTCACCAACATCATTAATGATTTGGATCGCCACAATATCACCTTACCAAAGATTGCTGTAAATTCAAAGTTTCTGGGATGTCTCAGTCCAGATTGGCAGAAGTACGTCACGTTTGTTCGACAAGCCAAAAAGATAAATGACATTTCTTATGGGTTATTATATGATTACCTAAAACAACACCAATCTGAGGTTGACAAGGACCGAGCCGCACGTGGAGGATTCTCAACAGCACCTAATCCAAATTCACTGGCATTAATGGCTCAATCGCATTTTGCACCAAATCAGGAGTTTGTTCCACCACCACCACCTCATTCGGGTTTTGTACCACAACCGTCAAACCAAATTGTCCCTTATGAAGCACCGTCACAATACACTGATATTCAACTTGTTCCATACGACAACTTTGATTATAACATGTACTCCAATGTTGACACTGATGAAGATGATGCTTTTAACTCTCTGAATGAAGGATTTGCATTAATTGCTCGTGCATTTAGCAAATTTTCCAACAAGTCGAACAATCGTTTGAGATCTTCATCGAATACAAGAAATCATGCAGTGGTCAATGATGGAAGAGTTGAGATTCAGAATCGGTCTTAAGGAAGGTTTGGGCCAGGAAACATGGGGATTTATGGTGGTCAACATTTCAGTTCTAGAGGAGGTAGTAGAAACATCATGGGAAACACTCAGAGAAAGACTCAGTTTGCTGATAAAGGGAAAGGGATTGCTAATACATCCATCACTTGCTACAATTGTGGGGGAAATGGTCATATGGCTAATGCATGCCCCAAACCGAGGACAATGGGTAGTGCATACCATAAAGAAGCTCTTCTCATGGCATTGAAGGATGAAAAGGCCAGTGGTATTTTGACAAAAAAGGAGCAGAGTTTTATGGCCAATGCATACTCTGATGACGAAATGGAGGATCTGGAGGCTAATGTTGCAGTCATGTTAATGGCCAACATGCAGGAGATGAACATGAGTGAGACAGGCCCGGTATATGACACCGATGGCTTATCTCAGGTATCTGATGCAGATTGTCTTATTCATGAAATTGCCTCACCATCTGCATCTTCATCTGCACAAGAAAATTTTGTTCAAAATGACTTATCATTTTCATCTCAAGAAAATGATCAAATAAACACAGTGGTAACCTTTGATGATGATCAAATTAACCCAGTGGTTTCATTTGATGATTCTTTTGATGATGACAATCATGATCATCTTGAACAAAATGATCTTATGCAAGATTCAGATCCAGAGCTCATGACCTTATTACTTGCCACCCAATCACAATTAAATGCACATAAATCCCAGATGGACAAATGCAATGACATAAACAAAAACTTAAAAGCAAAAATTGCACTGTTAACAAAGGATCTTGAGTGCTACAAAATGCAACTTTCAAATTATGAAAATCAAGAAAAACATGAGAAAAGCTTTGAGGTTGCATTCCAACAATCACACGTTCAGGTAAAAGATTTAGAACATCAAGTTTATGAGTTAACTATTTCTAAAAATGATTTGATTTCTCAAAAAGAACAAGAGCAATTCGAATTTCAAAAACAAATTGACATATTAAACTCTGAGCTTTCCAAAACTAAAACAGAGTTTTCAAACTGTCAAAATGATCTTATTGAAGAAAAACAAACCACAAGGAAACATGTTAACTCATATCTTGAGGAGATTGTTGCGTTGGAATCCAAGCTCAAAGAATTTCAAAACATTGTGTATAAAACGGGTGATTCTGTAACTACAATTCAAAAACTAACTGTGAAACCAAATCCTAAAGGATACGGATTTGCAATTGGAAATGATCAACCACATTTTATACAAAAGGCACTCAGGGAAAATCCTAAGTTGTACAGTGCAAAATACTTGTTTGATGAAACTTTCCAACGGGTTGTTGTTTATAATACTGAAGAGGAACTAGAACAAGCGGACGAGAGTCGATCCAAATTGAGTTGTGTTTATTATAACCAACCATACGATTACTCAAAAGCACCTCACATTAGTAAATCATTTGTACCACAAAAAGATAGATCTAATCCAACGTGGTCTTTAAATGAAATAAATGTTTTGTCTGACGTTGGTCCCGTAACTACTGTCGCACAAGTCAATGGTCCACTACCAAATCAAGGTGAGAAGGAACAAATGCCAAAAGAATGTCGCATTCTAAAATATTTTAACACATTTATGGACGACATCCAACTTTTGGAAAATGCAATAGAAAGAAATTGTGAAATCAAAATCTCCACTTTTCTATCTCCTTATGAGAAAGAAAAGCGAGAAATTTTTCAAAAACAATTCTTGCCACTTGTCAACCACCTGCGACTTTGTGCCAAATAGTGGGAACAAGAACTCCAGTCAGAAGTTGCATCAATGATGAGTATTTTCAGAGCAAAAGATAACAAAATTGCAAACCAAAAAGGTCAAAAGAAAGCTTTGGAAAAAGATGTCGATCGACTCTTGACGAATGTTCTCAGTTCTGATGTGATATCTGTGATTATGAATTCTATATATCTGTCGTGCAATGAATTGCTTGTTGATGATCATGCTGTTAATGTTGAACTATTGCAAACTGAGATTGCTAATCTGTTAAGAGAGAATGAGAAACTTCGACAAATCAATGGTGATGTGGAAACCAAATGTGCAAACGAAATTTTCAAACTTAACCAAAGGTTGCATTGGGTTCAATCTCAGAGTTCTAACTTTGAGTTAAAATACCAAAACCTCAAAGAATCTTTGTCGTCTCAAAACATTCATGGTTCAAAACTTCAAGATCGTGAAAAGAAAATGAGGTTTTAAAACATCAAATTTTTGAGTACGAAAAAGATATTGATGAGATTTGTAAAAACAGAAATGACACCGTTCGGTTAAATAGAGAATTGGAATCCAAAATTCAATAAAAACAACACATCATCATTGAGTTGAAGGAGAGAGTTAGAGTATTAGAAAAAGGGAAAAGTGCATAAATGAATGTGATTGCACCAGGAATGTACAAAGTCGACAAGGCACCTAAGAAAGCATCATCGCCAACTACTAATGTGAATACTTCAACTTCCACAGGATTAGGCAACACATCTAAGGCTAGCAGTTCAAAGACCACCAAGAGTCAAAAGAGGAATAGAGTCTGGCAACCTAAGAGTGGATTATCTAAGAATGCAGAAGTAGAAGTTAATGCTAGTAGTTTGAATAAGACGCACATTATGTCTAGAATAGAATCCAACTTGTCTGAGTGTAGTTCTGTATCTGATGTAATGAATGCTGAATCTTTGAATGTTATGAATGATGTAATGATTGATGCTTATTGGGTGTTCTGTCGTGCGAGTGTGTTATCTGGTAATCATGCAAAATGTGTAGCAAAAACCCTTTTACCTAGGAGACAGAAACATACTAATGGCATTTCCTATAGGCCTATCGCCGCGGCATAGTCCATTTAAGGAAAACTACCACAAGTAGTTTCTGAGACCAAAGTTGACAAGACTATAGCTGCACCTAGGACAAACCGATCACCAAGTACATACATTAGGAAGAAAGCAGAGACTAGTTGGACGTGGCAGCGTTGGTTACAGCATAAACCTAGTTTTAATTGGGTACCAAAGATGCTTAAAAACCTGTATTACTAACCCAACGGGATCCACTGGTTCCAACTCTCCATCTGTGTCTTCTCCTTGTGATGCAGGTGATCCAAATTGTTCTCTGGATTGTTGATAGCGGGTCTTCCCGGCACATGACAGGCAACTTAAAGCTTCTCGTCAACTTCGTTGCGAAGTTCATAGGCACTGTCAGGTTCGGGAATGATCATTTCGCGGCTATTATGGGTTATGGTGATTACGTCAACGGGAAGATCGAAATTAGTCGTGTCTACTATGTCGAGGGCCTTGGTCATAATTTGTTCTCCGTTGGACAATTCTGTGATGGTGATTTAGAAGTGGCTTTTCGGGAGAAAACATGTTTTGTTCGAGATCTTCAAGGAAATGATCTGATGAAAGGAAAGTGCGGAACCAGTCTTTATACTATTTCCTTCTCGGACATGACAGCTTCCTCACCAATTTTTCTACTTTGCAAGGCACATCCCACCAAAGCATGGTTATGGCACAAGCGTATGTCTCACCTGAACTTCAAAACAATGACCGACCTCACTCGTAAAAAGTTGGTCGATGGTCTTCCAAAATTCAGATATGCCAAAGATCATCTGTGTCCCGCTTGTGAAAAAAAGGAAAAAGTACTCGTGCTCACTTTCCTTCTACACCCGAGCACAATATTGATCACGTACTTCAACTGTTGCATATGGATCTGTGTGGCCCTATGCGTGTTCAAACTATGAATGGGAAACGGTACATACTGGTAATTGTCGATGATTATTCAAGATGGACTTGGACTTATTTTCTTCGCAGTAAAGATCAAGCACCGTCCATGATCATCACCTTTCTCACAAAGATTCAAGTTCAGCTCCGTAACACAATCAGAAAAATTTAAACAGATAATGGGACTGAGTTCAAGAATCAGACTCTTTGGGAATATTATGAGAAAGTGGGTATTGAACATCAAACATCCATTGCTCGCAGCCCTGAACAGAACAGCGTGGTCGAAAGACGCAACCGAATTTAGTGGAAGCAGCAAGAACAATGTTAATCAATGCTCAGTTACCGGATTACCTTTGGGCCGAAGCCGTTTCTACTGCCTGCTACACCCAAAATAGATGCATGATCACCAAAAGGCACACCAAGACACCATATGAAATTGTTCACCACAGAAAACCAAACATCAATTACTTTCATGTCTTTGGAGCTCTCTGCTATCTGATGGGTGTGGTGTCGTAGTATAGTTTTAGCACGTTTAGATGCCTACTCAAGTTTTAAATTTATATTTAGCCGACTTATCAATAACACACACACTTAACGAGCAGTGTACCCGGTCAGTATGAATATAATGGTAAGTAGAGTGTCGATCACTAAGAGTGGAACGTATTATCTCGTTATTCTAATCAGTATTTTAATATCCTAACGCAAGGGGGTTTCAGCCTGAGAGACTGGCACGATTTGTTTGCAATTAAATAATAAAATAAACCAATAGGCACGAATCAACAAGTAGCACACACGTACACAGATAAATACTCGAGACAATAAGAGGGTTGTCCTTATGATTAAGTAGATTGTCACTTGTTTTATTGATAGCTTTATATGAAGTGTATGTAGTTAACCCTTTCTCGTTGGTCCTATTCTTATCGGCGAGTAAACCCTTAATGATTACTTATGTCTAAAAGTTATTCCTAAGTGATCAATTTAGTAATAACCGTGGGAGCCACATTATTTTCCGCAGTCAAATGCCCGCAAGCCACTAATAAACACAGAGGTTATCAATGCACTAATAAGTAGTAACCAAAGACATCAACATATAAACTTTAATTGATGGGAAAGCAAGTATTAAAGGGAGTGCAATCTTTCATTGTCACATTACACAAGCCACCAATCCTGATGAATTAAAGTTTGCTAACACAATAAAACAAAACTACTTAATGAATTAAACACATGCAGCACCTTCTTACAGCTTTTGTATCTTTGATTTGGGTGTGTCTTGTGCTGCCTCCTTGACTGAATTCGTCCTTGGTTTCTCCTGTTCGGTTTTCGGTATTATATTGTCTCAAAAGCTTTTTGAATTCGTCTGGTCTTGGGGTATTTATAGTTTCTGTCTGAGGGAAGATGCGGCGCATCTAGTAAGTAGATGCGGCGTATTGACTTAACTTCGCGTGGGGTCCAAGATTATAATATTCAGGAATATTCGTACACCGCCAGAAGATGCGGCGTAACTCCATGATTAGATGCGGCGCATGTCCTCTTGTATCTTGGATCGTATCTGGTGATATCTTGATAGAGATGCGGCGCATGTCATGAATGAGATGCGGCGCATCTGGAGCAGATTAGTCTTGATCTTCTTCATTTCAGTAGACTCTTAACTTCTTGCATGTTTTGCTCCATAATCAGTCCAAAATCGCTAAGTTTCACCAAATGCTTGTTTTTACCTGAGAATTACAAAAGTAAACGATTAAGTATCAATCCTCATACATAATAGAATAAAACAAGTCAAATTAATAGGATAAATGATAGTAATAAAATGTACTTATTTGAGTTCATCAAATATCCCCCCACTTGAACTGTACTTGTCCCCAAGTAAACCTTAGAATTTCTTTTATGAAAATGTATCCTAAAAGATGTTAGGATTTATTTTTATATTTAAGCATGTATTCGTTTATTTCATAATCACACAACTAAACACTTAA
This sequence comes from Artemisia tridentata subsp. tridentata, assembly GCA_021014915.2. Lineage (NCBI taxonomy): Eukaryota > Viridiplantae > Streptophyta > Magnoliopsida > Asterales > Asteraceae > Artemisia > Artemisia tridentata. The sequence continues at coordinate 316,532,766 of CP139503.1, forward strand.
CGAATTAGAAGTAAAATAAAATAAGTCGATAAAAGCAAATCTTATCGTTTAACTGTCCAGTCGCGACGAATATTCTATCATAAGCTTGGCAAGTATACACATCTCCTCCACTAAAGCTAAGGAATAACAAGTCTAAAGCGGTAAAAAGGGTTTTTAGGCTTAAGGGTTAATTATTCTCTTTTCACTATCGATCTCAAATTCCAGAAAAGGCGACAAAATCACAAATACATGATCGAATCCACGAACACGATACTTGCAATTGCTCAAATCCTTAACTCGAATAGGCTAAAGATAGGTCCAAACTTTACCAATAATAATATATCAAAAAGGGCGACAAAATCGTAAATACATAGCCGAATCCACGACTACGATACTTAAGATTGCTCAAATCCCTAATCTCAATAAATCAAAGGTTCGGTTGGGTAAAGAATAATGAAGGGTATGGTAACATTTGGGATATAAATTGGTGTAAAAATAAAAATAAACAAAACAAATAAATTAAAATCCTAAGTGTGGTTAATCACTATCCCAACCATCCCATGAATAAGACTCATATCATCGAATAACTCACGCTTTAACACTTGAAACACACGCTTTAGGTAGACACGAATTATACTCAACAAGATCTTAATCAAAGAATAAACCTTAATTGGCGTTCCCATAACTGCCAATTCCCATTCAATCCATAGATATAGTACAACAAATAGTGGTGATATCGACCACTTACATAACTTTACATAAGTTGGTTAAAACTAACTTCCAACTTTTCTTTCTTTCTTTTTCTTTTCTTATTTTTTCGATTTTTTTTTTTTTTTTTTTTTTTTTTTTTTTTTTTTTTTTTTACAAAAGATGTGTAAAATTTCACCACATCACTATAATGATAATTCTGGATAATTTTTCTATACTTTTCATACTTCAGAAATAACGGTAATAGTGAAAGTAGTAAACACACGAAAAATAAACTCAAAGATATACAATATTTACTTTCACTCCAATTGCATTGTGCAATTTCCTGACCTAACCATAGATAATGAATTACGCACGCGAACACAGGTAATGTAAGGAAACACACTTTGCCTATAGCAATTAACCAACCACGGATTCTAATCTACAGGGTAGGCTAAGGTGTAAGGGTGTAACGAAACATTTTAAACATAGGTGTAAGAAACGAAAGGAATGGCTCTGAGTGTTTTTATAGGGTATCTTACTCTAAAAATGAGAGTAACAAAGGGTTTATACGGGGGTTAACTAACCAGTGTAGTTAGCTAATAACACATAACATATAAAGGCTATTTTGGGTGTAATCCTAGAATTTTACCAATTTAGACAAGTCATTCCAATTATATAAATATAATACTTATTATGGTGGTCTCGAATAGTATACAAGCCAAGTTCTAAAGTTTACAAGTCACCGGCACACTCATAGATTTGTGAATTTTGAAAAATCACAATTTTTGAAAATAACGTCATGTGTGCAGCTATGCAACTTAGATCTTAAACAAAAACATGCTAAAAAAAAATTTTAAGTTTGATATATTAAGCACATTTTAAGCATAATTTTTGAAAAAGTTTAGAACAAGTAATTGTTAAGTGTTCTAATTCTCCAATCCCCCCACTTAAGTTAAACAACGTCCTCGTTTTTTGTATAAAAGGTTAAAAACTGGAAAATATAAGAATTAGAACAGGAAAACTCCCCTGAGATTTGCTCGGTATGATCCTCCATTAGTATAAGAACAAAAATCATCTTTCTTGTGGATTAGAACGTTAAAGCTTCATACTTGATGTATCCACAGGAAATCCAGGAAACTATAATACCACCAACACTTTAAAACACACCTAAGATAAGAAAGGTTCAAACTTGCATAATACATTAGTAGTTAGGAAAAATAAAACTTAAAAATTAAAACTGAAAATCATCAGGTCAGTCGATGCGCCGTATCTTATGGAAGAAGATACGCCGTATCGAGCCTGGAATAAATACGGATCAGAATAAAGATGCGCCGCATCCTTAACCAGGGATGCGCCGCATTAAAATAAACTGATAAAAAGTTTTAAAGTCGAAAATAAATATGCGGAAAAATAAAGTAAGATATGATCTGTACAGTTGATACGCCGCATCCTATGATGGAGATGCGCCGCATCTACTGCAGATCTGACAGACTCAATACAAAATCAGAAAATAAAATAAAAGATAAGCATGGGTTGCCTCCCACGAAGCGCTTGTTTTTGTTCGAGTCACGAGCCTGACTCCACCCTTATTTACTGCGTAATAGGGTGTTGTTCCCCCCACTTGGGATTAAGTGCGGGTGATAGTAGCAATAAACACGAAAAGAGTGTAAATTTGCTATTAAAGATGGAAGAAATACGTAAAGATCATACCTTGGCAATATATGTACATCTTTCCTATTCTTACCCGGTTTGGTTGATAAATTGGATGACTTGACCATTTCATCTGAAAGAGCAGTGTGTTGAGGAAAAATGAGTCTCCTTTCTTCTTGGTTAGTTTCTTTGGTAGTAAGGCTTCCCTTGACTTCCGCAGAAGATGAGAAAGGATCTTTAGCAAGTAAAAGTTCGAGTTCCTCAACAACCTTCATAGGGTCGAAATCATCATCTTCATCAATCATAGCAATGTTCAAGAGCTCATCACCAAATTCTTCTTCGAGCTCCACCAAATACGGGTTCATCATAGGTGCTTCAATAGGTAGTGTAATAAATTTCACTTCATCATCTTTTTGTTTTGCAACCTGTTTAGGAAAACTAGCAAGATTATTAATAACGGGATCAATAGTATTAAATAAATTTGTACCACTTTTTGTTGTAAGTGACTCCAATTTATCTCGTGAGTCTCCATCTTCAACTAATGGTCTTGCAATTTCATCTTTATCCCGAATAGCCGCCTCAAATAAGTCATCCCACATTTCTTCGAAATCCTTTGTGGGGTCATAATCTGGCTCATCCGCTCCACACCTAAATATTTCCGTTTGTTGTGGTAATTGCGGTATGTTATCGTACACAATAGCATCAAACTTTTCAATATCAGAATACTTATTATCTCCATCCGAAGGAATATTATCATGGTGTTTTTGATAGGATGAGAATATATTTTCCATCTCGGGTGGAAAATTACAATTAATAGCACTATACACCATTGTCCCACATTCATCTTCATTTTCATCATAAGCACTTTCGGATGAATAAGCTTTTTTGTAAACAATTGCCGGATTATCATTCAAATCAAACACTTGTGACTCTTCTTCATCTTGGGCAACATCCGGAGAAATAACATCATCAATAACTATTGCCGGAAACCTAATTGCACCAAAATCGTATGACTCTTCTTCATCATTATTATTTGATAAAGTCCAAGTGTGTCGGAATGGCAATTTGTTTCTTTCATGCCTTGACTTTTCTCGTCCTAAAATCAAGTATTCTTCCATAGTGACTTCTTTATCCTCGATGACTTGCGCACCATATCTTGCTCTTTCCCAATCGTAGATCCCATTATTGCTCAAGGCTCTTTCCTCTCCAAGTCTGATAAATTCTTCCATTGTAATATCCGGATCGTCCATCTTCCTGAAATAAAACTTACTCGTGCAAAAGAAGAGTGAAACAATCAAAGTAAAATAAAAGCTACTGATATCTGCTGATGATGCGCCGTATCCTATAAATGGGATACGCCGTATCTTATACTCGTTAAAATTAAATCAGACTTTATTCAGAAAATAGATACGCCGCTTAGAATTTAAGAATGCGCCGTATCGAATTAATTAATCAAAAATCAGCTTATCTAATTAAAATTAAATGCGTCGTATTAACGAAAGTTAATGCGCCGTATTTTCGTTACGTTTAAAAATAAATATCGATTTTTGATTCAGAAAGATGCGCCGTATCGATATAGATCGATGCGTCGTATCTGTTTAATAATTCGCAAACTGTTTTTAATTAAAATAATAGATACGCCGTATCTGCCAAAGCAGATGAGTCGTATGGCGTTAACGTTTAGAAATTTTTTTTTTTTTTTTTTATCAAAAACAGATACGCCGTATCTGCAAAAGCAGATGCGTCGTATTACTTTATCGCTTTTTTAAAAAAAAAAATTCTTATTAAAAACAGATACGCCGTATCTTGGGGAAAAGATGCGTCGTATCGAATTAATTAAACGCGTTGTATTTTTAAAAATTAAACGCAATACGCCGTATCTGAGAGATCAGATGCGCCGTATCGTTTGATTTAGCACAGTACAACGATAGCAGAACAGAAAAAATACGAAAAATAAAAATCAAATAAAACACACAAAAATAAAAGAAAACAATTAACACACAATACAACAAATATGCAAAATAATACAATGATGCAATTAATCTAATAAAAAGAAAAACCTAATTAAAATACTAATCAAATTAACAGATAATAACAATTCACTCCCCGGCAGCGGCGCCAAAAACTTGATGCGTGTGGTGTCGTAGTATAGTTTTAGCACGTTTTAATGCCTACTCAAGTTTTAAATTTATATTTAGCCGACTTATCAATAACACACACACTTAACGAGCAGTGTACCCGGTCAGTATGAATATAATGGTAAGTAGAGTGTCGATCACTAAGAGTGGAACGTATTATCTCGTTATTCTAATCAGTATTTTAATATCCTAACGCAAGGGGGTTTCAGCCTGAGAGACTGGCACGATTTGTTTGCAATTAAATAATAAAATAAACCAATAGGCACGAATCAGCAAGTAGCACACACGTACACAGATAAATACTCGAGACAATAAGAGGGCTGTCCTTATGATTAAGTAGATTGTCACTTGTTTTATTGATAGCTTTATATGAAGTGCATGTAGTTAACCCTTTCTCGTTGGTCCTATTCTTATCGGCGAGTAAACCCTTAATGATTACTTATGTCTAAAAGTTATTCCTAAGTGATCAATTTAGTAATAACCGTGGGAGCCACATTATTTTCCGCAGTCAAATGCCCGCAAGCCACTAATAAACACAGAGGTTATCAATGCACTAATAAGTAGTAACCAAAGACATCAACATATAAACTTTAATTGATGGGAAAGCAAGTATTAAAGGGAGTGCAATCTTTCGTTGTCACATTACACAAGCCACCAATCCTGATGAATTAAAGTTTGCTAACACAATAAAACAAAACTACTTAATGAATTAAACACATGCAGCACCTTCTTACAGCTCTTGTATCTTTGATTTGGGTGTGTCTTGTGCTGCCTCCTTGACTGAATTCGTCCTTGGTTTCTCCTGTTAGGTTTTCGGTATTATATTGTCTCAAAAGCTTTTTGAATTCGTCTGGTCTTGGGGTATCTATAGTTTCTGTCTGAGGGAAGATGCGGCGCATCTAGTAAGTAGATGCGGCGTATTGACTTAACTTCGCGTGGGGTCCAAGATTATAATATTCAGGAATATTCGTACACCGCCAGAAGATGCGGCGTAACTCCATGATTAGATGCGGCGCATGTCCTCTTGTATCTTGGATCGTATCTGGTGATATCTTGATAGAGATGCGGCGCATGTCATGAATGAGATGCGGCGCATCTGGAGCAGATTAGTCTTGATCTTCTTCATTTCAGTAGACTCTTAACTTCTTGCATGTTTTGCTCCATAATCAGTCCAAAATCGCTAAGTTTCACCAAATGCTTGTTTTTACCTGAGAATTACAAAAGTAAACGATTAAGTATCAATCCTCATACATAATAGAATAAAACAAGTCAAATTAATAGGATAAATGATAGTAATAAAATGTACTTATTTGAGTTCATCACTATCCAAAGAATGATCGTGATGACCTCAGGAAATTAAAGGCCAAAGCGGATATAGGGATTTTTGTCGGATATTGTGAAAATTCAAAGGGATTTAGAATTTGGAACCGTCGCACCCGGGAGATTCAGGAGACTATACATGCTAATTTCGATGAGCTCACTGATATGGCTTCTGAGCAAAACAACTTAGGACCCGAAACCAACCGTCTCAACTTCCCTGATCCTTCAGCTGCATCTTTCTCTCTAAACCGCAAAGATCTAGAAGACTTGTTTGCTCCATTGTTTGATGATACTATGGTTAGTCGTGCTCCAGATGTATCCACAAGCTCCGTTGCACAACCACTCGTCGATAATCAAGTACCTGATACACCAGTGACTACAACTACCGCAGTTGCTGAAGATGCACCTCAACCAGACACCTCATCATCAATAGATCAAACACCTTCTACTTCTGCGTCTGCAGCTGAAGGTTCCCCCAACATTCTTCTGAAGTACCCACTCCAGCAGATTATGACAGCAATGCATTCTTTAATCCATTTGCGTCAGCTCCCACCATTCCTGATATCGCAGAGTCATCCACACGCAACTTGAAACCGTCAAATCTGCACCATACTTATCAACATTACCCATCAACACACAAATGGACAAAGGATCATCCCCTTGTTAATGTAATTGGCAACCCTGAAAACCCTGTAATGACACGACAACGACTCCATACAGACGGTGAAACCTGCATTTATGCACTCACCGTTTGTCAGTCCGAACCCAAAAACATTAAAGAAGCCCTTACCTACGACAACTGGATTGAGTCTATGCAAGAGGAATTGGATCAATTCAAGAGGTTGGAAGTTTGGGAATTGGTAGAGAGACCAGATGGGGTTTACGTCATCGGTTTGAAGTGGATCTGGAAAAATAAGTTAGATGCGGATGGTACAGTTATTCGTAACAAGTCCCGCTTGGTTGCTAAAGGGTTCAGTCAGGAAGAAGGGATTGACTTCGAAGAATCATTTGCACCAGTGGCACGTCTTGAGGCTGTACGAATGTTCCTGGCGTACGCTGCTCACAAGAACATCACGGTCTACCAGATGGACGTGAAGACGGCATTTCTCAATGGACAACTCCGGGAAGAAGTGTACGTTTCACAACCAGAGGGCTTCGTCGATCCAGAGCATCCAAACCATGTCTACAGGCTCAAGAAAGCCCTCTACGGACTTAAACAAGCCCCGAGGGCATGGTACGACAAATTGTCTGCATTCTTATTAGCCAATCATTTTACTAAATGATCAGTTGACCCGACTTTATTTATACAAAAACACGTGGAGGATATTCTCATTGTTCAAATTTATGTAGATGATATCATTTTTGGATCAACTCATAAAAAATATTCAAACGCTTTTGGAAGACTTATGAAACAAAACTTTGAGATGTCCATGATGGGTGAACTCAAGTTCTTTCTAGGACTGCAAGTTCATCAATCACCCTGTGGTATATTTTTAAGTCAGTCTAAATATGCACAGGAAATATTGAAAAAGCATGGTATGAATAGTTGTGACACCTATAACACCCCCATGTCCGCCTCATCCCCAAAGCTAGATGCTGATCTACATGGCACACCCATTGATCCTACGAAATATCGTAGTATGATTGGGTCTCTCATGTATCTCACAGTTAGCCGGCCGGATGTTGTATTTGCCACGTACCTATGTTCCCGTTACCAGTCACGACCTACTGAACGTCATTTGTCTGCTGTTAAGGGGATCCTTCGATACATAAAGGGAACCATTCACTTGGGGATTTGGTATCCGAAGGATTCCGGGTTAGAACTTGTTGCTTTTTCAGACGCTGACCATGCAGGTTGTTTAGACACGAGAAAAAGTACGTCTGGGGGAGTCCAATTTCTAGGTGACAAGCTCGTCTCTTGGCAGTCAAAGAAGCAAGATTGTACATCACTGTCGTCTACAGAATTCGAATACGTTGCCATGTCTGCCTGCTGTGCTCAAGTCATCTGGATGCGATCTCAGCTGATGGACTAAAAATTTGTGTTCAACAAGATTCCTATGTACTGCGACTCCAAGAGTGCCATCGCTATTTCATGCAATACGGTTCAATATTCCAAATCGAAGCATATTGCTCTACGGTGTCACTTTATCAAAGAGCACGTGGAAATGGGTACAGTTGAATTATACTTTGTAGTTACTGAACACCAATTGGTGGATTTGTTCACCAAAGCCTTGCCTCATGCAAGATTTGTGGAACTAGTTCACCAGATTGGTATGCGATGTTTGACTCCAGACGATTTGAACAAATTTCTTACACAAAATTAATCGAGTCAAACATCAAAACTATCTTTGAAAATAATTATTGAAAAACACAAAAAGATTTTCCAATTTTTTTTTATATATAATCATTAAAAAAAAAAAAAAAAAAAAAAAAAAAAAAAAAAAAAAAAAAAAAAAAAAAAAAAAACTTAAATTTGCAAAAGTGTATCCAAACCAAAATATGTTCTCGTCATTTCAAATTTCATTAATTTCAAATCACGAACATATTTTGAGGGGGAGAAATTTTTGCACGTTTATCATCACAAATCTTCATCAAATTCTTCATCAAAAAATATTTCTATGAACTCTTGGACTACTTGTCTTAAAAAATTTCAAAAATAGGTCTTAGTTCAAGGGGGAGAAATGTCATAAAATATTGGATCTAGCTTTTAAATATAAAGGGCTGAAACTGTCAAGTTAGGAAAGTTATATCTTTAGGACCATATGTGAATTAGGCTTTTAGTCAAAGGGCTGAAGTTGTCACCTAAGGACTTAAATGAACTAGTCCACAAGTTAGAGGACTAAAAGATCAAAAGGACCAAATTTATTCAATAAAACAAATTGTCTGACTCAGTCAAACTCACAAAACACAAAATAGTTTTTTCCCTCTCTCCTAAACCCTCGCATATATGCTTAAACCCTCGACATAAGTCAAGACCTTAGATTCGTCATTAAATCTTCAAATTGTAAGCGGTTAATTCATTCATGAATGTCATATAACTGTCCGCATATCATCTTTGTAGATTAAATTCAGTTATTACGACTGTTAGGGTTTATCCAAGAATTTGGGTGTTTCTTGTCTAATGTTATTTGATCTAATTGAGATAGTGTAATCGTCTCATTACATGATTTGAGTTTAATGCAATAGATTAATTAGATTCAATAACGCAAAATAGGGCAACTTGATATAGTTGGGTTTAAGGCTTTCGTGCTTATGAATTGTGATGAATAAGTGTTAGGGAGTATTGTTGGAATGTTGAGATATGCTTGGTTATTGATATAGAACGTGTGGTTAATCTGTTATGCATGAAAAACTAAATACCATGTTTATACGTGTTCTAATATCAATTTTATTTCTGATAAGTGTTTAAGCGAGTATCTTAAACAAGTTTCTTGCTGATGATAATCAAGTTTGTGCGTTGATCGACGTTGTCTCCGAGTTAGGAGACAACAGTCTTACTAGTCGAGTTACTCTCCTTGTCGAGTTTCTCTCCTAGTCGAGTTTCTCCTAGTCGAGTTTCTCAACTAGTCGAGTTTCTCAACTAGTCGAGTTTCTCCTAGTCGAGTTTCTCAATTTAGTCGAGTTTCTCTAGTTATACAAATTTATTAAGTTGATCGATTTTCTTGTATAGTCGAGTTTCTTGATTTGCTCAAGTTTCTTGCATTGCTCGAGTTTCTAGGATTGCTCGAGATACTAGATTTGATCGAGTTTCTAGGATTTAGCAAAATTGTAGGACTCATCTAGTTTCTTAGAATCATCGAGCTTGTGGATATTTTCAAGTTTCTTAAACTTCTCTAGTTTCTATAAAGATTATCTCATGTTATCAAGTTTCTAAAACTACTAAGTTTGTCTCATTTTTTCCAAGTTCGTCAAGCTTGTAAAACTTGTTTCAAACTTAAAATCTTTATAAACTTGAGATGTGAAAATGTTTATAAGAACGGGTTTGTTTGGAAAATGGTTTGCTTGAATGATATATGAATGTTCTCATGATTTAACTATTCAATGTGATGCATCATACAATGTAGGATAACATCATGAAACCGATATCATTCACTAACACATATATACTATGTCCATTGTGTATTGTTGTTGGTGTTTGTGATGTTCAGGCAAACCATGTCTCAAGGATCTGTAACCCAAAAACAAGTAATTCCAGAAGGGGATGAATGACAGATCAGCCATTCAAACTCAAGAGTGGACTTTAAGAGATTGCGGTGTCATGAGACTTGCCAAATTATCGTGGAAATTCTTGACAGACACTTCATCAGGCCTACACTGACGAACACAGCAAGTGTACCAGAAGTTTATCTCAATCAGTTCTGGCATTCTATGGTCGTAGGAAAAGAGAAGAGAGCATAACCGTCACATTAGACAACACTGAAATCAGTTCAAGGTGGAAACTCTTAGGAACGTTTTACAACTTCCAAAAGAAGAATCAGGTCCAAAGGGAAAGTTTCAGGATGATCCAACTTTTGAAGAGATGGTAAAAACACTTAGGCTTCTGGGTTATGATGAGAGTGAAGAAGAGCTCACATCACTCTACAAAGTAGAAAGGAAATACATTCCCCAGCCATGGTTAACTCTTTACTCAATCATCATTCACTGCATAACTGGCAAAACCACTGGCCTTGAACATCCACGATCTGAACACCTTCAATTCTTCTGTGGAGTCGTCAACCTGAAACATCTGAACTTCGCCAAATACATATGGAATGACATGATATTTTTGAGTCAAAGCTTTCACCAAAAGAAGGACTACAAAGTACCTTTTCCTCGATTCACCAAACTCCTGATCTCACGTTTCATGAAAAGACACCCTGAACTCAATCGACCTGAAAATGAAAAGATGCATACAGATAAAATGGACCACGTTCTCAACAGAATCAAAGTACAGTAGTCCAACACAGAGAAACAAGGTGCAAGAATTCCACTAAGCATGTTAAATGAAGAAGTGATGAATACTGAGGCATATCTGAAGTATGATGAAGCTGAAAGAGCTAGAAAGGTAGGTATTATGGATATGAACACAAACCGACCAAGGGAAAAGAAAAGACAACCACAAAAACTATCCCAGCTCGAGCAGCCTCTTCTCGAACAAAGAAAATCACTAGAACTGAAAAGAAGAAAGTAGTTTCCAAAGTCTCAACAGCTCAACCACAACTTCGAGACGAATCAAGTGATGAAGAGGGAGAAGAAGAAGTGAATCTCAGTAAAGGAAAGAAGGAGAAGGATTTTGAAAAATTGAAGACAGTATTGGCTGAAACTGATAAAACTTTGGGCAAAGGAAGAGGGAAGTCAATCAAATTTACTGATTCACATTTTTCACCCATTGAACCTCCAAGAACCGAAAAAGAAGAAAAAGAACAATATAAGATTGCATTCAGAGAAAACTTACAGAAACACAGTGAAGATGAAGAGAAGCGTGAATAAAGTGAGAAGAGGTGAAGGGTCAGCTTCACATCCTAATGATGAACAAGAAGAGAAACAAGAGGAGTCTGAGACTACAAAGTCTGATGCACCAGATGAATCAGAGGGTGAATCAGAAAGGCTAAGGATGAATCAAGATCCGAGTTTGAAGAAGTACAGCGATAATGATAATGAAAAAGATGAAGAATGAGATGAAGAAGATGAAAATGATGAAGAAGAAAACAAAGATGATGATGAAACAGGAAATGACGACACTATACCACCATCACCACCACAATCATCAGTGGGTCAATCCACCATTGAATTCAATGAACTGAAAGAAAATTTGCCAAACTTCAAGAGTTTGTATTGAAAAAACAAGAAGCTGAAGAAGAAGCGCACAAAGCATTTGATTTTAAGCTCAATGAAGTAAAGAAAGTGGCAGACAAGAACGAATTTGACATCAAGAATCTCCAAGATTTTAATCTAGAAAAGACAGCAGGGGATTATCCTCAAACTCATGTCCCACAGGCAGTCAGTTCTCACGTACCCCAAGAGGTCACTCAATACCTTCAAGAGAATCTTCCTGGAATCTTCAAGGAATATGTTAAGAGAAACCTAGAAAAGACAGTGGCCAACCTCATGTAGACAACACCAATCACTATTCGAACCGTGCCACCTAAACCTTCAAGATCTTATCTCAAAGGACTATTACTTGAAGATATCATGGATGAACCAGAAGAGGAAGAACTTAAAAAGGCCTTGCTCAAGTCTATTAAAAGGGATGAGAAGAAAGCTGAAGGATGCAAAACAGCCAAGCCAGTCAAGCGACCTCGAGATGAGCATGACAAGGACGAAGGAAAGAAGAAAAGGAAACCGTCCACATCCACTGGCCATGCAACCACAACACATTCCTCTGGCACTACAAAATAATCAAGCCAAAAGATGTTCGTCCCACTTGAAGGCGGGGCATTCGAGGAAACTGAATCATTTGAAGACATGAGTTCTGATCAGGAATTTCCCATAGCACCACCCAAAGTTCAAAATGTCACTGCACCACCTGCAAATGGAAAATCCGTACCTCTACCAGAATGGGTGAATCCTACTGCACCAAGATTCGATTGGTTCGAGTCAATGGTAGACGCATATCCTGAAGAAGAAAATGATGCACCTGTTGAAGGATCAATTGTGGACTTCACTAAACGGTTGAAGCGGGCAATGAAAGTTCAGAAGTTAGGATTGCCTGACATCATCCGAGTTCGCAAAGGAGGCTTCACAGAATTCAAGACAGTCACAACTACAGAAATGGAGTTTGAATACAACCATGAACAAGTTGCAAGTGCACTGTCTGAAAACATAGACTGGGATCATGCGCGTACTTCTCATCCAAAAGAATGTCTTTACCTCCGTGATTACTCCCATCCCTTACCAGTCATTGGTCAACCTCACAACCTAAAGATACCAAAAGCATATTTCTTCAATAATGATTTGGCGTATCTTGAGTATGGTAACACAGACCCTGAAAAGCGGTATGCAACATCCCTCACCAAGTATCAAGCAGCTTCGTATACGTTAGAAGGTTTTGAAGAACAAATACGAGATTTATTCGACCACAAAGTTCGAGAATACAACGAAGATGCTGCTCTTGGGATCTTCCACGGGCCGAATCTACGACGATTGTTCTACAAATATATGATTACGAGAAGATCAAAAACCGATGTGTGGAACAAGAACAAGATTCTTTCAATCACCAGTGTAGAAACCGAATCTATGTTTGGGTATAACTTTCTAAAGAAGATTACCGTGAGAAGGTTGAATGATCAAGAATATACCTTTAGTGAAGCAGACTATCCTTATTTACACATCAATGATATAGAAGATATGTATCTACTGAAGATTCAAGGAAAACTCGAACATCTCCCTGGACATCTTCAGTATGATATCATTAACTCGATTCTGATATAAATTCGCAACATTGTCATCAGAATACGAATCGAAGATGTGCACCTTGGGGTAGAAAGCTACCAGACACAGTTAAATTTGGTCGAGCCTAATCTTCAACCGCCAAGAATCGGAGATATGACACCTTATACTTTTAGGGACAGACCATTTGGGTTGGTGTATGTACGAGATCAGCGGACACCAAGGTTCATGGGTTATGAGGAAATCCAAAAATTTAGTGATGCGACTTTGGTACGAGTCAAGTCAGAGCTTCAAACTATTCTGGAAAACCGCAGCAAGGGATTGAAAACGGGATTTTTACGGGTTATGAGCTAGAGTAGGAACGATGCAAAGCAGGCAGTGAAGTTCATTGACAGGATTGACAAAAAACTCAAGTTTTCGGAGAACAATGAGACGACTGGAGAGTTACGTAGGAGGACATGCCAGAGTTCCTAATATCCTAACTTTCTGTTGACCTGAGCAGTGATTGTTGGTATAATCTATTGTCATTTATCATATTTCATCATACTTTTCATCATTTTCATTCACAATGGCTTGTGCACAAATAATAGTGCACAACCCATACTTGTATAGAAAGGACCCTGAGGTACGCTTCAGTGCCTCAATCCTGATCAAAGAAGCGAAAGCTTCTTACTTATGAGTTGAATTAAACCAGTATTTTTCTAAGTTTTTCAAAATTCTGCTCATAAGGACAAGTATTCCCTCGTTAAAGGGGAGTATTTGAAAAATAATCTTTGTTCCATAAATGAAAAGTTCTTGAAATTCTTCCCACAAAACTCAAATGGCATATTTTTATCAAATGTTTGTCAAAAACATCATAAGTGTGCTATTTTTGAGGGGGAGAATAACGATATGATCAAAATATGGTAACTCGCAAGATGAAATCTCATGAGAGCTAGGCTCAGAATTGACCCTCGAATTGATGATAGCAAAAGTCAGTAGTCAAAAAGACATATCCTGGAGGTAATATTCAAGCGTTATTGGTAATAATTTCAAGCCAGTTTATCTGGTGATGTAAGCGTGTCTCGCAAAGTACGTGTCTCGCAAAGCTGTCAGAGCGATTTTTCCTTGAATTGATCTGGACAGGTAATAATTTCAAGCTAGTTCTACTAGTGATGTAAGCGTGTCTCGCGACGATCATGTTCATTGAAAATCAATCAATTCAAAAAGTGCCAAATCTACTGGACATGTGCAAATTTACCTTAATCACTTATGAGCACATGTTAAGGGGGAGTCTTTCTGAAAATCACAAAACTCTCAAAGTTTTAACAAAAATGTTTTCACAATCATAAACACTTTGAGAGATTTTCAAAAGGTTTGGTTATGGAACAATAGGATAGTCATGGAGTTATAAGGTGACTAAGGTTAGGAATAACCGTCCTATGATCCGCCAAAGCCGGAGGGATCTACCCAAGGACAATACCAATAGTTTAGTACTAGAAAGACCTAGGTATGATTGAAAAAAAAGGAAAAATGAAATGAACGGAGAAAGAAGGGATTGAAGAATGAAAAAGAAAAGTAAAGAAAAGGGTAAAAAGAAATAGCCCTACATTTGTTCAACCTTAGGGCAGACACCGGGTTCAAACATAATCTACTGGTTGATTGGGCATCACCAGTATTGAAGATCAAAGACGTCATGGACACAGTGACGCACTGCACTAACCTTCTAGCCTCTCAGGTGTCTCTCAAAAGGCACTTGTTTCATTTCACACGGAGAACCCTTCATAATCTATCGACCTCTCACTACAAGATGTGTTGATATTGAAAGGAGGCACTCTGCTCCACGCCTTCGACGTCCAAACAAATGTGCACTGAATAGAGTCTAGAGCCATGAGATACATCAAAGATCTCTTAGGTACACTTAGTATACACTGGATGTTCAACATAAAGAACACCAGTTGTAAATTATAGGAGTGTCCTTCGCAGATCTTAGCAATCAGCCGAGAACATTCATGAGAGAATTCACAAATTATGATTCTCAGTGATTGAATGGAAATCCTGCCAGGGTCAACATCAAACAGCCCTGACAGCAGGTCACTTCGGTAATCCTTGTGGACTACGCTTAGTGATAGCTCCAAAATGGTCTACAGTCGTGGGGTGATCTCCAGTGACTCACTGAATCGTGGGTACACTTCAGTGTGTCCGTGTAAGCCCTTTCGGGGGTATCCGGTTTAGAATGGCCTGGGTTTAGATTAGAGAAAGTCTTCACACTATGCTGTTGATGATCTCGAAGTCCAAATCTGTAAGTGCCAGATGATTTATGCTAAACTGTTTACCTGCAGCGAATCATGAATACCTGAAGTTCCACCATCCTTCCATCATGCTCATATCCTGAAGATATTTTCTCACAAAGACTAAGAAATAACAAAAGTTCAAAGATGCTAAAGAATAGTCAAATTTCAAGCACTACAACCTTTCATATGTCAAAGATTGAAGAAGTGAGAACCAGATGAAGAACAAAAGTCAAAGAACATATGAGCATGGTGGAAAAGACGTAAAGACACCAGAATTGAAGACCATTGGAGGACGGCAGATCATTACCATACCATATCATATCACAACAAGAAAAAAGGAACGAAGATGCAAGAGACGTCTGAAGCCATGAAGCAAAGACGACGTCAAGAACCTTGATGACCAATACTTAGGGGGAGATTGTTGGGAACACGTTTTGTATTAACAAGTATTGATCATGTTGTAATAAGGTTGCTTAGGCCTTTATGTTTGATTTATGGCCCAGCCTGTGTAGAAGGCCCATGGGCTGTGTCTTGTTATTTATGTTAAGTATGTTTAATTAGGGCTTAGAGCCAATGTCATGTAAAAACTATAAATACCCCCTCCCATTCAAGGGAGAGGGTTGGTTGGTTGAAGATCTAAACATTTCATTACTATTGTTAATCATCCTTCCACTTTCTTTCTCTCTCTACTTTCTCTCACTAGATCTAGATCTAATTAGATAGCTTGTGTGATTAATTAATAGATTCATTAAAGTGTAATTCAATGTCACCATTCATGACATGGTCCCTGATGAAATGATATCTAATATCAATGTGTTTTGTTCTCTGATGAAGAATAGGGTTGTTTGAGATGGCAATTGCACTTGTGTTATCACAAAAGATGGGGACCATCTTGTACTGAATTCCATAGTCACTGAGATGACTTTTCATCCAGAGCACATTTGCACAACAACTTGTTGCTGCAACATATTCAGCTTCAGCTGAGGACATGGCAACTGATTGTTGCTTCTTAGCACTCTAAAAGACTACTTTCCCACCAAGGATTTGGCAGGAGCCTGAGGTGCTTTTTCTGTCCATGTTGCATCCAGCATAGTCAGAGTCTGAGTATCCTTTGAGATCAAAGCCTGAACATTTTAGATAGTATAATCCAAGGTTTGGAGTACCTTTCAGGTACCTGTGTATCCTTTTCACAGCTGTGAGATGAGATTCTCTTGGGTCAGATTGATATCTGGCACATAAGCACACTGAGAATTGGATGTCAGGCCTTGATGCAAGTAGATACATCAATGATCCTATCATTACTCTAAAGAGAGTTTGATTCACTGGTTTACCAGTAAGGTCAGGACCAAGGTTGTTAGGGTGTACCATGGGAGTTTTGACTGAGGCACAATCACTAAGCTCATACTTCTTTAGTAGGCTCCGGACATACTTCTCTTGACTGATAGAGGTTCCTTTATCAGTTTGCTTGATTTGCAGTCCAAGGAAGTAAGTCAGTTCTCCCATCATGCTCATTTCAAATTCTTTGCCATCAGTTTTTCAAACTGTTTGCAAAGTTTATAACTTGTTGAGCCAAAGATGATGTCATGAACATACACTTGTACAAGTATGACATCATTATTTTTCCTATAGATATACAATGTGTTGTCTATTTTGCCTCTAAACAATTTGTTTTGGATCAGGAAGGCTGAGAGAGTTTCATACCATGCCCTGGGAGCTTGTTTCATTCCATAAAGGGATTTGTTAAGCTTGCAGACATAGTCAGAAAACTCATGGCTTTCAAATCCAGGAGGTTGCTGAACATCAACTTCTTCTTTCAGTGACCCATTTAAGAATGCACTTTTAACATCCATTTGGTACACCTTGAAGTTCATGTAGGTAGCAAAAGCAAGGAAGATCCAGATGGCTTCCATGCTTGCTACTGGTGCAAATGTTTCTTCATAGTCAATGCCTTCTTGTTGATTATAGCCTTTGGCTACAAGTCTGGCTTTGTTTTTAATGACTATGCCATTTTCATCAGATTTGTTTTTGAATACCCATTTCATGCTAATGACTGAAATATCTTCAGGGCACTTGACAAAGGTCATTACCTTGTTTCTCTCAAATTGTTCTAGTTCATCATGCATGGCTTGAACCCAACTTGGATGATTAAGTGCTTCCTTGACACTTTTGGGTTCAATTATGGAGATGACGTCCACAAATAGGCATTCATTGGCTGAGGCTACTCTCAGTTGTGCAGCCATGCTTCTAGTGAGCATGCCTTCAGTAGGCTCACCAATTATATTGACAACTTCTATATTCTGAGACCTAGTCCAACTGTCCTGAGGTCTTAGAAACTGATTAGAACTTGTAGAGGTGATGGGTAGGGTCAGGATCAGACACATGATGATCTTCAGTATCATGAGTGTCTGAGTGGGTTGACTCATCACTGTGATTGTTTGGTTCCTGAGCACTTTGTACAGGCTGAATGATTACATTAGTACTTCTTTGTGCTTCAACAAACTCAGTGATGGTTGGGTAAGGAAAGTTGTGAGGGATGATGTAATAGGAGATGTCAGCATTTGCTTGGTACTGAGTGGAAGGACCATTTTCAGGATGATGTTCATCAAGAGGGTATCTTGATGAATCATCAACGCCTATCTCTTCCACTAAGGTGTTAGAGACACTGATTGCATCAGTGCTCTCATCAAATGTAACATGGAATGTTTCCTCAGTATGCTGTCTCCTAGTGTTGAACACCCTGAAGGCCTTTGAGACAAGTGAGTATCCTATGAAGTATCCATCATCAGCTTCGGCATCAAATTTTCCTAAGTGATCCTTGTGATTATGAATAAACACAGGACACCCAAAGACATGAAAGTAGCTGATGTCAAGGGTCATTCCCATGAATAACTCATAAGGAGTTTTGCTATGTCTCTTGACAATGATGGATCTGTTTTGTGTATAAAAGGCAGTTTTGACTGCTTCAGTCCAAAAGTGTTTGGAAAGGGCTGATCCATTTAGCATTGTCCTTGCTGCTTCAATGAGTGTTCTATTTTTCCTTTCAGCCACACCATTTTGTTCAGGTGTGTAAGGGGACGAAAAATTTTGGGAAATTCTTTTCTCATCACAGAAACATTCAAGTTCATAGTTTTTGAACTCTGTTCCATTGTCAGTCCTAATCTGTTTGACCTTGATGTCATTTTGATTTTCAATGTTTCTGACAAAGGATATGATTGTTTCAGCTGCCTGACTCTTTTTGACCAGGAAGTATACCCAAGTGTATCTTGAGTACTCATCCACAATGACCAGAGTATACTTCTCATGGTTAATGGATCTAGGACTTATGGGTCCAAAGAGATCCATATGGAGAAGATGAAGGCAGTTCCTGATGGAAAAGTTTGTTTTGGTTTTAAAGGATGCTCTATGATGTTTACCTTTTTCACAGGCAGAGCATGGTTTATCCTTTGAAAACACAAGTGATGGTAGGCCAAGGACCTTGTTTTGTTTTACAAGGTTGTTTATGTTTTTGAAGTTCAGGTGGGAGAGTCTCTTATGCAAAAGCTAGTTGAGGGTTTCAGTGGCCTTAGTAAAGAGACAAGTTCCATTCTGAGTTAGACTGGACATGTCCAACACATAAACATCATGTCTTCTTGGTGCAATAAGGACAACTTCCTTATTAGCATTGAAGATGATCCCTTGCTTATCATCAAACTGAACTATGTATTTTGCATCACATAGTTGACTAACACTGATCAAATTGTACATAAGGCCATTTACATAAGCTATCCTAGTAAAGACTATACCATTACAGTTTACTGAACCATAACCTTCAGTGAGACATGATGAGTTATCAGCAAATATCACCTTGGGTCCTGTTTCTTTTACAAATTTGTGCAGATATTCTTTCACACCAGTCATGCTCCTTGAACATCCACTATCTAGATGCCAAACAGGTTCCCTGGTATGTTTCTGCACAAACAGTAAACTGAATTAGTTCTTTCTAGGATACCACCTTTTGGTGGGTTTGACTTGATTAGCCTTAATGATTGATGCATGGTTAGTGGTTGAATGGGCTGAGCTACCACAAATTTTGCATTTCATTGCAAAGGTGGACTCAGTGGACTGAGAGGATGGTTTGGGGACTCCTCTTCTATTTTGAATGACCTTCTCATGTCCTGAGGTGTCATGAGTGGGATCTCCACATATTTCACAACAATTGTCCATTAGAAAATCCTCAGGGAGATGGTCATTAAAGCCACAGTGAGGGCAAGGTGCAAAAGGGTTTCCTTCTGTTTCAGTTTCTGCTTTGAATCAGATGGATACTTAAGAGCTTGAGCTTTAAAGCTTTTCATCTTAGGTGTGGCTGTGTATGATAGGTGATCAGAGGTCCTGTGATCTTCCTTTTTGCATATCTTGCAGTAAAGGATTCTAAAACAATCATCAGAGGAATGATTGGTATAGTGACACAGCTCACACTTTAGCAGAGGTTTTGAGGGTTTGGGTTTGGGTTTGGTGGTACTTGAGGAAGCTGATTTGGGTTCCTTCTTGGATTGAGAAGGTTTCTCAGAAGATTCAATCTTCTCACTCATCTTCCTGACCATTTCAGCCAACTGATCAATTTTTGAATCAGGGCTTTCAGCTTTTACTTCAGAAGGGACTGAAGTTGATGAGTCATCAGTATTTACTGAGACTTCAAGGCTTTGCCTTTTCAGGATGGTTTTTCCCAATCCTGGATTCTCCTTTGGAGAATATTGAGAGTAGACCAATGGTGGGAGGTCTGAGCTTGGTGCAGCAACCTGAAGGATATTCAGTGGTGGGAGTGGTGGATATGATTCTGATTCAGGCTCACTTACTAACTCAGTACTACTGAGTTGGTCAGAGAGTCCAAGCATATTTTTCAAGGCCTGACTTTCAGGAAGCAAGATCTTTCCAGTCTCAAAGTTTGGTAACTTACTGACTGGGTTGTCCCTGACAATCCGTCATTTGACTTGGGTTGCATTTCTTGCTCAAAAGATATGCCAGCTGGAATAAAGGTCATTTTACTGTGACTCTCAATGGGGTTTTCAGTGAGATGGTCAATTCCTATTGTATTCTTAGGAATTAAGCCAATAGTATCGAAGACCTTGGGGTTCTTTTTAGTCCAGCCTTTAATGACAGCCTTTTCTTTGTTAAGTTCATTTTGCAGGGCTTGGTTTTGTTTCAAAATTTCAGTGTTTTGAATTTGTAGAGTAATAGTTTTCTAACTTGGCTTGTTTTAGTACAAGCAATTAATCTCTACACTTATTCAATTCGGACACAAGATTGTTATATTTTGAAAACAAGTTAATCCTTTGTTCTTCAACAAACTTAAGATCTACACAAATATAATTCATATAGGACTGCCATTCAGAATTATCATCCATGGAAAGTAAAGAGTTTACCTTCTTCATGGTTATGTTCACCCACTCTCCATTCCGTTGCATGGCTTTTCCCAACAAGCCACCTGATCACCTTCAGAGAGTGCCATCAGTGCACTCACACTGATTTCCTCATCTTCTGAGGAGATCTCTTCTTCATCCCAGTCATAAGCTTCTACTACAAGAACCTTCTTCTTTGTCTAAACAGGTTTGGGTGTTTGAGCAGCCTGAGACAATGAGGGATTAGTTTCAAGAAGTGCAAGTTTAGCCTTAGCTTTCCGATATTTTGCTTCAAAGTCTTTTTGACCCTTTTGAACATTATTGTTTTGAAAGTTTTGGGTCGACTGAATCATTCTAGGTTGAAACTTGCGAGTTCCTGAGGAACTATTTCCTGAAAATTTATAAGAGGGTTCTGAGATGGTTTTAGAATAACAGTCTCTAGCAAAATGACCCTTTTTACCAAAATTAAAACATTCAGTGGTTTCATTTGCTTTGGCATTTGAAAAGTTGGACTGATTTCTTTTGATGAAACATTTTGAATTAGCAAGGAATGCCCTTTCTTGGAATTCCAAGTTTAAGTCATTTAGGTACTCATCACCAGTTCTTTCATCAATCTCATCCTCAGAATCCTCTTGAAAATCCTGCACAACACCATTAGAATAAAAGGCAGTTGATATGGGTGTGGAGGTCAAGGCCTTTTTGGTCTCAAGAGCTTTTGAGTCTGGGTATCTCCTTGAGATTAAGTTATCTACATAGACAAACTTCCCATAGATCTCAGGGAGCTCAAGGGTCTGAATGTGATTAGCATTCCTGAGGCCTTGTGAGAAGTTTAGCCACTTCTCAGGGAGACTGTTGACAAAGCCAACATTTGTCTCATGCTTAGACAACACTACACCATCAATGGGTGAACTTACATTCTTCTTAGGGTTACAAGTTAAGCAAAAGGAGGATGGCATATTTATCAGTCAAGATAAGTATGTGGCTGAAATTTTGAAGAAATTTGGATTAACTGATGTGAAGCCTGCAAAGACAACTATGGAAATATCCAAGCCCTTGCTCAAAGATGAAGATGGTGAAGAAGTTGATGTTCATTTATACAGATCAATGATTGACTCATTGATGTATATTAAATCTTCAAGACCTGACATAATGTTTGCAATATGTACCTGTGTAAGATATCAAGTCATACCAAAAGTCTCACATCTTAATGTTGTGAAGAGAATTTTTAGATACTTGAAAGGTCAACCCAAATTAGGCCTTTGGTATCCAAAAGATGCACCTTTTGACTTGGTAGCATACACTGATAGTGATTATGCTGGAGCTAGCTTAGATAGAAAATCAACAATAGGAGGTTGTCAGTTTTTGGGGTGCAGGTTGATTTCATGGCAGTGCAAGAAACAAACTGTGGTTGCAAATGCCACAACTGAAGCTGAGTATGTAGCTGCTTCAAGTTGCTGTGGACAAGTGCTCTGGATTCGAATCAGTTGCTGGATTATGGGTACAATTTTAGGCATACTAAAATATATATTGATAATAGCAGTACTATGTGCAATATTAAAAATCATGTTTATCACTCAAAAACAAAATTTATTGAGATAAGACATCATTTTATAAGAGATTGTTATGAAAAGAAGTTAATTCAAATTGTTAAAATTCATACCGATAATAATGTTGCAGATTTGCTCACAAAAGCTTTTGATGTGAGTAGATTTCAATTTTTGGTTGTCAGTATTGGAATGATAAATCTTTGAAAATTCTTATCTCTTTGTGTTTTTGTAAAGTTTTGAAAAGATTAGTACTGTTATTAGTTCAATAAATTGTTTCTGCTGCTAAGTATACTTAGTGTTGCTGGTGTACTTACAACTGTTGTGTTAATGCTGCTAATTGTACTTAGAACTGCTAGTTATATTTAGAATTGCTGGTTATTGCTGCTAGTTTTTCTGAACAACTGCTAAGTATAATTAATTGGTGAAAAACGTTATTGCTTGTGTTTTTCTTGGTTTTGGACTAACATTTGCAGGTTAAGCAAGCAATATGATTGGTATTCATGGAGTGTGAAAAGCGAAGTGGTAATTTGTTTGTTGTGGTACATCTGAATAATGATAGAATAGATTTTGCTGTGGTACATCTGAATTAGGAATCTCTTGACAAAGGTTTACACCTGAATTAGGAAATTCTTTAAAGTCTTCCCTTGAAATCAATCTATTTTGAACATGAATTGATGGCATAGTTAGTCAGATAGTAACTGCACTAACTCACTCTTTACCATTTTATACTTTCATTAGTATAATGAGTTAGTCTAAGGACATCTGGTATTGAGAACAATGAGCAAAAGTGAATCTAATGCATTTGTGTTAGAGGCAACACCTGCCACGAGCTGGAAACCCTGTCAAGAAGGCTCTTTTAATGAGTCTATCTGATCACAGGAAGTATTTATACTGATATTAATGGTTCTTACACAACCAGAGGTTAAATGCAACCGAAAAAGATTAAGTGTCTTCCTTTACACTTAATCCCTTTTAAAATAATTGAATGCAGTATTGTTTTTAAAGATATTGGGCAAGTACTGCTGGGCAAATTTTTATTTGGTTAAAAGTTAGTGCTGCTAAGCATAAACTTAGTACTGCTAATTCTAACTTAGTGCTGCTAGGTTTCTACTGCTAGGGTTGAGAGTGCAGGGTATGTTTATGTAAAAATTTTAACAAAAGGATATAAATCCCCAATTGTGTCACACAACTAGTTTCACGCACACACACACATTCACTCTCATCCAAGCCCTAATCAAGTTTTAATCATCAAATCGAAAAACCCCCAAATCAAATCATTATGTCGAACCTAACTTTTACCGAACCACACAATAATGTTGCCTTTTTAGAAAAGTCCAATGAGTCTGTAGATTTTACTGAGATCATTGATTTCCTTAATGCAAGCTATATTAAATTTGCTTTAACAGTAAAACCTACTATATACGCTTCCAACATTATACAGTTTTAGACGTCTGCTAAGGTCAAAACTAATAATAGGGAAGTACAAATCCATGCCCTTGTAGTTGGGCAGAAGATCCTCATTACAGAGGCATCTATTAGAAGAGATCTTCTTCTAGGAGACTCTAATGGAGTTGAGAATCTTCCAAATGCTACAATTTTTGAAAAACTTTCACTGATGGGATACGAGAGAAAATCTAATGCTTTAAAATTTTACAAAGGTAACTTCTCTCATCAGTGGAAATTCTTAATCCATACTGTCTTAGTGTGTCTAAGTTCAAAGACCACTGGGTGGAATGAATTTAGCAGTAATTTAGCTTCTGCTATAATTTGTTTGGCTGAAAATGATCAAAGGTTTAATTTTTCTTTGTTAATTTTTGATAGTATGGTTAAGAACTTAGATAGTTCTTCAAGTAAATATTTTATCTATCAAAGGTTTTTGCAACTCTTTTTGGACAACCAATTTGTAAATAAGAAAAGTCATAAAAGAGTTTATCCCACTCCTTGTCTTACTAAAAAGGTTTTCACTAATATGAGGAGGGATGGAAAAGATTTTTCAGGGAGGGTCACACCTTTGTTTCCAACAATGGTGGCACTAGCCCAAACCCAAATGGGTGAAGGTGCAGCAATCCCATTTATTACCCATCACACACCCACACTTTTGGTTACATCATCTCAACAACAACCCAAAAAGACCTATAAACGTAGGACTCACACAAAGAACACTGAGCTACCTCAGGCTTGTGGTTCTACACCCAATGTTGCAGATGAGGCTGTCACTGGTGGGGAGAGTGACATGTTGGTAAGGGCTGCCACTACTGTGACTAGCTTAGAAGCAGCACAAGACAGTGGTAACATCAATAAGACCCAAGCCAAGACAACTTCTAATGAGTCAGGTCCTCCTGGAACTGATTCAAGTGAAGGACCCAGTCACCTGGAAACTATGGGGGTTCAGATGCTCAACCTAGGGTTGAGACTGAGCTTAACTTTTTCAATGATCCACCTCTCGGGCTAGGTAACACAAGCCGAAGTGGTGAGGATAGCATGGAACTTCTCAATGAATTGATGGACACATGTACCAGGCTGTCTGCACAGGTTCTTGAACTACAAACCCTAGCTGCTTCTCAAGGTGGGATAATCAAAGCTCAAGGTGGGGAAATTAAGGCTTTGAAGAGAAGAGTTAGATATTTAGAAGGAATCAAGAGATCAAGAACTCCCAAACTTAAGGTTAAATCTTCTGAAGCTCACAAGGATGCTCCCAAACAGGGGGAGAATGATAGCAAAGCTTCAGGGGAGGCTAAGGATATTGAAAGACCTGGTGCAAATAATGCAAAAATGGGTTTGTGGTTGCTGACAATCAAGGAAATCAAGTGGTGATTGATAGCTATGTGGCTAAGGTGGATAGTGTTGTTGATCAAGGTGTTATTGCTGCTAGTGGTCAAGAGGTTATTTGTAACACCCCCAAAATCTGGTTTTGCGGAAGCATACATGTCATGGGGTGCTACTGAAATGGGAATCATAACACAAGTTAACGAAGAACTAATTACACACTTTATAAAAATGTACTCATTCGTTTAATTCAAAATATGACAATCATTAGGTTTCAAATTTATTTACAGATTTACTGGTCCCTCAAAAACAAGTCTTAATCATTAATTAAAAACGCATTGGTCAATAGTATAAGTCTGCCACCTTGCCAAGCCTTGCCACACTTGCATAAACCTAGATACCTGAGAAAAACATGCTAAAAGTCAGCAAAAAGCTGGTGAGTTCATAGGTTTCAGTTAAAACAAATGTATCGTATTTGGACCAACAGATTTTATTTGAACATTGAAATGTCACGTTTATATTTTATTACGCTAGCGCTAAGTTCATGAAACCGAAGCTTTAACAGGTCTACATGATCTAGAAGCATGTAAATCATCAAACCCTGGCAAGTGTTTATCCCAGAGACTTGTACATTGATATGGTATAAGCTCGTTTGCCTATCCAGTCAAACCGAACGGGGATGTTACTCCCAATAGATCTATTTATAACATTCACGCTTCCTTTCGGGAATTAACGGTTCATGAAATTCGGGCAGTAGGGTACATATCAAGACTTAGGCTAACTGCGCAATAATTTTAGTATACATAGTATTAATGGTCAACAAAAAAAATTGGTTTTGCATGTTTCTCACCCCATTCAGATAAAACAGTACAAGTAAAAAGGGGCTATAAACTCACCTTAACGATGGATGCAGTGAATGCAAGGATATATGGCACCAACAGCGACCTAGATTAAAAAATCATGTCTCAGTTCCAAGTATTAAATTTAAGTCCTTTCATATTTCATTTCAACTTTTAGAGTATTTATGTTGTTGTCACTTGTGTGGCGGCAAGTGTGGTTGCTAAGGAATTTCCTAAGAAGTGGTAAGGTTCAGTTCTACTAATGACTTATGTGTATGGACATGAGGAATTGGAGATATTGAACTGTCTAAAGCACAAATGGATTCGGTCGAGATGTAATATATATATACCATAATTTTGTAATTTGTTTGTCATGTCCGATTATGTTGATTTTAGAAGTAAGACCTAACGTATGTGATGTTTATTACCTACTAGTTAAATGGTTTGAGGAAATTTAATATAAAGTAAATTATAGTAAACTTGGATAATTTAACTAAGTTTGCTTTGTCATTAATGATTCATTATGACCTATTTTTACACATTATTAGTTTAGAACTATATGTATCGCATATTTGTTCAAGTTAAGTTTGATATATCATTCCTTGTTTTCATTAGTGACGTTTATATTAATTGACTTAGTTTTAAAATATCAAATGTAAGTGTCAACTTATTTATTTCCCGGCACATGTTATACGTCTCTACTACGTGTAATTGATTCGTTGCTTGAGTACCATATTTTTAACTACACGGGAGTTTGTATTTATATTTCCTTTTGCCGATTTTATGTTCTACTATTTATGACATCACGAGATAATAATGTTAAGTATAGTCTAAATGGTTCTATGATGGTTTTCCGAGTTTTTAAGTCACTTCTATACAAGTTTATATATACCTACTTGTTAGATTAATGTGAAGAATGATCGTGTATTCAGCTATACACGTTTTATGTGTATATGTTGGTTTTTACCACAAATGTTTTCGTGGACGGCTACGTAAATTTTAATTTGGCGACAATAAATCTTATAAGTGTTAATCATATCTTTGTAATACTTATCACTAGTTGGGTTGCGGCCCACTGAATTTGAAGAGGGGGAATATGGGTTGCTAATGGGCTGGGCTTTATCACGAATAGCTACAAGGTCTGGTGGGCCAAAGCAAACTGTCCATGGTACCACCTCATGGGCTGAAATGGAGGACTTCTTGTTGGGCTTGAGCTTAGATGCCTAAGTGGGCTTTAGCTTGATGGGTGTCCGGCCTGGTACTTCTACAATGAAACACAGAATACACAAGTATAGAAAACTTGTGTTGTGTTCTCCTGGAATTTCTCTTTGGCCGAAAAATGGTTACCAACAAAAGTCTAAGATATTTCTCCTTGGCTAGGCTTCGAGTACTACTCAACTCCGAGGCCTTGGAGTCTTGGTGTTAACAAGGATTTTGGGTTTTTGGCACACCCTATGGGTCGACAAGAGTAGCAATCACCTTAGAGTGGAACTATGTCCTTGTGACCAAAAATTTACTATCACCTTTCACATTGTAGCCTAATGCTATTCCGTCAAAAGAGAGTACTCATCCGAGTACTTACAATCCTTGGTGGGTTTGTGTTGGGGCATAATGTGCTATCTTTTTGGGGTTTTGTTTTTATTTTCGAGTGAGCATCTACATAATTTGAACCGAGGGTGTAACCCTCATGGGTTAGGTCTAACTTGTCACGAATTAATTTGACAAAATCTCCCCTACACGAGGTGGTTTTTCCAGCCAACACTTACCACCAACGCACCTAGTTTTGGGTGTTCATTACTCGGCTAGAGGTAGCCATGGGGGCTGTTAACGCTAACCTAACAAGACGCATACCATCCTACATGATTCCTCTACTCTATTCTATTGTTCAATACCATAAATTTCCCAGATTCGATCCTTGAATCTGTGTTTTCCTAGGGCATTCGAATGCTCATATAGTCACAACGACTATCAAATTTTAAACCTATTAATTTAGTTCTATGATGTCTAATTTCTTACGCCACACTAACAACAACAACACTTAACAAATTCCTCAATAACAATCATCATTTCTGGTAATTTAATCAACCGAAACTAATCATAACAACTCTTAAATTAAATCCTTCATTCGACCTAAGATTATTTATCATAAATGGATCAAAAAAAATAAATCCGAATGTAATCTAATCTTTACAGTGTTTGTTGAGAGATGAAAAAAAACTCGAGGGAAGCTCCAAATCCGAATAACCCAATACTCCAAACCGAACCACAAGCACCACCACACTTATCCTTTCTTGAGTAATTTCTCAGAATCTTGGTGTGTTTTTGTTGAGTTGTAGTTCGATATCCCCTGGAGAGGCGGATTAAATGGAGGATTTTGGATAGTAACTCCATTGAGACTTTTGGATTTGGGAGGAGTAAACCTTCCATTCTTGTGCTATTTCTACTTCTATGGTGTTATCCTAGGTTTGACTTGTGTGGATTTCTAGACCTGTGAAGAAGATAAGGTCTCTAGGTCCAAAAGAAAAGGTTAATAGTGATGGAGGATAGGGATGGTTCGACTGGTATTTTTGGGATGAAGGTGGGCGGACAAAAGGGTGATGATACCTAGGGTTGAATGAAGCAGGTTTTTGGGAAGGGTGTGAGTGGGGTGTGAGGCGTTTTTATTTTAGTTACAGGGTCAAAGGTTTTATTTTTAAGTATAGGGTTGATTTTAATTAAAGAGTGAGTAATATTATACCCGTGTCTCGTTGTACTGAGTTAACTCGGCTCCTTTCCGGAATCGTCAAAATTATGGGACAGTAGGTTTCTAGGGACGTTTTTTTTTATACCTGAATGTATTTTGAGTTTTATGAATTCACAATAATTTTCTGAGTTTTATATTTATTGTTGTTTAGATATGGGTACGCGTGTGGTGTCTATCTGAGTAAAACTGGGATAACCTCCCGTTTTTACTACAATTTAATGGGCAAAATGCGAGATGTGATAATTTCACTGTTCTTGGTGAGATTTCCGGGTGACAAAATGTGCAGGTCTGTTTTCTATGATAATTATATAAATGCCTAATCTGGTGATTTAGTCATAATAAATGAGTTGTTATGAATTAAATATTAGGGGAAATTTACCATTTGTCACATCCTCCCCGTCTTAGGAACGAAAACCGTCCTCGGTATTCACTTAGAAATACCTGACGGGTTTGGGGTTTGATGGTTTTAGTGTCTTTGGTTCTACTTTTCACATCCCTATGTGATTTTAGGGTTTGGTGAGTGACGGTTGAACCTCTATGGTCGAGATATGTATTGAAAGTTCTAAAGTGCGAATGTCTCTCACGATGACTATTCCCATCAAGGCATGATCCTCCCTGAACTAAACATAGGTGATCAGGCTATGCTTAGTTGAGGACTGATGATGCGATGTCGGGTTTAGTTATCATGATATTTGGTTTCTAATGGTTTGGAATCACAACAAGTCATCACAGGTGTACAAATAAATGAACAAGTCTCAAAAGAGATGGAGATAGGAAAAGGGGCATCATAATATCTTAATCCCAAAAGTCAATGGACTTTACCACAGAGAGGTTCGTACAAAATAACATTACAACATGTCTTTTAAGAAGTACAATTATTCGAGGAATTACAACCTAAGAGACCCTAAAGGTGGATGTTATCATGCGAAGAAAGGATTCCAAGCTGCATTTCCACTCATCATGCCATTTGGGTCCTGGCTGACCCTCTCATTCCCACTTCTCAGCCCGGGGCAAGCATTCCTATAGTGTCCAATCATTCCACACTCAAGGCAGACTGCGGTGGCGAGCCTGGAGTCAATTTCATGAGTAAAAGCCTCGCAGTTCTTGGTTCGATGGCCGATCCCTCCGCAATTTCCACACCGCATGGGACAAGGTTCACGATGATGGAACGGGCACACATTACACTTAGGTAGGTTTCCAGCATATCCCTTATTCATGCTGGTGCCTGCAGCAGGGGTAGTGGCCATTCCTGATCGCTTGTCAGGACCAACACTTCCTCGACCCTTGGAGTGATCTTCCCATTTTCTCTTGTGTTCAGCCGCTCTCCCGGCATTTGTCCTAGCCATTGATCCTATCAGCTTGTGAGCCACATTTGTAGGTCTTAGGGGCTTAGTGGTCTTAGAGGTAGTGTCGTTTTCCCTTTGGAACGGGGGAAAACTTCCTAAATACATTTCCTTTAGCCGAGCTTCTGTCTGGGTCATCTCGGGGCTCAGTGGTGTTTTCCCTTGGCAGCGTGTGTCAGCAATGTCACTTCGCACCTTTGGATTCCAAGAGTTTTCCTCCATTCTTTTGATTTCACTGTAGGTGTAGTACTTCCTACGCACCATTTCCTTAAAACTTTCCCATGACATTGCATAGGCAGCATGAATGCCTGTGGTCTTCAGATGGTTATTCCACCAGGTCTGAGCATCATCAGTGAAAGTGAGTGAAGCATATTTTAGCCTATCATCCTTTGCACAACCACATGCTTGGAACATGGCTTCTAGCCGCTCCATCCATCTTATCACAGCAATGGTTCCGTCAGTCCCATTAAGATTTCCAGACATGGCCTTTCGAAACTCCTGATAACTGCCAGTGTGGTTGCTGTCATCCTTAGGTTTGGAGCTTCCGGTCTCAGTAGTCGTGTTGTTGGCTTTGGCTGCGGCTAAGGTTGCTATCACACGATGATTAACTAACATGTCTAGCATGGCTGGATTTATGATAAGCAAGTTTGCTCCATTCTCAGCGGGGATGGTGGCGGCAATAAGCTGGTCATGAACGGCATTGGTTGTCTTTCCTGTAGGATTCATCTATATCATAAAAGATAAAAATGAGTGAGCTCTTAAACGGAGGTCATATGTGTTTTACAATTGATAAAGCACATTTTGGGATGGGCAGATTTCTAAGGAAACTATCGGAGAAGAAGTATAAATGAGGTCCGTATTCTTACTAATATCCTAGAGTACACTTTGGTTGCCTAGCTGGGTAAAGCTCGAAATCTGATCGCGAGCGAACTTATAGTCCTATATATACGTTCTACTTCAAATTTTGTTTGAGAGATATCCTGTCCTAAATTGTTTGGTCGATAAATTTATATCGGTTGGACATTACACTGAGATATATTTTGTAGTAAAAATTGTGTATGAGGAATCCCTTAATCTCTTAAGGTTCTTAAACAATTTTGCTTAGGATTAATTCTTACAGTAAATGTAGCTGTCTTACAGTCTGAACACCTAAGATGTCTCTGGTGTCTTAAGGGCTAGAGATAATAAGTCGTATTTCGATGAGCTTCTTCAAAACATGTCATGTTGATATCTATGGTCTGGGTGATAACGTTTGATTAGTCTTCTGAGGTTTGTTTTGGTGATCTATAATGTATTGATAAAACTCTTTGTCCTAGGTCAGTTTGTAATCCTAAGGGTTTAGTGAAAGGCTAAACAATTTACTCTTACGATAAGGGTTCGGGTCATTTCCTGATGCTCTAGGGTTTCTATTAGGTCGCCAGTCAATTCTAGTAAATCTCCGGGTTCTTAAGGGTTTTATGGTTTACTTATCTTTCGTTTCTTGCTGAGGGGTCCTGTGTTGTGGCGAGAGTCTTATGTGTCTTAGGGACAGGTTTTCCTCCAGGGAAGGTTTATGATAGGGCACTGTGACATCCAGTGTATACTAGGGACACTGCCAAACCTCTGAGTTTTGTGGGTAACATCTCGTAGTTCTAGATTTTTGTCTTGAAAGGACGATGTTGACTGCTGCTATCAGTCAACCCGTCGGCTTGGCAGGACGTGGATTTTCTGACGCATAGAGTTTCATTTTGGGTAGAACCATGTTGATTTCTACTATCAGTCGACCAGTACATCCGTGCAGTGTCTTGTACAGGAGGAGATCTTGAGAGTCTAGATATAGTCATTGCGGTCCTTTATCACTTTTGCTATAGGGTCAATACGTGTTCTAGTCGCCTACGGGGTTACAATAAACCTGATAACTATCGATTTTAAGGTTTGGTCAGATGGATGTTGAAATGGGTCAGGATTGGAAAGAGATAGCATGTGATGAGATGTTAATCGGTGGAGTTGTCTGACGACGGTCAGGAGTTGTGGGTTTCCCTATTGAACTAGGTCATAATCGGGGCAAGGTAAACTCCTATGATATCTAGGTTGAATTTGTTCTCGTTGTTACTAGTACAGTTACCTAATTCTCATGTTTCCATTCTATGTAATCCTTTAGGTTTCTTGGGATAGGGGTAGATGATTTACCTTGTGGCAAGAATTTGGGGTCATTGTTTTTCGTGTATTATCTGAACTAGGATTTTGACTTGGTGAGGGGTGTTGATTTTAGTCGACAGGGGTATATTTTCTGGTGAGGGTGGTAATGGGAAGTATTTTCGAGAAATTTCATGGGACGTCTAAAATATTTATTATTTGGGAAAACAGTAGAAAAAATGGCGTTTGATTTGTGAGTAAGAAGTGGGGTAATTTGGTAGGTTGGTTGAAAGTTTCGAGTAAGGTCATATTTTTGTGGATTTTTATGAAGTGGTACTGGTAGTTATGTAACTCTTGGGGTTTTGGGAATTTTATGGTTAAAAGAAATGGACAAAACGATTTACAGGTTATTAACAAAACATATTCTATAATTTAATAGAGATGTCATTTGTCTAAGGGTAATTGTGAGGTTTTTGGGAAAGTAAGGTAAAGTTATAACATCACGGTAGTTTATGAAAGGAAAAGATTAAATCAATAATGGAAATATATATAACAAAATGAACTTGTTATAGATTTAGAGTTGATTACAAAGTTTGAAAATTACAAGTTCACTAATAAGATCCTACCCTGACTGAGGACTACTCAGTTAAGTAAATCACTACTAATCATAACTAAGACTGGCTCCTGGTCCTATCCATGTGTCGGAACCTAAAAGCGTACTCCCCAAGCTGTGCCTCGACTTCCACAAGGCGAGTCCTTAATGCTAAGTTTTCATCACCGTGTGCCTGATCAGCTCTTAACAATGTGGCAACCTGAGCCTCAAGGATCAGTATCCTCCCATGCATCATTTGAGCTGCTTCTTGAGCTACTACCTGTGTCTGCTCAAGTCTACCTGATCTGTCACCTAAGTCAAGAAGGTCTCGACTGTTGGAGTGTGTCCTAGCATAGAGTCGGCTGAAGTCTCTATCATACTGCTATGTCAGTCTGCAAGTCCAGCTGGGTCTGAATCTGTGAGATAGTATCTGTCTCTGTAGCTGCTGGTGATGCTACTGGGAGTGAGGGGTGTGATATCTCTGTGCCATCCTCTATCTCATCCTGAGCTCTCCTTGAGCTCTCTCCAGTCTCAAAAGCACTAGGCACATTTTCTAGCACTATGTTAATCCGGGGTACAACTGCTCCCTGCCCTGTCCCCGAATCTAAATGAGCATCAATCTTTGTACCCTCGACGGGGGTACTCTCGGCTAATGTCTGCCCAACATTCTCTGCTAGACAAGAGTCTCAAAAGCACTAGGCACATTTTCCAGCACTATGTTAATCCGGGGTACAACTGCTCCCTGCCTTGTCCCCGAATCCAAATGAGCATCAATCTCTGTACCCTTGACGAGGGTACTCTCGGCTAATGTCTGCCCAACATTCTCTGCTGGACAAGATTCGTTGCTCCCTCTGAGCCTCTGACGTGGGGGTGAGTGAGTAGGTGAATGTGGTGATGAGGTGGGTGGTGGTGGTGTTGGGGTAGTAGGAGTGTCTTTGTGGGAGCATAGGGACCTATAACGGGATGAGGATACTAGACGGATATGAGCAGGGTTTTGGGTACTCTCTGCAGTGTGAGATGATGGTCTAGTAGATGGGCATATGATTATGCGTGTAATACGGCGAGGAATGGTAGGAGTAATCTGGGTAGCTGATGTGGTATGAGTATGTGGTGGTGGTGTAGGCTCAATGGTGTTAGGTTTTGATATATGATGATCTTGAGGCATCTGTATGCTGGAATCATTTAATCCTGGTAAAGTCTGAGTGATGTTGCGGGAAGGCATAGTCAGTGACAAAATGGTATATGTGTGTAACTATATCAGAATAATAACTAGTGTGGGTCAAGTGTATATAGATATATACATATAATACTTATAGTAAACTTAATCATGTAAATCAGTCACAACAAATCATAACATGCAGTCAAGTTAAATAAACTTCAAGCAACGTGGCAAACAAGGCAAGTGGCGGTCATAGGGACTTGTTTTTGAAAAAGTGGTTATAGTTTAGGGTTTATATGTACCTAGTTCTCTATAACCTAGGCTCAGATGCCAATCTGTAACACCCCCAAAATCTGGTTTTGCGGAAGCATACATGTCATGGGGTGCTACTGAAATGGGAATCATAACACAGGGTAACGAAGAACCAATTACACACTTTATAAAAATGTACTCATTCATTTAATTCAAAATATGACAATCATTAGGTTTCAAATTTATTTACAGGTTTACTGGTCCCTCAAAAACAAGTCTTAATAATTAATTAAAAACGCATTGGTCAATAGTATAAGTCTGCCACCTTGCCAAGCCTTGCCACACTTGCATAAACCTAGATACCTGAAAAAAACATGCTAAAAGTCAGCAAAAAGATGGTGAGTTCATAGGTTTCAGTTAAAACAAATGTATCATATTTGGACCAACAGATTTTATTTGAACATTGAAATGTCACGTTTATATTTTATTACGCTAGCGCTAAGTTCATGCAACCGAAGCTTTAACAGGTCTGCATGCTCTAGAAGCATGTAAATCATAAAGCCCTAGCAAGTGTTTATCCCAAACACTTGTACATTGATATGGTATACGCTCGTTTGCCTATCCGGTCAAACCGAACGGGGACGTTACTCCCAATAGATCTATTTATGTTGGGAATTATATTTGAGTTGATAAGACAAAACAATGAAAGATGAGGGACTTATGTAGACAAAGGATGAAAGTTTATAAAAGGAAGAAGATCTTTTATTATTTAGAATATATCCTTTGTAACCCTAATCCTCTATTATATAAAGTGGGTTAGAGGCATCTAGTTTAGTGTGTGTGTAAAGATGTAGTCGACTAAAAGATGTAGGGTGTGTCTAGGCATCAAGTTTCTACAACGGATGCCTAGGTTTTGTATTGTTAGTGTTAAGAGATGATGGCGAAGAACCTTGTTGATAATAATAATATTCTTTATATTATTCCGCTGTGCTTATTAATATCATTGCGTTTATTGATTATCCTAGATCAAGGTCTAAACAACCTAGAGTCCAAAACGGTCCAAAAAATTATTTGATGATGGCGTACATAAGTTCTATCAATTTATGACATTCGCGCTTCCTGTCGGGAATTAACGGTTCATGAAATTCGGGCAGTAGGGGACATATCAGGACTTAGGCTAACTGCGCAATAATTTTAGTATACATAGTATTAATGGTCCTCAAAAAAATTGGTTTTGCAAGTTTCTCACCCCATTCTGATAAAACAAGTACAAGTAAAAAGGGGCTATAAACTCACCTTCACGATGGATGCAGTGAATGCAAGGATATATGGCACCAACACGCGACCTAGATTAAATAATCATGTCTCAGATCCAAGTATTAAATTTAAGTCCTTTCATATTTAATTCCAACATTTTAGAGTATTTATGTTGTTGTCACTTATGTGGCGGCAAGTGTGGTTGCTAAGGATTTTCCTAAGAAGTGGTAAGGTTCAGTTCTACTAATGACTTATGTGTATGGACATGAGGAATTGGAGATATTGAACTGTCTCAAGCACAAATGGATTCGGTCGAGATGTAATATATATATATACCATAATTGTGTAATTTTTTTTTCATGTCCGATTATGTTGATTTTAGAAATAAGACCTAATGTATGTGATGTTTATTACCTACTAGTTAAATGGTTTGAGGAAATTTAATATAACGTAAATTTTAGTAAACTTGGATAATTTAACTAAGTTTGCTTAGTCATTAATGATTTATCATGACCTATTTTTACACATTATTAGTTTAGAACTATATGTATCATCAAATTTGTTCAAGTTAAGTTTGATACATCATTCCTTGTTTTCATTAGTGACGTTTATATTAATTGACTTAGTTTTAAAATATCAAATGTAAGTGTCAACTTATATATTTCCCGGCACGTGTTATACGTCTCTACTACGTGTAATTGATTCGTTGTTATCTCACTTGAGTGCCATATTTTTAACTGCGCGGGAGTTTGTATTTATATTTCCTTTTGCCGATTTATGTTCTACTATTTATGACATCACAAGAAAATAATGTTAAGTATAGTCTAAATGGTTCTATGATGGTTGCCGAGTTTTTAAGTCACTTCTATACAAGTTTTTATATACCTACTTGTTAGTTTAATGTGAAGAATGATCGTGTATTCGGCTATACACGTTTTATGTGTATATGTTGGTTTTTACCACAAATGTTTTCATGGATGGCTACGTAAATTTAAATTTGGCGACAACAAATCTTATGAGTGTTAATCATATCTTTGTATACTTATCACTAGTTGGGCTGCGACCTATTGAATTTGAGGGGGGGGGGAATATGGGTTGCTAATGGGCTGGGCTTTATCACGAATAGCTACAAGGTCTGGTGGGCCGAAGCAAACTGTCCATAGTACCACCTCATGGGCTGAAATGGAGGACTTCTTGTTGGGCTTGAGCTTAGATCCGTAAGTGGGCTTTAGCCTGATGGGGGTCCGGCCTGGTACTTCTAAAATGAAACACAGAATACACAAGTATAGAAAACTTGTGTTGTGTTCTTCCTGGAATTTCCTTTGGCCGAAAAATGGTTACCAACAAAAGTCTAAGATTTATCTCCTTGGCTAGGCTTCGAGTACTACTCAACTCCGAGGCCTTGGAGTCTAGGTGTTAACAAGGATTTTGGGTTTTTGGCACACCCTATGGGTCAACAAGAGTAGCAATCACTTTCGGATTTGGGAGGAGTAAACCTTCCATTCGTGTGCTATTTCTACTTCCATGGAGACTTTCGGATATGGGACTGTAGGTTTCTAGGGACCTTTTTTTTATACCTGAATGTATTTTGAGTTTTATGAATTCACAATAATTTTCTGAGTTTTATATTTACTGTTGTTTAGATATGAGTGCGCGTGTGGTGTCTATCTGAGTAAAACTGGGACAACCTCCCATTTTTATTACAATTTAATGGGAAAAATGCGAGATGTGATAATTTCACTATTCTTGGTGAGATTTTTGGATGACAAAATGTGCAGGTCTGTTTTCTGTGATAATTGTATAAATGCCTAATCTGGTGAGTTAGTCATAATAAATGAGCTATTATGAATTAAATATTAGGGGAAATTTACCATTTGTCACATTATTGCTGCTAGTGAGCCACTTACTGCTGCTAGCACAAAATAAGTTGTTGCTGCTAGCACAAAAGAAGTTACAACTGCTAGTATAAAAGTTATTGCTGCTACACCAGAGATTACTACTGCTGCTAGTGTACTAACTGAATTAAAGACTTCAAAGCCAGTAACCAAAGGTGTTGTAATAAACGAGCCTTTTTCAAAAGCACAAGCTTTACAATCAACTTCACAGGCCCAAGGCAAAGGGAAAGGAATACTTATTGAAGAGCCTGTGGAGAAACCACTATCCAAAGAGAAGCAACTGCAACTTGATGCTGGAGTTGCTGAGAAATTAGCACGAGAGTTTAAGGCTGAGAACAAAAGAATTTTGGAACAAAGAAGAATAGCTGTAGAAAAAGATGCTAAAAATGCAGAGTTGATTGTTGCATGGGATGAGGAAAGAGCTCAAGTTGATGCTGTTTGGGAGCTTGCTCAGAAACTCCAACAAGAAGAGCAAGATCAGTATTCAATAGATGAAAGAGCTAGGATGCTGAAAGAACTTATTGATGAAAGAAAGAATTTCTATGCGGCACAAAGATATGCAGCCAAGAAGAACAAGCCACCCACTAAAGCATAAAGAAGATCTTTCATGTGTTCATATTTGAAGAACATGGACAATTGGAAACAAAAGAAGTTATCACAGTTGGATGATAGC
Source organism: Artemisia tridentata subsp. tridentata (assembly GCA_021014915.2). Taxonomy (NCBI): domain Eukaryota; kingdom Viridiplantae; phylum Streptophyta; class Magnoliopsida; order Asterales; family Asteraceae; genus Artemisia; species Artemisia tridentata. Next base: position 316,570,740 of record CP139503.1, read on the forward strand.
AGGATTGAAGAGTTATATACAATTGCCAAAAGAAAGATTGAAAGTTTTGTGAATGCTGAAGTGGTGAAGGGCATTGAGGAAAAGAAAGAAGAGAGTACAAGTTCAAAAAGAGCAGGTGAATAGTTGGAAATGAAAAGCAGTAAAAAGAAGAAGTCTGAGCATAAAGCAGCGCAAAGAGCAAGAGCAAACTGATAATGATGTAGAACAAATGCAAGCTCATACAGAACTTGCATTAGTACCTGAAGGAGAAGCCATTGATGCAGAGCCTCTAAGGATTGCATGGGAAAACAGCTTATTGGGATATAAAGAGGGCTGATGGTTCATCTTTGAGGTTTGTGAGCTTTCTACAAATGATTCATCACTTTGACAGAGAAGATGTGGTGACTCTATGGAGGTTATACAAAGAAAGATTTGGTTATGAAAGACCAGAACAAATCTATGAAGAGTCATCTGGGATTACTTGAAAGTGATGTTTGAACCAACTCATGAGAATGAAGTATGGAGAACTCTAAGGCATAACATAGTCTGTAAAACCCTAAGTTTTCATTCATTTGAAATTCCCACTTTGCCCCTTGAAAATTTTGAATTTTAAGAGCATACAAATAATTATGCAAGAACATTATATTTTAAACTAAGTATGAGAATTAACTACATGTCATTAAAACATTTCGTTATAATTAAATTTCACCTTAGGATTTATAACGACCTAAAAATCAAAAAATAATTTTCGTACAATACGACTTAATCTAATATCGAATATGATACGTAATAGTTGAATTTTGAAAACATGGAAACTCTAAACCATACATAAAAAGAAAATTGATACAACCAAATTTACCTATGGAATTAATATCACACGACACTCCAATGCTCCCTTGATAAAATTTAATATTTGTTATATTACAGGATAAGAATGAAATAAACTTCCTATGACCTTTGACAAAATTAGAGATACGTGATCATCTCCCATTTATTCCAATATACTACTTGCCTTATGCAAGCATGGCATTCTTTACGCCATTAAATCACAGCCCATTTCCCTTATATCTCGGCCCTAATCATAGCTACCTTCCATAAACTAATACACGTTATTCCTAAACCCATTATACGGCATCTCATTCACCTTCACAAAATTGAATCTAAACCCAAGCAAGCCTTCAACTCATTTTCTCCAATCTAATATCCAAGAAGAAGAGTAGCAGCCCCTATTGGTGATCCTTTGAAGTGCGAGCAGCCTTTGGTGATCAAGATCATAACGGATTCGTTGGAAGTGTGTTTGTCGATCCAAGTGTTATTCTCTTTATTATACTTGCCTCGTTAATCCAGCCAAGGTATTCGAACCACCCTTGTCTTCCAGCTCTAACATGTTGACGTTAAAATCTGCTTATAGACCAATTAATAACACATTTAATGAGGCGTAAATAAAGGGAACCCTAGGCGTATATAACATAACGAGGACTGTGGGAACTTATGATTTCATGTGTGTATCACGAGCATGAGTTTGGGTTGTTAACACGGCTTGCTATGTGTGTTGGTGTCGACCTACGGGATAAAAAAAAAATACAGTGCGTGGTATACTTGTCTCGCTACTCCCTATTATGTATCGTGTGGGTGTTTTAGTGTCAAATAGTGTGACGTTTTGGAGTCGAATTAACAGCCCATGGGAATAAGTTATGAAGGTTTTGAAAACGTTTCGGTAATGCGTGGTATATCAGTCACTCATGGCTTGAAGTGTACATATATGTCGTTGGTTTGCTAACTAAATGGACTTAACGTAATGAAGCTTGTATACATATATATAGAAATTTTGTTGAGTCACTAGTCGAATCGGGTTTCGGATGTTTCAACGGGTCTTATGACATAAGAGCTATAACGAAAGATGTCACACTCGTTATCAACACTACAATATTTTTTTTATCATGATCAGTCCATGTTAAACGTGATAGCATGCATAATTTTAATGGTGATAATTGAACTGATAGTCTTGCATGTTCAATCAGGTGTTGAATATAATACAATATAATACATGTGTATATTGTTTAGATCAAGTTTAAGATTTAATGGGTTATTATATTCCCATGCATGGTGAAAATCGGGTCTTGTAAATTTTGGGTTAACGTTGAGTTGTTTTGGTGTCGTTTTCGAGTCACTTATTAAACATAAAATCAGATATGTATAAGTTATATTAGGAATATGGGTCGATTATAAAAATAAATCATGGTCGAATTATATGAGTAACATGATATATATGAACATGCACGTATAGTTGATTAAAAAGAATAAGTTTATTGATTCCATCTAGCTTCGTACTTAGTTTCAAGTTTGGTTTGTTCCGAGATGAGTTATCTTCGAGCTAGGGCAGTACTTAATTTCGAGGGTGGCCTCAAGTTTGCCTTTGTCTCTAATTCGGTTTACCCTCATTTCTAATTTTATCTAACATATTCGAGAAACATCTAAACTTATGTTTTGACCCTAATTTCGTTAAAATAATGGTATAACCGTTAACATAAGTATTAAGTATACTAAATCAGTTATTACAATTATAAATGGACATATAAATGATAAAAGATTATTAATTCAGGTGGATCACTTGAAGAAGGAATGATTTGTGTTTCCGAGTGTTCGTTGATTTGCTTTAAGGTACAGATTTCTACCCTTTTTCAGTAAGGGTGCTTTCGTTCTCATGACTTTCTTGGTCTTGATCCATTAGGATTCCCTAAGCCATTGCTATGTTCCCTTATACTTTGATTCGTTCTTCATGATCCATTTGACATTCGTTCATAATGATCCTTGTGATATAATACTTGATAAAATTCGTTCATTACCCTATGATATTAGTATTCGAATCACTTTACACTTCGAAGGTTCATTTGATTTTGGTGACTAGATGTGAAAACCTTTCTTCATTATATTCATGGAAATGTTTTGAGAAAAACTATTTTAAAATGATGTTTACGAACGATGCGATACCACTTTTATATGGAATTTTGCTATCTTTTATGAAAACTAATTTTAAATACCACTTTTATGAAAACCGTTATTAAAGATCATTTTTATGAAAATCATTTGACCAAGATTTCTTTAAATAAACCATTTGATTATGAACCTTCGATTATGAATCTTTGATGATGAACCTTTGATACTTTGATGATTTGACATTTGACCTTGCTATGATTCCCTCACTTGACTCATGACTTTCATTGTATGATTTTCATTCTTATTGATTCATTCTGACATTTATTTAAATGTCTCTGCTATGTTATGTTTATGTTTTGCCATGCTTATTAGAGTTACTATCTTGTTTCTCTTGCCATGCTAGATTATAATTGTTGTATGCTATGATAGATCCGTGCCTGAGCTTACCTAGTTGTGGAGGTACCATGACCATGTCTTTGATGGCACCTTAGACATGACACTCCCGTAGAGGTGTGATAGATCTACGGCGTTCCCCCTTATGATATGATATGATTTTGTGTACACTATTGGCCAACTTTATATATGCGTACCAGTCCAGTACTGGCATTCATATTTTGTTAGGGAGCGTATGGATGCATCCTAGGTTTTATGTTTATATGATTATGGTGACCAGGTGGTGTGTGCCTTACACTCCTTCTCACACTTTTAATTACTTAGAGGTCTCCCCTCTTCGTATACTTGTATTGATTATGATATGTTATGTTATATGTTTGATTTGACGGATTATGATATGGAGTTCTTATGGCACATCCTTATATGAACCTTTCTTTATTTTCACTTCATTCCTTGTTTCATTTCTTATTCAGTTCTCATGCATTCTTGAATTCTTAGTTCTCTTTAAATTCGTATGACTTTCATGATTATGTTTTTCGTTTTGTATTCTTATTCCTTCGTTGCTAATGCTTACTTACCATTATGTTATATTATATATATCTGTTCACTGGGCTTTTTAAGCTCAGCTGCATTTCTTTTCCTGCGGCTGGTTTTAGTTGGATGCTGGGGTATGAGTGGAGAGTACCTTGGACTTAGAAGACCTTACTAGCTATTCTGGATTAGAGATGACTAGAACATTTACAAATTGGGGAACTTAGAATTTATTATTATTCCCTTTGTAACCTTGTAATTTCAAATTCTTCCTTTGTAACCTTTGAAATTCATTTTGTATTATTTAGTCATATGCTTGTGTTTGCTTTGATATGTTACCATAACGTAATTACTTCTACCCTTATCGGGTTGGGGTGTTACAATTATGGTATCAGAGAGACAGGCTGCGACTCGTAATACATTTGCCCTTGGCCTGTGAAGTTTGGACCATTAAGTTTCCACTGTAGGCGCTCATAAGATAACCTTTGAATATTTGCTTTAGGATTTCCCCATAGGAACTTAAGTTATTACCGGTGAGGAATAGGTAGACTAGGACATCTATGTAAGTAGCATTGCTTCCGCATCACTCTGATTCGTGCCTTTGCCTTTAGCTAAGCCTTATAAGAACATTTGTTTCAGAAGCTAGAAAGTTTTGCAACTTAAGCTTAGTAACCAAGTAAGTTTGGAAGTCCTCGAGAACTACATGGGTGCCTTGCACCATTTAAGGTTCACCTTCTGATTTTGATCCCTAATTCCGATCTGTTTGATAAACAGTTTGCTGCTTTTCCGACCATCCCAAAGGTCATTCGACCAAAATGTGTTTGACACATTCTATGAACCCATGCTGGATATAATGTATCATCCGATACTACTCAACTCTGCATAATCCATTACTACCCCTATGAGAACTCTGGTAACTATTAACCACGGATATAGGAAGTTTTGTTCCCTCCCTTTTAATGATGAACCTTGTCTACCAACCAGCTCCCTGGAGGGATATGACGAAAATATTGTCTCAATATGGAATTGTTAACTGAGCATGATGATGCTGATAACTGATATTCCATACATCTCGCTTTTGACAGTTATACGATGTTCGTATTACCGACGATTCACACCCTACATGCCACTTATGCTAAATAGCTAAACAGAATTCCAACACTTGAACTGTTCGCTTATCTATCTCCACACTATATTGAACCATGTACTTAACTTTGATATATGAACTATCCGTCTGGCTTGACGACCGTACTCATCCTACGAATCCATTTACTTTTGATATATTCGATTTTGAGGTCTTTAGGTTATGGATTGGCTGGCTCTTCATAAAGCTGCCAGAGACTACCACATCTAATATGTGACCTTTAGAAATCTATTTTCATCCTACTTTTGCTATGATGACCCTCAACCGCTCAAATCTGTTAAGATTAATGTTGCTATGGAAACACTTACTCCGATCTCATTTGATTGTCAAATTTCTCCTGACACCTATTAGTATCCACCCTTAGAAAGCTCCGGCATCGGAAGTATTTGTTGTACAAAATTTTTCTGGCGTTTTCTGATGAACCTCTTGGGATTTCCCTCCTGCTTGGGGAGTAGAGTTGGCATTGAACGGATCCCAGTTGACGAAACCATGATGCCATAGAAGTTGAGAGATAAAAGAAACTGATGAAATATGATTTTCTTCACCCTAGTGTTTATCCTGGGATTTTCCTGTTGGCTCATGAAGAAGGAAGAGAGAAGTATGAGGCGACATATCGACTATCATGAACTCAACCGTATCAACATCCATAATCATTATCTATTTTCCGCATACCAATGATTGATTGGCCTATCATTGAAAACTCCGTATCAGATGGTCTCATTTAGGTTTGAAGGACAGAAGAAACAGCCACAAAAACTTCTAAGAAGGGAGTTGACTAACTGAGAGTAACCCTCGCGAAGCATGTCAGTTTTTATTCGTGAAGAGGAAGATGGGTGATGTGAAGTAGATATGAAGATGATCCCTGAAGCGGCCTTCGTACTCGTTGTGATCATTATGAGTCTTAAAGGATGCCAATTGTATTGGCTAATAGAATCATGTTTTCGCGAGTCATTGGACAATTGTCATAATATGACAGTGTGTTTGTGCTCAGAGACGAAAGAGGAATATGTAGATCATTTTCGTATTAAGTAGAATGACCCCTGTGCTCTGGAAGAATAGGTTTGATTGGCATTCGGAGATTGTTGCAGACAGCACTACCAGGTATCTTGCGATGACAGAGTTTTCCACAGAAAGGACCAAGATTGAAGACCGTTGTCAGAGTTAGAAACCTTGTAGAAGGGTAGTAGAAGATGTTCGTGACAGGCGTTACCATGAAAGAAGCATACAAGAAGAAATTCACGTTACCACACCACAGTGTCCAGAAGAGGTGCCGAAGGCTTGAGGGACCAGACTCAAGTTTATAATTCCTTTCATCCCTATGATCATATGGACAGACGTAGACAGACTACTTGGAATTGGAAGAGGTTTGAAATCATGTATATTGAAGGGATGAAATTTGAAGCAAATGTTTGGGTTTGGAAGAGTTAATTCTGTGAAGGATGAAGCTATCGATGACGTAATTCACTTCCTCTTAACCTATTTAAATTTCCGTTACCTGATGATAAGATCCTTTGAGTGAGATATGTTCCCTATTAGAAATTCCGTTCTGTGTTCGTTATGCGTTTGTTGGATGATGGTTTTGTTATGAGAACTATGATGAATTATGGAAGACCTGACGCTTTTGACGACGAACTTCATTTGATGCTTACTAATTCCGTTACGTTAGTTGTACGTTTTGTTTCCCCGATTTTGAATTGTAATGATGATCGATTCGGACCAACCCTAGGAGGTAGAAGGACTGATAGGTAGTTAAGATAAGTTGTTTTGTTCACAACTTGAGATAGAGTATGGCCATCATGAGGGCATATTTATGTGATGCTAGTATTATGATGCCTGATCAACGTGATAATACTTACATCATATAACGTGCATTATTGTGATCATAGGATATTTCGAGATGTGCCTTAGGAGCCTTAGAAGTTGGATAAGCTGTTTGAGAATTTATGCGTTAGTGAGACTTTAGATTCGTTCTACCTATACGCGTAATCTGCCTTCACCGTTATACGATTTGATACGTTTAGATTCGCGACACGCGTTTTGCTGACCTCTGCACTTCCAATAAGAATCTTAGATTCTGTTGTAGAGCTTTCTGCCGGTTGATGTTCTCAACAATCTGTTTTCTGTACGTTCTCATCTGATTTGTCTAATCAAATTCTATGGACGGCATATCCGTCAAAATCCTACGTATTCCCTGTAACTCTCCGATAGAATACGATTATCATCTGTTACGTTTGGTATATTATTCCTTTGATCTGGATTCAGTATGGTATGCCTTGTCTGAGAAAAGCCGAATCTTTTAATCAACAAGATAGAGTCATGAGAAACAAGTTATTCACATTTCTATTCACGGTCCGTTGTGTTTCCGTTTCGTTTTCTCATCAATTTTCGAGGACGAAAATTTTCTTTTAAAGGGGAAGAATTGTAAAACCCTAAGTTTTCATTCATTTGAAATTCCCAGTTTGCCCCTCAAAAATTTTGAATTTTAAGAGCATACAAATAATTATGCAAGAACATTATATTTTAAACTAAGTATGAGAATTAACTACATGTCATTAAAACATTACGTTATAATTAAATTTCACCTTAGGATTATAACAACCTAAAAATCTAAAAATAATTTTCGTACAATATGACTTAATCTAATATCGAATACAATACGTAATAGTTAAATTTTGAAAACATTGAAACTCTAAACCATACGTAAAAAGAAAATTGATACAACCAAATTTACCTATGGAATTAATATCAAACGACACTCCAATGCTCCCTTGATAAAATTTAATATTTGTTATATTACAGGATAAAAATGAAATAAACTTCCTATGACCTTTGACAAAATTAGAGATACGTGATCATCTCCCATTTATTCCAATATACTACTTGCCTTATGCAAGCATGGCATTCTTCACGCCATTAAATCACAGCCCATTTCCCTTATATCTCGGCCCTAATCATAGCTACCTTCCATAAACTAATACACGTTATTCCTAAACCACATTAAACGCATCTCATTCACCTTCACAAAATTAAATCTAAACCCAAGCAAGCCTTCAACTCGTTTTCTCCAATCTAAGATCCAAGAAGAAGAGTAGCAGCCCCTATTGGTGATCCTTTGAAGTGCGAGCAGCCTTTGGTGATCAAGATCATAACAGATTCGTTGGAAGTGTGTTTGTCGATCCAAGTGCTATTCTCTTTGTTATCCTTGCCTCGTTAATCCAACCAAGGTATTCGAACCACCCTTGTCTTCCAGCTCTAACATGTTGACGTTAAAATCTGCTTATAGACCAATTAATAACACGTTTAATGAGGCGTAAAATAAAGGGAACCCTAGGCGTATATAATATAATGAGGACTGTGGGAACTTATGATTTCATGTGTGTATCACGAGCATGAGTTTGGGTTGTTAACACGGCTTGTTATGTGTGTCGGTGTACAGGATAAAAAAAGAAGTAGAGTGCGTGGTATACTTGTCTCGCTACACCTTATTATGTATCGTGTGGGTGTTTTAGTGTCGAATTGTGTGACTGTTTTGGAGTCGAATTAACAGCCCATGGGAATAAGTTATGAAGGTTTTGAAAACGGTTTCGGTAATGCGTGGTATATCAGTCACTCATGGCTTGAAGTGTACATATATGTCGTTGGTTTGCTAACTAAATGGACTTAACGTAATGAAGCTTGTATACATATATATAGAAATTTTGTTGTGTCAGTAGTCGAATCGGGTTTCGGATGTTTCAACGGGTCTTATGACATAAGAGCTATAACGAGAGTATGTCAAACTCGTTATCAACACTACAATATTTTTTTTATCATGATCAGTCCATGTTAAATGTGATAGCATGCATAATTTTAATGGTGATAATTAAACTGATAGTCTTGCATGTTCAATCAGGTGTTGAATATAATACAATATAATACATGTGTATATTGTTTAGATCAAGTTTAAGATTTAATGGGTTATTATATTCCCATGCATGGTGAAAATCGGGTCTTGTAAATTTTGGGTTAACGTTGAGTTGTTTTGGTTTCGTTTTCGAGTCACTTATTAAACATAAAATCAGATATGTATAAGTTATATTAGGAATATGGGTCGATTATAAAAATAAATCATGGTCGAATTATATGAGTAACATGATATATATATATATATATATATATATATATATATATATATATATATATATATATATATATATATTATGAACATGCACGTATAGTTGATTAAAAAGAATAAGTTTATTGATTCCATCTAGCTTCGTACTTAGTTTCAAGTTTGGTTTGTTCCGAGATGAGTTATCTTCGAGCTAGGGCAGTACTTAATTTTGAGGGTGGCCTCGAGTTTGCCTTTGTCTCTAATTCGGTTTATCCTCATTTTAATTCGATCTAACAATATTCGAGAAACATCTAACTTATGTTTTGACCCTAATTTCGTTAAAATAATGGTATAACCGATAACATAAGTATTAAGTATACTAAATCAGTTATTACAATTATAAATGGACATATAAATGATAAAAGATTATTAATTCAGGTGGATCACTTGAAGAAGGAATGATTTGTGTTTCCGAGTGTTCGTTGATTTGCTTTAAGGTACAGATATTCTACCCTTTTTCAGTAAGGGTGCTTTCGTTCTCATGACTTTCTTGGTCTTGATCCATTAGGATTCCCTAAGCCATTGCTATGTTCTCTTATACTTTGATTCGTTCTTCATGATCCATTTGACATTCGTTCATTATGATCCTTGTGATATAATACTTGATAAAGTTTGTTCATTACCCTGTGATATTAGTATTCGAATCACTTTACACTTCGAAGGTTCATTAGATTTTGGTGACTAGATGTGAAAATCTTTCTTAATTATATAATGGAAATGTTTTGAGAAAAACTCTTTTAAAATGATGTTTACGAACGATGCGATACCACCTTTATATGGAATTTTGCTATCTTTTATGAAAACTAATTTTAAAGACCACTTTTATGAAAACCGTTATTAAAGATCATTTTTATGAAAATCATTTGACCAAGATTTCTTTAAAGAAACCATTTGATTATGAACCTTCGATTATGAATCTTTGATGATGAACCTTTGATACTTTGATGATTTGACATTTGACCTTGATATGATTCCCTCATTTGACTCATGACTTTCATTGTATGATTGTCATTCTTATTGATTCATTCTGACATTTATTTAAATGTCTCTGCTATGTTATGTTTATGTTTTGCCATGCTTATTAGAGTTACTATCTTGTTTTTCTTGCCATGCTAGATTATAATTTTTGTATGCTATGATAGATCCGTGCCTGAGCTTACCTAGTTGTGGTGGTACCCTGACCATGTCTTTGATGGCACCTTAGACATGACACTCCCGTAGAGGTGTGATAGACCTACGGCGTTCCCCCTTATGATATGATATGATTTTGTGTACACTATTGGCCAACTTTATATATGTGTGACCAGTCCAGTACTGGCATTCATATTTTGTTAGGGAGCGTATGGATGCATCCTAGGTTTTATGTTTATATGATTATGGTGACCAGGTGGTGTGTGCCTTACACTCCTTCTCACACTTTTAATTACTTAGAGGTCTCCCCTCTTCGTATACTTGTATTGATTATGATATGTTATGTTATATGTATGATTTGACGGATTATGATATGGAGTTCTTATGGCACATCCTTATATGAACCTTTCTTTATTTTCATTTCATTCCTTGTTTCATTTCTTATTCAGTTCTCATGCATTCTTGAATTCTTAGTTCTCTTTAAATTCGTATGACTTTCATGATTATGTTTTTCGTTTTGTATTCTTATTCCTTCGTTGCTTATGCTTACTTACCATTATGTTATATTATATATTCTGTTCACTGGGCTTTTTAAGCTTAGCCGCATTTCTTTTCCTGCGGCAGGTTTTAGTTGGAAGCTGGGGTATGAGTGGAGAGTACCTTGGACTTAGAAGACCTTACTAGTTATTCTGGATTAGAGATGACTAGAACATTTACAAATTGGGGAACTTAGAATTTATTATTATTCCCTTTGTAACCTTGTATTTTCAAATTCTTCCTTTGCAACCTTTGAAATTCATTTTGTATTATTTAGTCATATGCTTGTGTTTGCTTTGATATGTTACCATAACGTAATACTTCTACCCTTATCGGTTTGGGGTGTTACACAGTCCTAGAATGGAAGATTTATCAGAGTTGTGGAGTTCATTATTTGACTGCACATGGGCTCATAATCTACATGCTGGTAGAAAAGGACTATCATTTAGCTTTCCATAAGGATATTATACATCAGATGCTGTATGGAAAGAAAAATATTCAACTTCAATATCCTTATGATGAAATGGCTTATCAGTTGCTCAAGAAGATGGAAAAGTATCTAGGACCCAAGGACAAGCCACAAAATTAAGTGTTTATGATCATCCTCTCAGTGTTTGTTCAAGCTTAAAGAGAAACTTGATGATTTTGGGAGAAAATATCAAGTTTAGGGGAGGATTGATTGTTGGGTTTTAGAGTTGCTGCTGCTTGATTAGTTAAGACTGCTGATGGAAATTGCTCTAAGTCATTGTTGCTGCTAGTACTGAAGGTTACAACTGCTTGTGTATTTTACTACTGCTAGTGTTGCTGGAGATGTTCAAGAAAATACACCAAGTGGTTACTACTGCTAGACAACATGTTACTACTGCTAGTTCAACATTACAACTGCTTTCAGAGTTTCAACTGCTGATGAATTTGAAGAAAAATACTCTAAGTGTTTAGTACTGCTAGTACAAACTTACAACTGCTGAAGAGTTTATGCTGCTAGAGTTAGAGTTAAGACTGCTAGAGTGTATAGTTAGTACTACTTATGAGATAAACATGTATAGTCGGTTAAATAAATATAGAAAAGATTCTTTTAAGATTTATCTTGTATAGCAAGCAATTGTAAGCCGACTAGGACTCCTTAGTCTATAAAAGGAGGACCTAGGGCATAGAGATAGATACGTGATTCTTTAGAAAACTTCAAGGTTGTAAACCATAATACTTAAGAGTATTCATATTATTAATAATATTAAAGTGATGTGTTTAATATTGTTTGTTTGATTCTTCTTAAGATTAAAGTTTAGATTCCGCATAAACTTTCAATATAATCAAAGACAGTTTCTACATAAGTTGTTTTGGATTTATTCAATATTACTTAACATTTACAAGCTAAGGTAAATCGATCAAGTAGCTAACTGGGATCAACAAATGCCATTCCGCTGCGCCATTTTTGGGGTGTGACAGTTTGATCCTTTGTTTGGTATTTATCAAAATGTGGAATCTGGTAAAGAACTATGGGATTCCTTGGAAGCCAAATATATGGCTGAGGATGCATCAAGTAAGAAATTCCTTGTAAGTAATTTTAACAATTACAAAATGGTCGATTCTAGACCTGTCATGCAACAATACAATGAATTTCTTAGTATACTTGGTAGATTCACACAACACAAAATGAACATGGATGAGACTATTTCAGTCTCTTGTGTCATTGATAAATTCCCTCCTTCTTGAAAAGATTTCAAGCATATGCTTAAACATAAGAAGGAGGAATTAACTCTTGTTGAGTTGGGCAGTCATTTGCGCATTGAGGAATCACTCAGAGCGCAAGACAGTGACAAGCCAAAGAGTAGCAATGCTACTGGTCCATCAGTTGTCAATATGGTGGAGCATAATAACTCCACCAGGTACAATGACAACAAGGTTAAACATAAGCATCAGGATAACACCAAATCTGATCTTAACAAGAAACCAAAAGCAACTTGTTGGAAGTGTGGGAAACCTGGACACTTCAGAAAGGATTGCAAGGGTGTTAAAGTTGGCAACAAAGCCAATGGATCAGGCACAAGTGGATCAGGGAGTGGTAACACTAATTCTCTGAAAGGTTAGAATATATTTAATAAGTCTTTTCAGATTTATTATGTTACATATATATCTGAGGCATACTTTGTGCAGGATGATGATGTTGTGTGGTGGGTTGACTCTGGTGCAACAATCCATGTGTAAAGATAGAAGCTGGTTCAAGACCTATGAGTCACTGAATGATGGTTCTATTCTTCATATGGGAAATGAGTCAACACCCCTGGTGCATGGAGAGGATGTGTAGATTTAAGATTTAGTTATGGAAAGATTGTTTCTTTTTTTAATGTTTTACATGTTCCTAATATTAGAAAGAATTTGGTTTCTAGTAGTATTTTGAATAATTGTGGTTATAAACAAGTTATTGAATCTGATAAGTTTGTTTTGTCCAAACATGGTGTGTTTATTGGTTTTGGCTATTTGTGTAATCAAATGTTCAGGCTTAATATTGTTAATGATATTGCTAATTCAACCTTTATGTCAACCTCTAAACTAAATGATTCAACCCTATGTCATGCTAGACTTGGCCATGTATACTTTAAGAGAATGCGAGATATGTCTAAGGATGGGTTAATCCCAGCCTTTGATATGGACACTGAAAAGTCTAAAACTTGCATGATGACCAAAATAACTAAGAAACCATTTCAAAGTGTAAAACGTGAAACTAAAGTTTTGGAGCTGATTCATAGTGACCTATGTGATTTACATGCTACTCCCTCTTTGGGGAATAAGAAATACTTTGTGACATTTATTGATGATGCTTCTAGGTTTTGTTATGTTTATTTGTTACATACTAAGGATGAAGCATTAGATAAATTTAAAGTGTTTAAAACTGAAGTTGAATTACAACAAGGGTCCCTGATCAAAAGTTTAAGGACTGATAGGGGAGGTGAGTACATGGATACTTTGTTCTTTCAGTCTGTTGGTATAATCCATGAAACGACTGCTCCCTATACTCCTCAGTAAAATGGTATCTCTGAAAGGAAAAACAGGGTACTGAAGGAGATGGTTAATTCCATGTTGTCCTATTCAGGACTGAGTCAAGGGTTCTCGGGTGAAGCTATGTTAACAGCTTGCTATTTATTGAATAGGGTTCCCAATAAAAGGAACAAGGTTACCCCTTATGAACACTGGACTAAAAGAAAACCCAACCTGAACTTTCTCAGGGTTTGGGGTTGTAGGGCTGTTGTAACACTCCCTCATCCAAAGCAAAAAACTTTGGGTGAAAGAGGCATTAATGCATCATTTTTGGATATGCTAAGCATTCCAAGGCATATAGGTTCTATGTTATTGAACCGAATGAGTCTGTTTCAATTAACTCAATAATTGAATCAAGGGATGCAATCTTTGATGAGAATAAATTCTCATCAGTCCCTAGACCAAGTCAAAGGATTCCAAATAAAACTAATGACATTGGTGTATCAGAGGTCTCTGATGAGGTTGTGGTATAGCAACCTGAACCTGAGCTCAGAAGGAGCAATAGGGTTAGGACTCCAAAGTCATTTGGACCTGAGTTTCAATTATATCTAATTGAAGGAACAAGGGATGAGGTCTCTAACCAATACTCCTATTGCTTCATTGTTGAGGATGATCCCAAAATATTTGATGAAGCAATGAAGTCCTAGGATGTTGCTTTCTGGAAAGAAGCAATTAATGATGAAATGGATTCCATCATGGGCAACAACACTTGGGTGTAGGCTCATCTACCACCTGGTTTCAAACCTCTAGGTTGCAAATGGATTTTCAAAAGGAAAATGAAGGTAGATGGAACTATTGAAAAGTTCAAGGCTAGACTAGTCATTCAGGGCTTTAAACAAAATTCAAGGATAGACTACTTTGATACTTATGCCTCTGTGGCACGTATCAGTACCATAAGATTGCTGATTGCCTTGGCATCAATTCACAATCTGATTATTCATCAGATGGATGTGAAGACAACTTTGTTCAATGGTGAATTAGATGAGGAGGTTTATATAAATCAACCTCAGGGCTTCATCATGCCTGGCAATAAAAATAAGGTGTGTAAACTGATTAAGTCTCTCTATGGACTAAAGCAGGCACCTAAGCAATTGGGCATCAAAAATTTGATGAAGTGGTTTTGTCAAATGGTTATCTTCTTAATCAAGTTGACAAATGTGTATATATAGTAAATTTGATGAATCTGGAAAGGAGTCATCATTTGCCTATATGTTGATGACATGCTGATCTTTGGCACTGACCAAAATCAGGTTGACCTGACAAAGGAATTTTTGACATCAAGGTTCTCCATGAAGAACATGGGGGAGGCTGATGTTATCCTTGGTATAAGGATTAAACATGAAAGTAACAAAATTTCTATCTCTCAGTCTCATTACATTGAGAAGGTGTTGAGGAAATTTAATTACTTTGATTGTACTCCAGTGAGTACTCCTATGGATACAAGTGAGAAGCTGATGCCTAATACTGGTAAGGTTGTATCTCAACTTGAGTATTCTAGGGTGATAGGCTGCCTAATGTATGTCATGACTTGTACAAGACCTGATATTGCTTTTGTAGTGGGTAAACTGAGCAGATATACTAGTAATCCTAGTGCTCATCACTGGCAAGCAGTTCAGAGGGTACTAAGTATCTGAAAAAGACTATGGATTATAGTCTCTCATGTACTGGTTATCCTTCAGTATTAGAAGGATACACTGATGCAAGTTGGATCAGTAACACTGAAGACAATTCGTCTACCAGTGGCTGGGTATTCCTACTTGGTGGAGGTGCAATTTCTTGGGCATCCAAGAAGCAAACTTGCATCACCAGTTCAACAATGGAATCTGAATTTGTGGCTTTAGCAGCTGCTGGTAAAGAAGCTGAATGGTTGAAAAACTTGCTTCTTGAGATTCCATTGTGGCCTAAACCTATAGCACCTATTTCTATCCGTTGTGATAGTGTTGCTACATTGGCAAAGGCTTATAGCCCGATGTACAATGGGAAGTCTAGACACTTAGGTATCAGGCATAGCATGATTCGTGAGCTTATCATGAATGGGGTGGTATCTATAGAGTTTGTTAGATCTCAACAAAATTTAGCTGATCACTTGACGAAGGGTTTGGCTAGAGACTTGGTTTGTAAGTCTGCTAAAGGGATGGGTTTGAAGTCCAACTTAGTCACTACTACTAGTACTAAGTTAGTACTGCTGGAGCAGAGTTACTGCTGCTAGTACTAAGTTAGTACTGCTGGAGCAAGTTACTACTGTTGGCATAAGTTAGTACTGCTGGAATGAGTTTGTAACTACTTTGACCTATTTATGGGCAGTTTCAAACTCATAATTAAGACCATAATAACTTGGTCTTGTAACCACTATGGCTATGATGGAGGAACATTATGAGGAGATTAATTGGCCGATTAATTCTCATAATTCCATTAACTAAGAGTGATTCAATCCTATAAATAGGATACTCATATGCATGGAAGAAAACACGAAAACATAAACACTTGAAAGCAAACAGGTTCTTGATTAGTGCCTAAAACAAGAGCACCACTTGGTCTTATCCCATAGAGATATTCGTGTAACCCAGGCACAAGGTCGAATAGTTTCTATTGGAAAGTGATAACATGATTTCAAGTGATATCTTGTACCATTGATTATCTTCACCCTACTGGGAACACACCGAAAAGAAACCAACAAACTACATCAAATCCTTGCAATTCTTTGATGATTTCTCTTGAGTTTAAAGCTACTCAAGTAATCAAAGTCTTGCACAAACCTAAGAGATTTCAAGAAGTGTTGAAGAATTCTAAAGGGTGAAAAAGTATTCTGGTCCTTGTCCTTGTTCTTGTTTGTCCCTTGTATAAAGGCCAAAAGTTGTAAGCCAAGTCTTGTGCTCATCATCCTTCATTGATTTCATGTTTTGTTATATGATATACATGCTTGTTATATTCATTCATGTAGTACATAACTCTAAAAACAAGCAAACATATGAAGAAACTTAGGTTAAACCTTACTTTTGCAAACTAGCGTAACAAGGCTATTTGTGCTATGAAAAATGAATAAAATATGTACCTATGACCTTGGGTAAGTGCCTATAGTTTTATAGGAACTTACAAGGAAAATGTAGCAACTTGAATCACCCAAAACGAACACACGAGTCAAAAGTTATGATAAAAAGAAGTTAGCGCAACCAAAAACTGAATTCTGTCAAAAACTAAAAAATACGAACTGTGGTATTTTTTTGAGGCACTGCCGGTCCGATTTATCAAAAAGTTAAAACACGAAAGTAGTCCAGAACGACGTTTTCTTCAAAAATTCAGGTGCACGGGTCCGAAAAATGCCAAACAAAGGCAGTTTTCTGCCTCAAAAGGTAAAATAGTTTTCCGGCGTCAAAAATATAGTTTTTCACTTGACAAGTAATTAAGAACCATGTGATTTTCAAATCTAATTACTCACTAAACATAATGAACTTTATAAAATAACAATCTTTATTCAAAATAAACTTTCCTAAGTTTATTTTACTTTCGGAATAGTGTTTTTCACATGTGAAAACTAGTTTTTCACAAGTGAAATAATAAATCTTAACTTGTAAGTTTTCACATATGAAACTATACTCATAACTTGTAATAACCACTATGATTTCCTAATCATAACCAAACAACCTTATAACTAATATTTACAAACCATATGATCATTTTGACACTTATATCACGGATCCAAACAAGCAAAACATGATTTTCCATATCGAAAACTACAAAACTAGTGTAACACCCCAACCCATAAGGGTAGAAGTATTACGTTATGGTGTCATATCAAAGCAAACACAAGCATATGACTTAAATAATACAAATGAATCTCAAATGTTACAAAGGGAAACTCTGAAATACAAGGTTACAAAAGAGAACAACAATAAATACTAAGTCTAAAAATGTAATCACTTCTAGTCATCTCTAATCCAGAATAGCTATCAAAGTATAGTCTTCTAAGTCCAAGGTACTCTCCACTCATAACCCAGCTTCCAACTAAAATCTGCCGCAGGAAAAGAAATGCGGCTGAGCTTAAAAAGCCCAGTGAACAGATATATATAAACAAAGCAAAAGATAAGGAACGAAGAATATCATATAGTGCATTGGGGAAACAGAAGGCATAGACAAATGGTTATCAAAGTGTAAGGAAAGGTCAGTAATCAACCACGAGCCCGAACACAAATCAAATCAAATATCATAGTAACCATGGAGTAGCTAGCTCCCGAACATGTGAAAGACGTGTATTGCACACAAGCATCAGTCACCGAACATATCATTTCATATCATATCCAATCAAATACAAATCGAACCTAGGATGCATCCATACGCCCCTGAACAATCATATTGGCCATAACAAATATAATGTGCACATATAATAATAAAAATGGGACAGTGTGGAAGATCACTCAACCACACTAGAGTCATGCCATTGGTGCATCAATGACACGGCCATGTTACCTTCATGGCTAGGAAACGAACTTGGCTCGGGTATCAAACTGAAGGGTTCAAATGTCATATCATATCAAAGTTCATATCAAAGGTTCATAAGTTCATAGCAAAGGTTCATCATTAAGATTCATAGCAAAGGATCAAAGCAAAGGTTCATAATCAAAGGTTCACAATTCTAAGGGAACATAGCAAAGGCATAGATCATATAAGAAAGCCACAACAAGGAGGCTCAGATCATAGGCATCACAATCAAACTAATATCAAAAGGATGTAAATGAATCATGAGAAACCTTAAGAGATAAGGTCAGAATATCTGTACCTTAAACCGCAAATGAAACCATATCAGAAACACAAGGATAGGGAGTTACTCCTTCTTCCGTGATCTACATGAATTAATGATCGTCTTAATGTTTAAGAACCATTTCATAAGTTATTCTGATTCATCACTTGTTGTTGCGCAAATTAACATATTAGGATTTCCTTCTATTTTTAGAAACTTTCCATTTTTAGTAACCTTCCATATTTAGTAACTTTCCAAAATTAGTAACTTTCCAAATTTAGAAATTCTCCGAATTTAGTAACTTTGATACTTTAAGGTTATAAATGATACTTAAGTAAACCTAACGGCTTAATATGACAATTTCATAGTTTAGGGTTTATTATGCCAATTAGCAAAGTTGAGGGTTAAATGTGTAACTTATCAAAGTTTAGGGTTTATATCGTAACTTAATTCAATTAAATGACCACTTAGGTTTTAGCCGATTTTAGAAGTCACATTAAACATATTCCCAACTTAATTTAAGCCCGAAATAAACACACTCCCATACGTTTACACACATCCGAACACACACCTACGCATGTCGACACACACTCTCTTATTAAGGAGCTTACAACAGGCTTCACAATTACACACATATTCCGCCTTCGACCCTATTCACACGACACCCAATCATGTACACACCGCCCCACATTTTACACAACCATAATACTTTAACCATATTCAATCTAATTCATACTCCTATATGAATTCAATATATCACAACTTTGAGACCTGTACAAAAGTCCTTATATTGACCCAAACCACACACCAAGAATTTTTTTACTCGACACAATATACGAATTAAAAATACATCACATGTTTCACTCTTTTAATATCTGATTCACAATTAATTATAGACGAGTCTTAGACCTGATCAAGGCACCACGATTCACACTAGTATCAAGGCATAAACACACACAAATGCATACATGAACTCCACACTCACACCAGATTATACACTCGATACAGGTTTTACGACACCCACATTAAATCACAAGCATACTCGACATGATCGATTACCCAAACGTTCACATACTTAACACCATTCGTACCCTAACAATTTAAAATACATGCGCCCTTTATTTCATGTGTATTTTTACCAAATTATAGTCGCGTTAATAGGGTTCGTGTAAGGGTCGTTAGGACCAGATTAGATTCAATACTATGGCTGCTAAAACGAGACTCCAAAACAGGCTTGGATATCAATCCATAACACCACCAAACTTCCCACGTAATTCATGCAATCGTTTAACACATAACCTAGGGTTTTCTAATATATCAAGTCTCGATTATCACTTGTTCAATCTGGTTATTAGAGTGCATTTAAGATTTGAGTTTAGGGTCAACATGGGGGCTGGAAACACGACACCAGAAACAGTTTATATCTCGACACCAAACTGCCACAATCCATGACACAAAACAGCCACACCCACGACTCACAACCACCATCTACAATCGACACAAGGTTGGCTTTTACGTGGCATATCAATTGCGTTTATATAACCAGATTTATTACGCATGGGAATGTTTTTACGTGACAAGGTTTTTTTTTTTTTTTTTTTTATTCATCTCTTTCATGTAAACTTTTCTGTATACGTATGAAAAACGTATTAGGCGTATTACAAGAACATCAAGCGGATCAGGGGATACCTTAGGTCGGATATACGTACGAAACAAGAACAAGAGTAGCACTACGCTTGCACCAGGCTTACGAATTCAGACTCTCTCGAACCCGATACACAACTACGATCAAGTCACCTTCGATCCTTATTTTCTTGAGAGGACAGAAATAATCGGTAGCAGCAGCTTGTTTTGTTTTAGGTTTACAAAGTGTGTGAGGGAGAGATGTTTATTCGGTTGCATAAAATGAGAAGGAGAGGGAATATATGGAAAAGATTAGGCCGAGTAATGGGAGAAAATATGGGCCGAATATATGGAGATTTCAAATGACCAATTCCTTTTTCAAATTGAAATGTATCTAAACACTTAATTTCCAAAGTTGTGTACAAGTTACTTTATGTTTCGGCCTATATGTTAACGTGACCAAAAGTATACGCGTGTGACTTATAGTCCAAAAATTTATAGTTGGCCTTCTATGGACATGTGAACGTGTTATATACTTAGTAGTGTACCATGTTGTCGAGTTCATATATCTTAGGTTATAGGTTATTAATTCAAGGTCATAACGTATAGTTTACTTATGTTTTATTCGGGTTCAAAGTTCAAGTTCATAACGGATTTCGGATCATATATTTTAGGGTATTATAATTCTTCCCCTCTAAAAAAAAATTTCGTCCTCGAAAATTGAAGTGAAACGAAACGGAATACAAACGGACCGTGAACGGAAATGTGAATGACTTGTTTCTCATAACTCTATCTTGTTGATCAAAATAGCTTCGGCTTCCTCAGAAAAGACATATCATACTGAATCTTGATCAAAAGAATAATATACCAAACGTAACAGATGATAATCGTATTCTCTCCGAAGAGATACAGGGAATACGTAGGATTTGACGGATATATCGTCTGTGGAATTTGATTAGGCAAATCAGATGAGAACGTACCGAATCGCAGAAATATAAGGATGATAAATATGCTTTACTCTTCAGATTTTCAAATAGTCTCTTCTTCAATATAACCTTTCAAAGGTATTCTCATAAACAGACAGGTCTTGTTTTCTCAGAATCCAAAATCTCATATCTTAATTCATAACAGATCATCATGAACAGATTCATCGAATGTGAGACGTATATATAGCAAAACATAGGTGTACTCCTTCATAGTAACAGATCGAATCCATACAGACAGAAAAAAGATTGTTTGATAACATCAAACAGCAGAAAGCTCTACAACAGGACCTAAGATTCTTATCGGGAGTACAGAGGTCAGCAAACGCGTGTCGAGTATCCAAACGTATCAAATCGTATAACGGTGAAGGCAGATTAAGCGTATAGGTAGAATGAACCTAAAGTCTCAATCAGATATCAGAAATTCTAAGGCTTCTAAGGCACTCCTCAAAATATCCTATGATCACAATAAGTGCACGTTATATGATGTAAGTATTATCACGTTGGCCAGACGTCATAATACTAGCATCATATAAATATGCCCTCATGATGACCATACTTTATCCCAAGTCGTGAAATAAGCAACTTATCTTAATCACCTAACAGTCCTTCTACCTCCTAGGGTTGGTCCGAATCAAATCATCACTACGGATTCGAAATCAAAGAAACAGATCGCGTAACTAACGTGACGGAACCTAGTAAGTATCATCGAATGAAGCTTGTCGTCAAAAGCATCAATTCTTCCACAATTCATCAAAGTTCTCATATCAAAACCGTCATCCAACATACGCAGAGTGAACACAGAACGGAATTACCAACAGAGAACCTAAATCATTCAAAGGATCTTATCATCAGGTAACGGAAACTTAAGTAGGTTAAGAGGAAGTAAATTACGTCATCAATAGCTTCATCCTTCACAGAATTAACTCCTCCAAACACAAATGTTTGCTTCAAAATTCGTCCGTTCAAATACAAAATTTCAAAATTTCTTCCAAGTCCGAGTAGTCTGTTTACGCTTGTCCATCCGATCATACGGTGAAAAGGAATTATAAACTTGAGTCTGGTCCTTCAGGCCTTCGTCACCTCTTATTGAACTTGTGGTGTAGTCACGTGAATCTTTGTCATGATTACTGTTCATCTTTCCATCTGCAAATCTGCTTCTGCTATCAATTCATCTTAGTACTACTAAAATGAATAGAGAAGCAAGACTGCGTGTCTTCGACAGGTTTTCTATCACAGTTCGAAAATTCGCCAACTAGATTTCATTCTCCTTCTATGTTCGCCACCATTCTTGTCATGCAAGTAATGTCTTCCAGGCTTTAAAGTAAACACCGCCGCTGTCCACTCCAGGTTATGAGTTGAATAGTTCATCTCCTATGGTCTGGTTGTCTTGAAACCCGAACTGTAATCTCCACGTGCTGCATGAGGTATAATCGGGTCCCTTCTCAGTTTCTCTCTTCTTCTTATATGCTTCTTCCACGGTAACGCCTGTCGCGAACATCTTCTACTACTCTTCTACAAGGTTTCTAACTCTGATAACGGTCTTCAATCTTGGTCCTTTATGTGGGAAACTCTGTCTTCACAGGATACATGGTAGTGTTTTCTACTACGATCTCTGAACGCCGATCAAATTTTCTCTTCCAAACAAGGGTCATTCTAACTTAATACAAAAATAATCTCTATGTTCCTCTTTCGTCTCTGAACATAACACAATGTCATACTATGACAATTTGTCCAAATACTCGCGAAAACATGATTATATTAGCCAATACAATTGGCATCACTAAAGCTCATAATGATCATAACGAGTACAACAGCAGCTTCAGGAATCATCTTAGGGAAAACTTTACATACACTTCACGTCACTTTCCTTCTCCTTCACGAATAAAACTGAAATACTTCACGTAGGTTACTCTCGATTAGTTAACCCCCTTCTTAGAAGTTCTTGTGGATGCTTCTTCAGTCCTTCAAAGCCAAAAAGAGGCCATCTGATACGGAGTTTCAAAGGTAGGCCAAATCTATCATTGATACGCGGAAAATGGATAACGATTGCGGATAGTGACACGGTTAAGTTCACGATAGTCGATACACCGTCGCATACTTCTCTCTTTCTTCTTGGAGCATCCCAAGAGAAACGCTAGGGTGAACAAAATCATATTCCATCTGCTCCTTCAACTTCTATGGCACAATGGTTTCGTCAACTGAGATCAGTTCAATGTCAACTCTACTTCCCAAGCTGGAGGGAATACCAAGAGGTTCATCAGAGAACATCGAAAAAATTTCGTGCAACAAAATACTTCCAATGCCAGAGCTTCCAATGGTGGATACTAATAGGTGTCAGGAGAAACTTGACAATCAAATGAGATCGGAGTCTGTACTTCCATAGCAAACATTAATCTTAATCAGATTTAAGTGGTTGAGAGCCATCATAACAAAGTAGGATGAAGTAGATTGCTAAAGGTCACATATCAGATACGGTAGTTTATGGTAACTTTATGAGGAGCCAGCCAATCCATAACCAAAAGACCTCAAAATCAAATATATCAAAAGTAAACGGATTCGTAGAACGAATACGGTCGTCAAGCCAGACGGATAGTTCATATATCAAGGTCAAGTACATGGTTCATCATAGTGTTGAGATAGATAAGCGAACAGTTCAAGGTGTTGGAATTCTGTTTAGCTTCTTAGCATAAGTGGCAGGTAGGGTGTGTATCATCGGTAATGCGAACATCGTATAACTGTCAAAAGTGAGATGTATGGAATATCAGTCATCAGCATCATCATGCTCAGTTAACAAATCCATACTGAGATAGTATTTACATCATATCCTTCCAAAGGGACTGGTTGGCAGACAAAATTCATCATTCGTAGGAAGGGAACAAATCTTCCTATATATGTGGTTAACAATTACCAGAGTTCTCATAGGAGTAGTAATGGATTATGCAGATTCAAGTAGTATCAGATGATACATTTCATATCCGACATGAGTAATGAATTCATAGAATCTGTCAAACACATTATGGTTGAATGACCTTCGGGATGGTCGGAGAGGTATCAAATTGTTTATCAAACAAATCAGAGATGGAGTTCAGAATCAGGAAATGAAACTTAAATGGTGTAAGGTATCCATGTAGTTCCCGAGGTATTCCAAACTTACTTAGTTACTAAGCTTAGGTTGCAAAACTTTCTAATCTCCGAATAAAAGTTCTTATAAGACATAGCTAAGGGCAGAGGCACGAATCAGAGTGATGTGGAAGCACTGCTACTTACATAGATGTCCTAGTCTATCCATTCCTCACCGGTTATAACTTATGTTCCTATGGGGAGATCCTAAAGCAAATTCTCAAAGGTTGTCTTATGAGCGCCTACAGTGGAAACTTAATGGTCCAAACTTCACAGGTTAAGGTTTAATGTACTACAAGTCGCAGCCTGGGCTCTGATACCATAATTGTAACACCCCAACCCAATAAGGGTAGAAGTATTACGTTATGGTGACATATCAAAGCAAACACAAGCATATGACTTAAATAATACAAATGAATCTCAAAGGTTACAAAGGGAAACTCTGAAATACAAGGTTACAAAAGAGAACAACAATAAATACTAAGTCTAAAAATGTAATCACTTCTAGTCATCTCTAATCCAGAATAGCTATCAAAGTATAGTCTTCTAAGTCCAAGGTACTCTCCACTCATAACCCAGCTTCCAACTAAAACCTGCCGCAGGAAAAGAAATGCGGCTGAGCTTAAAAAGCCCAGTGAACAGATATATATAAACAAAGCAAAAGATAAGGAACGAAGAATATCATATAGTGCATTGGGGAAACAGAAGGCTTAGACAAATGGTTATCAAAGTGTAAGGAAAGGTCAGTAATCAACCACGAGCCCGAACACAAATCAAATCAAATATCATAGTAACCATGGAGTAGCTAGCTCCCGAACATGTGAAAGACGTGTATTGCACACAAGCATCAGTCACCGAACATATCATTTCATATCATATCCAATGTAACACCCCAACCCGATAAGGGTAGAAGTATTACGTTATGGTGACATATCAAAGCAAACACAAGCATATGACTTAAATAATACAAAAGAATTTCAAAGGTTACAAAGGGAAAATCTGAAATACAAGGTTACAAATAAGAATTACAATAAATACTAAGTCTAAAAATATAATCACTTCTAGTCCTCTCTAATCCAGAATAGCTATCAAGGTATAGTCTTCTAAGTCCAAAGTACTCTCCACTCATAACCCAGCTTCTAACTAAAACCTGCCGCAGGAAAAGAAATGCGGCTGAGCTTAAAAAGCCCAGTGAACAGATATATATAACATAACATAACGGTAAAATAAGCATAAGCAACGAAGGAATAAGAATACAAAACGAAAAGTATAATCATGAAAGTCATACAAATTTTAAAGAGAACTAAGAATCAAGAATGCATGAGAACTGAATAAGAAATGAATCAAGAGAATAATGAAATAAAGGAAAAGTTCATATAAGGATGTGCCATAAGAACTACATATCATAATCCGTCAAATCATATAATATCTTAAAAGTGCACGAAGAGGGGAGACCTCTAAGTACTAAAATTGTGAGAAGGAGTGTAAGGCACACACCACCTGGTCACCATAATCATATAAACATAAAACCTAGGATGCATCCATACGCTCCCTAACATAAGTATGTATGTCAGTACTAGACTAAGCACACACACACGCATTAATGGCCAATAGTGATCACAATATAATACATAAACATAAGGGGGAAAGCCGTAGATCTATCACACCTCTACGGGAGTGTCATACCTAGGGTGCCATCAAAGACATGGTCATGGTACCTCCACAACTAGGTTAGCTCAGGCACAGATCTATCATAGCATACAACAATATAGACATAGCATGGTAAGAGAAAAAGATAGTGACTCAATTAAGCATGGCAAAGCATAAGCATATCATAGCAGAGACATTTATAATAAATGTCAGAAAGGATCATATAGGAATGACAATCATGCAATGAAAGTCAAGAATCAATAAAGGGAATCATATCAGGCAAAGGATCATAAGAAATATCTCTACTGAAAAGGGAAATAATATCTGTACGATAACATAAGTGTCTCAAAGTAAGACAGAATATCTGTACCTTGGACCGCAAGTGAAAACACAACTAGAAACATAAAGATCGAAAGTAAACTCCATCTTCAGCGAATCTACACGAATTCATGATTGTCTTATTAATAACTTATTTTAAATCGGATTACTTATTTTAGTCGGCTTTCCATTTTTTGTAACTTTCCTTTTATAGCAGCTTTCCAAAAATAGTAACTTTCCAAAAATAGTAAGTTTCCTCTTTAAGTAGTTTAACCATTTTAAGTAACTTTCTATTTTTAGCAGGTTTCCCGAATTAGCAAGTTTCCATATTTAGTAAGTTTCCATATATGTTATCTTAGGGTTACCTTTATCTTAATTAGGGTTTTAATCTTAGGTTTAACATTTAATACATGCACTAATCATGTCATAGGCCAATTTTAAGTTATGAAAGGTATTAAGGTATCTTAATTACGCCTTTAAATTTTATAATAATGATAAAGTGTAATTAGGTTAAAACATGTTAGTGACAATTAGGTTTAAAACATTTATTTAGCCTTTTTAACATTTTATCAGCTTTTACCCATAAACAGATCACAACTTGACGAATTTTTCTACCACATCAGAACTCAAAGATAAATTCCACAAAAATTCTCACTGATATTTCAATGTCTTTAGAACCCACACGAATTTTCCCAGAATTTATTAGTTAGTTTAACCCCACACGAAAAATACTCTAACTCAGACTACCCAGAAAACGTATATGCTGTGGTACCCAGAAAGTATCCACTTGGTTGCCCCACCAATACATCCGGGAAAAATCCCCAAAAATTCATGACATTACTAGGCATATAGAAGTTAAATACTGGAAAGTTTTATGACCCAACTCCTCATGGTTTGAGAATGAAAAATCGGAAAAGTGGACTGATTTTTAAAATCCCAAATTCAGCTTTAACACTTAATCACACAAAAATCAAAAACACGACTAAATCAACTCGAAATCACTCCAAATCAATTGGAGAACTTAACTAAGACATAGAAATAGGTTTTCTGATTGCGTGGTTTTGTAACCTTACAACAGGTTTTACCTCTCGAGGGATCTCAAGAGGCTTACAACCCCACCAGGCAGTGTACCTGACCGATGTAGTATAGTGTAGTGGTAAGTACGGGGGATTGATCGTTCTCCACAGGGAATAGTGTTCGTTAGGTATGAAAGGCTACTCTAATTAGGCCTAAGGGTTGAGGAAGATTCTTTTTTATGTTTTTATAGTTTTTATGAAAGCAAGTAAAATCTCGGGTTTGAAGGAGTGGGCGGAATTAGTTGCTAGTCAACTAACCCAAAATTACTACGGATGCAAATAAAATAAAATAACAAAAATGAAATGTGGTGAGAAACTTATGTGTAGAGAAATGTGTTTACTTAGATTTCCTTACTCCCTAACTATCTTTTACCGGTTAATTAGTGTGTATTAGTTGCGTGGATGACGGGTGTATTCCTTAATACCATTCGTGGGGTGGCGTACTTACTTCCCCAACTCTACAAGCTCCTACTTCACTCCTATGTCGAGCCGGCTAGGAAGCTCCTAACATGGGATCACTAGAATTCGCTTGTGCATTAAATACAACCATAAAAACCTTTAGTACGCATTTGGTTCATGTTTCTTAAGACGTTCAAGCAAGTTACCGAATAGGAAGTTAGCCAGTTTTCTTAAGCCTAACATAGATAAACAATCATCCAATACAACTAACAACACACTAACAACCAATAATCAATAGCTAAGTTTCATTAGATCTAAGCAAACACAAGATAAAATTAGCCTAACATGTTAAACAAAAGACAAGAATAAGATAGAATCAAACAACACATAGACATATTGAATGATTAATTGATAACTTATCTTTCAATGAAACATGGAAGATCTCAAGGCAAAAAGCCCTGAAAAAGTAGCTAAAATCGTCTTAGGGTTTTCTCCCAAAATTCCACACACTAAGCTCCCTTTAATGACAAAAAATTAGAAAACTATATATAGATTTTTGGATCTGACGGCGTCACCTTATGGAGTGTGACGCCGTCACCTCGCCGCTTTTAGGGTTCCCGGATGACCTTCTTGACGCCGTCCCTCTTTAGCTCTTCCAAAATCCATTCTGGCTTATCAAGGCTTGACGCCGTCAGCTCGTGAACGTGACGCTGTCCCCTTATGATTTAAGCCGTGACGCCCTTGATCAAGTTAAAGCGTGACGCCGTCAGAATTCACATGCTATTTTCACTGGCTTATCATGAGTAAATTTCACGTCCAACTTTTCTTGCCAAAGCATGACGCCGTCCAGAGTAAATTGTGACGCCGTCAAGAGTAACTTTTAGCCGATTTTTGAGACTTTGTCGTTTTCTTCACTTTATGCTCCAAAAACGTCCAAAATGCTTCCTTTTCCAGATTTCTCCTCAAAAGTACCTAAAATGACAAAAGGAACGATTTAGGGCAATATTTGATCAAATAAATACGATTTAGGGCTTAAATGACCCCTTAAAAGCGGTACACTTTTCGCTTCATCATTTTCATAAAAAGAAACCGAATCAAAACATTTTATATTATGACCCATCTCGCTCATATATTCAGGTATACATGCTGTCCCAGATTCAGAAATTATAATTAGACACTATAACACATGATTACGCACCCATACTCATTCAAGACCTTCATAAATCATATGACCTGTATTTTAGACATCCTTTAACATGTTCTCAAAATCCCACAAAGATTACCCACGAAAATTCCATCAAGAACCCTAACCCTAATTCATTATTTTATGTGAGATTCTTATGATTTTATGTATACATGTTCATGAATTTTAGCCGATCCATTATTGTGTTCAAGTATCATGTTACATGTTATTGAAGGTATCAAAATAGAGGAAAACAAAACAAGATGATACACGTTACCCTTTTGAAGATTGAATTGAGCGAACAAAGGATTAAAAGCCACGAACACCACACGGTTCGACTACACCTTCGAACTAGAACAAAACCCATGATCTAACCACCAAGTAGAAGCCACAACAAGCCTCCTAAGCTTTGTTTTCTGATCGAACAGGAATAGAAGAAGAAGGAGATGGGCGGCCGAATTCTTTTGTGTAGGTTTAGGGTTTTTTATTTTTTTGTGTGATATCTTGGAGGAAAATAATACCTCGAATTTTATTTTATGTTCATAACTATCTTAGAGCTCAAATATGTTCAAAATCTTCCATGGTGGTGTTTTGTTAATTATTTGGGTTCACGGTTAATTCGTTCAATTTCTTTCAGTTTTATAATTAATCGTATCCATAACTTAGGAAAAATTTCAAATTAGACGTAAAATTAGGTATTTAAAATTTAGGGTTTTACATCCAATCAAATACAAATCGAACCTAGGATGCATCCATACGCCCCCGAACAATCATATTGGCCATAACAAATATAATGTGCACATATAATAATAAAAATGGGACGGTGTGTGTAAAACCCGAAATTTTTGAACATGTAAAAATTCCCAAAATACCCCTACGATTTTAAACTTTTGAAGAACGAATAACGATCATAACCTAAGTATTTAAATTCGTTAATATTTGAACCACCAACGTTTATTCGAATAAATAAAAACTTATGGTAAATGAATTGTGCACAACTATTCCATATCACACGCTTATAAATTTCCCATAGCCGAATATATTTTAAGTGTTACAAACTTATCTATACTCGATTTCCATCTAAGTTCGAGATTGACTTGAAATTGATTTGGAAATCAATCAAATCCCACTAAATGTGCATACTTACCTTTTTGTTATCATAAGCCTCACACGTTTTCTATTTTCCTTCCAATAATAGAACCGAAATTTCCTTGCACTTATACTCTTTGTGTCGTTGATTAGAGATAAGGATACACAAATAACACTAAACAATTAAAAGATACTAATTGCTAAATTTCCATATCTGTTCACACGTTTTCCAAATGTATATACACGCCTTGCTTTCTAAAACCATATATCATCTCTTGCATGTGTTCTCCCATTCGTGAACTTAGAAACAAAACACACCAACATCTAACAAAACAAACCGATCCATAGTCCTTGATAAACAAAAGGAACGACCAAAGCTTGGAAGGATTTTGTTCGTTGTGAACGTTTAGTTCGAAGGGTATTGATATTGCGTGTGCTTGGTTAGATTGTGATACGCATCTCTCGTTCTCATTCCTACCCGTACGTCCGACTTAAGGTACTCCTATCGTCTTGATGTTCTTTTGATTCTAGACACATAAAACTTATAAGTATAATATGAAAAATCTAACATATATGTGGTCGTTAAGATGGACATACCGATGAAGATAACTTGTCGCACTAATCATAAATCACCATTATAAACGAATCGATAAGTCGCGGGTCATAAACGTATTGATCATGTGTGAGGTTTTAGAACATATAAATTAAATAACATGATATACTATATATTGAAGCTATTGACGTTAAGATTTGGAAGAAAATACTATCATTAGAGAACTTGAAAAACTCTATGAAGATGAAACTATAACTTATATATATGTGTCGATGTTCATTTACGTTTTGGAGCATCCGAATCTGTAACACCCCAACCCGACAAGGGTAAAGATATCACAACAATGGTTTCATATCTGATCACAAGCATTCAATCCAAAACATCATAAGTCTATAACATTAATGATAAAAGGGAAAATAAGTCAACATGACTTATGCCAGAAGTGAAAACAGAAATAAACTGAAGTACATAAATCCAAAATGCCCAAACAATGGCATAACAGAATCAAAATCCAAGTGGTAAAACTAGAATGTCTAAAGTCTAAGCTTCACACAAGTCGCTCTCATCCCAAAGCTAAAACCCAGCTCCTAGCTTAAGTACCTGCCGCAGGAAAAGAAATGCGGCTGAGCTACGAGAGCTCAGTGAACAGATATAAAGGTAACAAGCAATACAGAAATAATGGTCATACAAATATAATCAGAGTACAGAGATAAATAATGGAATAAGAATGAAGAAGAAAGTATAAGGAAAAAATAAGTAAAGGTTATAGGAAAACAGAAATCCACCACGAGCCCAGAACAGATAATGTAATAACCATGTAACCAGATAAGTACTCTAGAGGGGATGCCTCTTCAAGTAACCAGATAATATGAGGGGTGTCCTCTATGTATCAATTGGAGTGATCAGCTCCCAGATAATGTGAAAGACGTGTATAAACACACCATCAGTCACCAGATATATATATATATATAACAGTAAACAGTAACAGATAACAGAAATTAGATCAGATCTAGGATGCATCCATACGCCCCAGGTGGCCAGAGTCTACCAATACACACCAGATAAAATAAATTCAGGGACGGGACAGGTCATCACTCTCCTGCCCTAGAGTCATGCCATCGGTGCATCAATGACATGGACATGAAACCCTCATGCCTAGTGATTGGCTCGGGTCTCAAACTGTGGGTCATGGTCAAGTATCAGGTCAGAAATCAGAGTATTATATCAGAAGGTTCATAGCATAATGGTCCATGTCAAATATTTCAGAAGTAAACATTAAAGGTTCAGAATCAGATAGGTTCGTATTAAGTTTTATCAGATCAGATGCATATCAAGGTTCAAATCAAGTTTCAGAACAAGAGACCATAGTAAGGTTCACAGAATAGGGAACATAGCAATGGCTTAGGGAATCCTAATATATGAAACAAAGATCAGAATCGAAGTTAAGAGAAGGAAATTGCCCTTACTGAAAAAGGGCGGAATATCTGTACCTTATTAGCAAAACAAATAACCAAATAAAACCAAGTATGGAAACAGAGTCAAGTCCTCTCCTTCTTCACACCTAGAGGAAGTAGAAGACATAATTACAAAAGGTTCTACATTCAGATTACTATTTTAGTTAACCTTCCATTTTTAGTAACTTTTTATTTTTAGCAGGTTTTCAGAATTAGTAAGTTTCTAAGTTTAGCATGACAATAAATAACATAAATTAGGTTAGGTCATTTATTAAGTCTCATTATGGAAATATAGCTTATTTTAGCAAGTTATAAAAGTCTAGGGTTAATTATGACAAGTTTCCATATTTTAGGGTTTTAATTGTAAAAACATCAAAGTTAAAGGTCTAGAATGAAAATATAATAAGTTACTCATTTTATTTCATAAGTTATACAGAATTGTACTTTAATCCCTTAAGTTTTATAATTTACACAACTAGTCCCTTTATTTAAATAAATCCTTAATTCGAATACCAAATTATTCATAGTTACATATTAAGCCCATAAATTCTCAAAATTATATCTTACACCCTTAATAATGTTATTTACACAGAATAATATCAAGTTTCCATAATTTACACTTTTAGTCCCTCTATTTTATTTAATTACAAATCGTACCTTATAAATACCATTAATTCCTTTTCTTGCAATATTTACACTAAGGACCCTCAAGTTATATTTTTCCTACATTCCTACAGACTTATATAACATTACAAAAATATCCCAGAAGTTTCAAAGTTGGCAAAACATACCCTTATAATTATTTAAACCAATCGGATTTACTTTTTAGATTGCAAAACCAAACCCTAATTTTATCCCATCATTAAACCATCATGACACAATCATTGTAACATTAAATTAATCAGATTCATATCATAAAAACCTAACCCTAATTCGTTCTAGGGTTTTTCTCAATTTTTCTTTATTTTTTTATTAAATCCGATACATTCAAAGTTCCAAATCAATTCGAATAAGCTTCTAAAAATCACATGGCTATTTTTATAGGCTTATATTATCATCATAGAACATGTAAAAATTATGGTTACAACCCAGAAAATTCGTATAACAATATTTACAAATTAAGTGTGTTTTAGCTATATATTTTTTGTACGCCATATTAAGCTTGCATGATTCATGTTTCTTATTTTTCCTGAGTTGTATTCGACCTAAGGATCACTAGAAGAATGCTAGATAAATTTTAGAACGTAAGGATTTGTCGTGAAGATTATGTACCTTGCGTACGCAATAAACCGAACAAATAAATGTACCACGATCAAACGAAGGCTTCAATATTCCAACTCCTATTTTTCTTAGCTCCCTTACACCTCAATGAACTCCAGAAAATTGCTTGATCATGTCCAAAAATCGTATGGAAGGTTTGGTCGATTTTGTTTAGGCGATTTAGGGTTTTGGCGATAAAGGGGTTAATAAAATAATTTGATTTGTATATATAATTAACAAACCGACATAGGAGGGGGCATGGGATCAGATTTTCAGTTTTAGAATCCCACAAAATTAGGATTGTATTTTTATAATATTTTCCTAATTTATTTTTATAAATATCTTAATTAAAATGATTTTATAAATATATTAAATTTTATTTATTATTTTCGGATTATATATATGTGTATGTGAATTAATAATTTTTGGACATTCAAAATAATATAATGTTGTCCCAGAAATTAATTTACTTGATATGTAGATCGTTTTCAGAAGTTTGGAATCATTTCAGAATTTTATAATTTATTTAGGTTTTATGGTTTCAGGGGTAATTTGGTCATTTTACAGGTTATCTGAATTTCAGGTATTACAACTTCTTCCCCACTAACAAAAAAATTTCGTCCTCGAAATTTGCAGAAAGCAGAAAGAAAAGAGAGCGGAAAACAAAACAAGACATACCAGATTAAAACGAGAAGTGCGGATAACTAGCTCGTATTGATTCCTCGGTTTCCCAGGTAGCCTCACGCTCTGGGTGATTCCTCCAAAGAATCTTTACGAACGGGATAACTTTATTTCTCATGACTCGTTCCTGACAGTCCAGAACCGCTTCCGGCTCTTCAGACAAGGACATATCAGGTCGGACTGATCAAGCGGATATGTACTATGCAATGGTGATAATTGTATCCGCTCAGAAGAGATACATGGAAAACATTATGCACATGAGATAGCTGGAGGAGGTAGAGCCAGACGATAAGAAACTCCCAATACGCTCAGAATTTCAAAGGTCCAATAAATCGAGGACTCACTGCCCTTGATTCCAAAACGCTTAACACCACGGAAAGGAGATACTTTCAAATACCGATCACCTACATTAATTCCAGATCCGACGGTGCTTATGCATAACTCTTTGACGAGTACGGCTCCTTCAATTCTCCCTAGCACAGCTACCTTTTCATTGTGATCTCTGTAACACCCCAACCGACAAGGGTAGAGATATCACATTATGGCGACATTTCAAAGCATTCATACATATACACAGCGGAAGCCATAAAACATCATAAATAAATAAGCCAAGTCAATAAGACTTGAATCCAATACAAAAGTCTCACAAGATAAACGGAATAATTCAAAGGAAATACATAACAAATGAATCCATAATCAAAATGTCTAAACAACTGGTAAGACTAGGGTAGGACATCGTCTAAGGTAAAAGCTTCAACTAACTCTCATCCCAAGCATAAAATCCATCTCCCAGCTAGATACCTGCCGCACACGAAAAAGAAAACGTGCGGCTGAGCTTACAAAGCCCAGTGAACAGATACATAATACAAACAAAGATAACGAAACCGAAATATACTGAGGCACTGGGAGATATCATAAGGTATAATCAAAGCAAAAGAGTAATAAGGAAATATAGGATAGTTATCTACCACGAGCCCATAACTCAAAGTCAACATCATAGTCTCAAGGTCATAAGCTCACAATCAGAGGGGATACCTCTCAGGCAACCAGATAATATGAGGGGTGTCCTCATGTATCAAAATAGTGGAGTAGCTAGCTCCAGCTAAATGTGAAAGGCGTGTATTGCACACAAGCACCAGTCACCTCAAATTCAATATTCAAAGTCACAGTTAAATCCACTAAACATACAAATCTAGGATTGCAACCCATACGCCCCCAAACTCAAAGTCATCCCAACATCATAGTAGCCATGGCAGAAAATCATAAAAGGGACGGTGTGAGAAATCACTCCCCCACACGGGAGTCATGCCAGTGGTGCATCACAGACATGGCCAGGTTACCTTCCTAGCTAGGTAACATAAATGGCTCGGGTATCAAACTAAGAATCATGTCTCAAAATCATAGCACAAGGTCATATATCACAAGGTGCATTTCAAGGTCATATCAAAAGTAATATCAAAGGTTCATTTAAAAGGGAACATAGCAATGGCTTGGGAAACCTTAACTGAATCATAACTCAAAATCAATGTATAAGAATATAAGAACCCTTACTGAAACAAGGGCAGAGTATCTGTACCTTATGAAGAAAGCACAAATGGTAATAAGCACAGAAACAGGGGACAGCTCAAAGTCTCTCCTTCTTCACACCTAAAGGAGTAGAAGGGAATTACAATTCATTCTTAATTACTTGCCTTTCCATTTAAAGTAACTTTCCATTTTTAGCAGATTTCCATAGTTAGTAAGTTTCCACTTTTAGAAAGTTTCTATTTTTAGAAAGTTTCCACTTTTAGAAGTATTGAGTACATAGCTTACTTAGATCATTATTAGCTGGAAATAAGGTATCTTTATCATATTTACACCTTTGGTCCTTAGGGTTTCACAATTTACACTTTACACCCCTGTATTTCCAAAGTTACACTTTAACCCTTCAAATATGCATAATTACACATTTAACCCTTGATTTATCAAATTTACACAATGAGTACTTATTTTAACAAGTTATACGATTTGACCTTCAAATATTCATAATTTACACAATAGGTCCCTCCATTTAATAAGTTTACATAATTAACCTTAAAGTTTACATTTTCAACCTTTAATTAATAATAATTACACATTAGTCCAATAAATATCCAAATTTACACATTAGTCCCTGAATATCATTCACTACTCAAATCGACCTTAACTTTTCAGAAATTACATATTTAGTCCCTATATTTATTTAATTTCCAATTCGAACCAACAATTACAACTAATTTCATTATCTCGTAAATTTTACATATAGGCCCTTCGTTTTATAATTTTTACAGGTCATACTTGATCTATAGAACATGACAAAAATAGTCCATGAGTTTTAATATTGACAAAACACCCCCTTTATATTTAATTTTCAAATCGTTAAACACCATCTTTAACAAAACAAAACCCTAATCGATCCCAATCATTATGTAATTATTCCCACATCATTAATGTTCATTTATAATCAGATCTTATCAGTTTTGAACCCTAATTCGATCCCTAGGTATTTTTGTTCCTCGTTTCCTTTTTAGTCGGTTTCAATTAACTTCACCAATAATAGTTTTAGGTCTCAACAATTCAAATGAGCATTTTTCTGGTGTTGTATGATGATCATAGAGGCCACGAAAAATAATAGCCTGGTCAAGAAAATTCGCATGCATGTTTTTATAGACTTAGTTCGATTTAGGGTTTATAAACACAATAATTAACATACGAATCATACATGATGCATGGGCTATTTTTATTATTTTTCTTATGTTATATACGATCATTAGGAGCTGGGAAAAATACCAGAATATTTTTAGAACGAGTGAACAAGGCTGCACAAATTATTGCTTCTCGGATGGTTACTCGACAAGAAAGAATTCACCACGACTTCAAATGGGATCAAATCACCTTGTACACATTTTTCGCAGATCACATATGATATAAGAACCTCAGGAAAAATGAGAAACGAATTTTATGAAGCTTGGTTGAATTGATACGAATTTTACCTTAAAAGTGAGCTATCGACAGGAATAAATCCACTACCAACGAAACAGGCAACAAACGAACTCAACCCAAATTTTCTAGGACTCCTTGGATGATGTTTGAACTCAGAAAAATGCTTTGGTAATTTTAGAGAATGGATGGAGGCTATAGGAATTATGGGTGTGTTTTCCTTCCAACCGGTAATTAGGGTTTAGTAGAAAAAGGATATGGATTGACTTAAATTATGGAATACTGAGTCCTAGGGGTGGGCTTGGACCAGAATATTCGACAAAATGGGTTGGCAAAATATTTGTGATTGATATCTTCCTTATTTACATAATTTACATCATTTTAAATCAAAATAAATTAAGTATAAATCATTCGGCACCATTAGGGGTATTTTGGTAATTTTTGCCACTTGTATAAATGTTAAATGAAGTTGTTAAAATTATTTGGGAGCATAACTTGTTCATTGTCAGGAGTTTGGAATTTATTTAATACTTTATAATCTTTTAAATAACTTTTAAACTTGTAGGGGCAATTTGGTCATTTTACATGCTTTCAGATTTTAGGTGTTACAACTTCTTCCCCTCTAAAAAGAAAAATTTCGTCCCCGAAATTTTCAAAGAGTCAGAAATGAAACGAATCGAAACATAACGGAGACATACCAGATCAGAATGCAAAATGAGGATAACTAGCTCGAATAGACTCCTCGGTCTCCCAGGTAGCTTCCCGCTCTAGGTGGTTCCGCCAAAGAATCTTAACAAAGGGAATGACCTTACATCTCATAACTCGCTCTTGGCGATCAAGAACAGCTTCCGGCTCCTCCGGAAGAGACATATCGGGCTGAATCTGATCAAAAGGATAAGACACCACATGCAGAGGATGATAATTGTATCCCCTCAGGAGAGATACATGAAAGACGTCGTGAACATGTGATAACTGCGGAGGAAGAGCCAAACGATATGAAACCTCTCCAATGCGATCCAAAATCTCAAACGGTCCGATGAATCGAGGACTGAGCTTGCCCTTAATTCCAAAACGTTTAACTCCCTGGAACGGCGAAACTTTAAGAAAAACCCGATCACCAACAGAAACTCCAAGTCACGCCGATGCTTGTCAGCGTAACTCTTTTGACGAGCCCTTAGCTTCCTTTAACTTCTCCCTAGCAACATCCACTTTCTCGGTAGCGATCTGAACTAACTCCGGACCCTCAATAATGCGTTCGCCTACCTCGTTCCAACAAACCGGAGCCCTACATTTCCGACCATATAACATCTCGAAAGGAGCCATACGAATACTTGCGTGCCAACTGTTATTATATGCAAACTCTACCAAACACAAATA
This sequence comes from Artemisia tridentata subsp. tridentata, assembly GCA_021014915.2. NCBI lineage: Eukaryota > Viridiplantae > Streptophyta > Magnoliopsida > Asterales > Asteraceae > Artemisia > Artemisia tridentata. Next base: position 316,609,043 of record CP139503.1, read on the forward strand.
ATCGTCCCAGCTACCAGTCCACTCTAAGGCACATGCCCTCAACATGTCCTCTAAAGTCTGAATGGTCCTCTCCGACTGACCATCTGTCTGAGGGTGAAAAGCTGTACTGAACTTAAGGCGTGTATCCCAAGCCTTATGCAATCCCTTCCAGAAGCGAGACGTAAACCGAGGATCCCTATCTGATATAATAGCCGTAGGCATACCATGAAGCCTAACGATTTCCTGCTGAAATATGTCCGCCAATTTACTAACACTGTAGTCCACACGAATAGGGAGGAAGTGAGCAGACTTGGTTAGTCGATCAACGACCACCCAAATTGCATCATGCTTCCTACGAGTAGGAGGTAAACCTGTCACAAAATCCATGGAAATTTCCTCCCATTTCCACTTCGGAATCTCCAACGGCTGAAGCAACCCACTAGCTCTCTGGTGCTCAATCTTGACCTGCTGGCAAGTCAAACACTTAGATACAAATGAAGCCACATCCTGTTTCATGCCACTCCACCAGAAGTGCTGCTTAAGGTCCCGATACATCTTGGTAGAACCCGGATGTATAGTGAAAGGGGAACTATGAGCCTCCGATAGAACAGCCTCTCGAAGCTCAGGATCGTTGGGAACACAGAGACGATCCTCAAACCACACTACACCGGAATCATCAACTCTAAACTCTGATTGCTTGCCTTCCTCAACATTCTGAACTATAGACCACAGCTCACCATCCTCTTTCTGAGCTTCCTTAATTCGCAAGATAAGATTGGACTCCACCGTAAGGCTAGCCCAATAACCGCCATGACCTCGAATACAAAACTCCACATCAAGAAGCTCTAAATCGTGCAAAACACGAGGCTCAAACTCCAGACTCGCAATCATACCCGACTTTCTACTAAGAGCATCAGCGACTACATTCGCCTTACCGGGATGATACTGAATATTAGCATCATAATCTTTCAGAAGCTCTAACCACCGCCTCTGTCTCATATTCAGCTCTTTCTGGGTGAAAATGTATTTAAGACTCTTATGATCAGTGAAAATGTCACAAGTCTCTCCATACAAATAATGGCGCCAAATCTTTAGCGCGAAAACCACAGCTGCTAACTCTAGATCATGCGTCGGATAGTTCACCTCGTAAGGCTTCAGCTGCCTCGAAGCATAGGCAATCACCTTCCCATGCTGCATCAAAACACATCCTAAACCCTTCTTCGATGCATCGCTATATATCTGGAAACCGCCGGAACCCGATGGAAGAGTCAAGATAGGTGCCGACACTAAACGTTTCTTCAACTCTTCGAAACTACTCTCTCGCTCATCAGTCCAAATAAACTTTTCCCCTTTCCTCATCAACTGTGTTAACGGCAAGGCAAGACGCGAAAAGCCCTCAACAAATCTCCTATAATACCCAGCGAGACCCAGAAAACTTCTCACTTCCGTCACATTCGTAGGTCTTGGCCATTTTGTGATAGCCTCAACCTTCGCCGGATCCATAGTGATACCGTCTGCAGAAACGATGTGACCCAAGAAAGCTACACGATCCAACCAAAACTCGCACTTCGAAAACTTCGCATACAATTTCTGTTGTCGCAAAATCTCCAGAACAATACCAAGGTGTTGCTCATGTTCCTTCTCGGATTTAGAATATACAAGAATATCGTCGATGAAGACAATCACAAACTTATCGAGGAATTCATGGAATATCCGGTTCATTAGGTCCATAAACATAGCAGGAGCATTGGTCAGACCAAAAGGCATAACCAAAAATTCATAGTGACCTACCGAGTGCGAAAGGTTAGATTTATGAAGTCCCTTCCAGAAACGCGAAGTGAAACGAGGATCACGTTTAGAAACAATAGACGAAGGCATACCATGCAATCGAACAATCTCTTGCTGAAAAATCTCCGCCAACTTACTGATACTATAGGTCATACGAATAGGTAAGAAATGAGCAGATTTAGTTAGCCGATCAACGACCACCCAAATCGCGTCATGTCTTTTACGAGTAACAGGCAGACCAGAAACAAAGTCCATGGAAATCTCATCCCATTTCCATGCAGGAATCTCCAAAGGCTGTAACAGACCACTAGCTCGCTGATGCTCAATCTTAACTTGCGGCAGGTCATACATCTAGCAACAAATAACGCCACATCTTGCTTCATACCGTTCCACCAGAAATGCTGCTTAAGATCCTGATACATCTTGGTAGAACCAGGATGAATAGAGAAAGGAGAACTGTGAGCCTCAGTCAACACAGCCTCACGCAAGTCAGAATCATTAGGCACGCATAAACGATCCTCATACCAGACAACCCCATCATCATCAACTCTAAATTTCAGTTTGCTTACCCTCTTCAATATTTTGAACAATAGCCCAAAGCTCACCATCATCTCTCTGAGCCTCTTTAATACGCAACATCATATTCGACTCAATTTTCAGACTAGCCCAGTAAACAATATCACACCGAACACACAACTCGACATCCAAACGCTCCAAGTCCCTGAGAACATGCGGATCAATCTCCAAATAGCAATCATTCCAGATTTTCGACTAAGTGCATCAGCAACCACATTAGCCTTACCAGGATGATACTGGATGTTCGTGTCATAATCCTTCAGAAGTTCTAACCATCTCCTCTGTCTCATATTAAGCTCCTTCTGAGTAAAGATGTATTTGAGACTCTTGTGATCGGTGAAGATATCACACGATTCGCCATACAAGTAATGTCTCCAGATTTTCAATGCAAAAACAACCGCTGCTAACTCCAGATCATGAGTTGGATAATTTTCTTCATAGGGTTTCAATTGCCGAGAAGCATAGGCAATCACCTTTCCGTGTTGCATAAACACACAGCCCAAACCCTTCTTAGAAGCATCACTATAGATTTGGAAACCTCCAGAACCCGATGGTAAAGTCAGAATAGGTGCAGACACCAATCGCCTTTTCAACTCTTCAAAACTCTGTTCACGTTCATCTGTCCATACAAACTTTTCACCCTTCCGCATCAATTGAGTCAAAGGCAAGGCCAACTTAGAAAATCCCTCTACAAAACGCCTGTAGTAGCCAGCTAATCCCAGAAAACTCCTGACTTCAGTCACAGTGGTAGGTCTCGGCCACTTGGTGATAGCCTCAACCTTAGATGGATCCATGGTGATACCATCTGCAGACACAATGTGACCAAGGAAAGCTACTTGGTTCAGCCAGAACTCACACTTAGAAAATTTCGCGAACAATTTCTGCTGCCTCAGAATACCCAGAACAATACGCAAGTGCTGCTCGTGCTCCTCAGACGATTTAGAATAGACCAGAATATCATCAATGAAAACGATGACGAACTTATCAAGAAATTCATGAAAGACCCGGTTCATCAAATCCATAAACACAGCAGGAGCATTTGTTAAGCCAAAAGGCATAACCAGAAACTCATAGTGTCCATAGCGGGTACGGAAAGCAGTCTTAGAGACATCCTGTTCTTTAACTCGCAATTGGTGATAACCAGATCGCAAGTCGATTTTAGAGAAAACTTTAGCTCCTTGCAGCTGATCAAACAAGTCATCAATGCGAGGAAGCGGATAACGGTTACGAATGGTAATGCGATTTAGCTCACGGTAATCAATGCACAGACGCATGCTTCCATCCTTTTTCCTCACAAAAAGCACAGGAGCACCCCATGGCGAAACACTAGGTCGAATGAAACCACAGTCCAGCAACTCTTCTAGTTGCTCCTTCAACTCTTTCAGTTCAACAGGTGCCATCCGGTACGGAGCCTTAGAGATAGGTTCGGCACCGGGAATCAGATCAATAGAAAATTCCACTTCTCTAGCCGGAGGAAGACCAGGAAGTACTTCAGGGAAAACATCAACAAAATCCCGAACAATGGGAACACTAGAAATATCAGGACTCTCAACAGATGAATCTTTAACCGAGGCCAGATAACCTTGACAACCATGAGACATCAAGGTTCGTGCTTTCAAAGCAGAAATGATTTTAACAGTTTTCAGAGGGCGAGACTCATGATACACGAATTCAGGATTATTCAGATCACCAAAAATCACATTTCTGGCGTGGCAGTCAATGGTTGCTCGATGGAAAGCCAACCAATCCATACCCAGAATGACATCAAAATCAATCATGTCCAGAGGAAGTAAATTTGCCGGACGAATCCGATCATCGAAGCGTAACGGACAGTTCAAATATTCATGGTCGATAAGGATATGATTTTTCATTGGGGTAGATATAGCAATTTGGTTATTTAGTGGTGTTGAAGGTATATTCAGTTTCTTAGCTAGTTTCACAGATATGATAGAATGTGTTGCTCCAGTGTCAAAAAGCGCGTAAACAGTAAAATCACCAATATACAGAATGCCAGTAATGGTACCTGACGCCTTAGCTGCCTGATCACGTGTAGTAGAAAATACACGTCCAGTATTAGGAGGAGGAGGAGGAAGAAGATAGTTTCCAGCTGGCGCCGGATTCCGCTTAGGACAATCCTTCAACCTATGCTCAGAAGAACCACATCGAAAACAAGCACCAGAAGCCTTACGACACTCTCCAGGATGACTCTTCCCACAAGAAACACAAATAGGCGGGGGAGGTAGAGCCTCACCAGACCCTCTCTGACCTGAAGAACCCGAATGATGACTCTGTTGAGAACCCCGACGCGAGTTGTTACCACCATGACCCTGCCGGTCATTCCCATACCTACCAGAATCCCGCCGATCCTGACTCCTGTGCTCCTGACGCCTCTGATCATATCCCCGGTCCTGACGACCCGTCTGATCATATCCCTGGTCCTGACGACCCCTATAATCCTGACTCTGGCCCTGATGACCCTGCCCCCTGTAGTTCACCCGATTTCCATCCCTGTCTCTCTTATTCGAACCTCATCAGCATGCAACATCTCAATGTTGCGGGCATCGTTCGCAACTGCAGCAACATCCTCATACTCGGTGTTCACAATACGATCCAACACCCACTTCTTCAATGCCCATTTAAAGTGTTTAGCCTGACGATAAGCATTACCCGTAACCTCTGGTCCAACAAAACTAGCCAGCCTCATGAACCTCTGCATGAATTCCCCAGGCGACTCTCGATCCAACTGACGAATAGTCCCATACTCACGTTCGTACCTCTGCTGCTCAGACACCGGAATATACTGCTTATAGAATATGCCACAAAAATCCTCCCAAGAACAAGTATCAGCGAAATCCTCTTCCTGTGACTGAACATACGCTGTCCACCAACTCAGCGCATCACCCTCCAGTTTAAACGTAGCCAAGCGCGTCTTGAATTCATCCGCGCAACCCAAGACCCTAAAAAACTTCTCAACATGAGTGATCCAGTCCTCTGCCTCAGTGGGAGTGGCAGCAGACCTGAAAGATAGAGGCTTGAGCTTATTGAACCTTTCGATCCAAACATGAATACCAGCAGGTGAAGCAGTGGGTGGAGCACCGCCACCACCACCACTTGATGAACCCGCACCATTTCTGATGTTATTGGTGACTTGGGTCACCAACTGAGGAAGAGCAGTAGCCATCGCAGCGGCTATCATGGCCTCGAAATCAAGGCCATCCTGTCCATCAGTGTACTGGGTAAAACGCGTATTCACCATCTGAACGATCACGAAAATGATTAGCAAACTCAAACAGAATATGACAGAGCAGATCAAGAAGATATGACAGAGCAAAACAGGAAAAGAGTGTGCGAAAGGAAACCTAATTTCTACCCAATCCTCACAGGTCACGAGCCTAAGCTCTAAGGGTTTCGGATAACCTGTCTCTGATACCATAAATTGTAACACCCCAACCCGACAAGGGTAAAGATATCACAACAATGGTTTCATATCAGATCACAAGCATTCAATCCAAAACATCATAAGTCTATAACATTAATGATAAAAGGGAAAATAAGTCAACATGACTTATGCCAGAAGTGAAAACAGAAATAAACTGAAGTACATAAATCCAAAATGCCCAAACAATGGCATAACAGAATCAAAATCCAAATGGTAAAACTAGAATGTCTAAAGTCTAAGCATCACACAAGTCGCTCTCATCCCAAAGCTAAAACCCAGCTCCTAGCTTAAGTACCTGCCGCAGAAAAAGAAATGTGGCTGAGCTACGAGAGCTCAGTGAACAGATATAAAGGTAACAAGCAATACAGAAATAATGGTCATACAAATATAATCAGAGTACAGAGATAAATAATGGAATAAGAATGAAGAAGAAAGTATAAGGAAAAAATAAGTAAAGGTTATAGGAAAACAGAAATCCACCACGAGCCCAGAACAGATAATGTAATAACCATGTAACCAGATAAGTACTCTAGAGGGGATGCCTCTTCAAGTAACCAGATAATATGAGGGGTGTCCTCATGTATCAATTGGAGTGATCAGCTCCAGATAATGTGAAAGACGTGTATCGCACACACCATCAGTCACCAGATAATATATATATATATATATATATATAATATATATATATATATATATATAATATATATATATATATATATATATTATATATATATATATATATATATAACAGTAAACAGTAACAGATAACAGAAATCAGATCAGATCTAGGATGCATCCATACGCCCCAGGTGGCCAGAGTCTACCAATACACACCAGATAAAATAAAGTCAGGGACGGGACAGGTCATCACTCTCCTGCCCTAGAGTCATGCCATCGGTGCATCAATGACATGGACATGAAACCCTCATGCCTAGTGATTGGCTCGGGTCTCAAACTGTGGGTCATGGTCAAGTATCAGGTCAGAAATCAGAGTATTATATCAGAAGGTTCATAGCATAATGGTCCATGTCAAATATTTCAGAAGTAAACATTAAAGGTTCAGAATCAGATAGGTTCGTATTAAGTTTTATCAGATCAGATGCATATCAAGGTTCAAATCAAGTTTCAGAACAAGAGACCATAGTAAGGTTCACAGAATAGGGAACATAGCAATGGCTTAGGGAATCCTAATATATGAAACAAAGATCATAATCGAAGTTAAGAGAAGGAAATTGCCCTTACTGAAAAAGGGCGGAATATCTGTACCTTATTAGCAAAACAAATAACCAAATAAAACCAAGTATGGAAACAGAGTCAAGTCCTCTCCTTCTTCACACCTAGAGGAAGTAGAAGACATAATTACAAAAGGTTCTACATTCAGATTACTATTTTAGTTAACCTTCCATTTTTAGTAACTTTCTATTTTTAGCAGGTTTCCAGAATTAGTAAGTTTCTAAGTTTAGCATGACAATAAATAACATAAATTAGGTTAGGTCATTTATTAAGTCTCATTATGGAAATATAGCTTATTTTAGCAAGTTATAAAAGTCTAGGGTTAATTATGACAAGTTTCCATATTTTAGGGTTTTAATTGTAAAAACATCAAAGTTAAAGGTCTAGAATGAAAATATAATAAGTTGCTCATTTTATTTCATAAGTTATACCGAATTGTACTTTAATCCCTTAAGTTTTATAATTTACACAACTAGTCCCTTTATTTAAATAAATCCTTAATTCGAATACCAAATTATTCATAGTTACATATTAAGCCCATAAATTCTCAAAATTATATCTTACACCCTTAATAATGTTATTTACACAGAATAATATCAAGTTTCCATAATTTACACTTTTAGTCCCTCTATTTTATTTAATTACAAATCGTACCTTATAAATATCATTAATTCCTTTTCTTGCAATATTTACACTTAGGACCCTCAAGTTATATTTTTCCTACATTCCTACAGACTTATATAACATTAAAAAATATCCCAGAAGTTTCAAAGTTGGCAAAGCATACCCTTATAATTATTTAAACCAATCGGATTTACTTTTTAGATTGCAAAACCAAACCCTAATTTTATCCCATCATTAAACCATCATGACACAATCATTGTAACATTAAATTAATCAGATTCATATCATAAAAACCTAACCCTAATTCGTTCTAGGGTTTTTCTCAATTTTTCTTTATTTTTTTATTAAATCCGATACATTCAAAGTTCCAAATCAATTCGAATAAGCTTCTAAAAATCACATGGCTATTTTTATAGGCTTATATTATCATCATAGAATATGTAAAAATTATGGTTACAACCCATAAAATTTGTATAACAATATTTACAAATTAAGTGTGTTTTAGCTATATATTTTTCGTACGCCATATTAAGCTTGCATGATTCATGTTTCTTATTTTTCCTGAGTTGTATTCGACCTAAGGATCACTAGAAGAATGCTAGATATATTTTAGAACGTAAGGATTTGTCGTGAAGATTATGTACCTTGCGTACACAATAAACCGAACAAATAAATGTACCACGATCAAACGAAGGCTTCAATATTCCAACTCCTATTTTTCTTAGCTCCCTTACACCTCAATGAACTCCAGAAAATTGCTTGATCACGTCCAGAAATCGTATGGAAGGTTTGGTCGATTTTGTTTAGGCGATTTAGGGTTTTGGCGATAAAGGGGTTAATAAAATAATTTGATTTGTATATATAATTAACAAACCGACATAGGAGGGGGCATGGGATCAGATTTTCAGTTTTAGAATCCCACACAAATTAGGATTGTATTTTTATAATATTTTCCTAATTTATTTTTATAAATATCTTAATTAAAATGATTTTATAAATATATTAAATTTTATTTATTATTTTCGGATTATATATATATGTGTATGTGAATTAATAATTTTTGGACATTCAAAATAATATAATGTTGTCCCAGATATTAATTTACTTGATATGTAGATCGTTTTCAGAAGTTTGGAATCATTTCAGAATTTTATAATTTATTTAGGTTTTATGGTTTCAGGGGTAATTTGGTCATTTACAGGTTATCTGAATTTCAGTATTACAGAATCTGTGGTGATATACGTTTTTAAATCTGGTCATTAACACTCATTTTTATGTCTAAGAACGACCAAAACCTGGATTAACCTAAAGAGTTAGGATAGGGTGCGAATTTAAGGGGCTGCAATACGTGTAAGTCTAGTCGATCAATTGGGTTTGTTTCTGCATGCAGGTTGAATGAGGGGCTGTAAACACGCATGTAAAGTGAGATATAAACCTAGATAAAATAAGTAAAATAAACTTGTGAGCTGTATGATGAAAGTAAGACTGGTTTTTCCATGCATAGAGGTGGCGCATGAAATACTTAAAAATAGGTGTGTCTTGTTGGTATGCATGCGTGAGTTTTGTGAGTCACAAAAGGGTCTAAGGACGTGTAAATTAAAGTGATTTGAAAATGGTTTTAGGCGTGGGTGATTGGGTGTTGATATGCATGTGTGTTAACTTGAGTATTAATCGGATTCACGTAACTGTTTTTCATTTCGTAATGTCATGGCTTTGTCTCGTTAAATGGTGTGTCGTGGGGTGAAATTAAACAAGAGTATAATAAGTGTGTTGTGTGATCAAATCTGGAAAGAATTAAACATTAGGTTGTTTTAGTTACATTATTTAATGTTGACACATTACGTGGTTATTGAAGTTTTGTGTTTTGCATGTGAGTATGGGAAGTGTCAACAAGGGTATGAATGTGTGCGTTCGAGAGTGTGTTAGTAGCGTCTTGGTGCGAGTGGGATTTTGGTGGTGTCTCATTTGCTTGTGAGGTTCAAGGGAGTGTCTCGCGAGTTTGTTTAGTTGTGTGAATATGTATATGTGTTCGAAGGTGTAAGAGTAAATGAGTGTGTTTGGTTTCAAATGTAACTAATCCGAAACGTGTCTAAGTAGTTAATTTAATCGGCGAAACTCTAATCGGGTCATGTATAGAATTAAGTTACAATTTAAACCCTAATCTCTGGAAATTGTTATAATAAACCCTATACTTTGCTAAAATGATAATTATAATATTAAGCCCTTAACTTGACTAATTATCGTTTGTAAACTACTAAGTTGGCTAATTAATGGGTTTTACTCTAAAAGTTACTGAATTTGGAACGTTACTAAATATAGAAAGTTACTAAAAATGGAAAGCCGACTAAAATGAGTAATCTGATTTAAAATAAGTTATTAATAAGACGATCATGAATTCGTGTAGATCCGCTAAAGGAGGAGTTGCTTCCGATCTGTATGTTTTCTGTTATGTTTGCACTTGCGGTCTAAGGTACAGATATTCTACCCTTTTTCAGTAAGGGTGCTTTCACTCTCATGACTTGATCTTTGATCTTTGATTCGTTATAAGATGTCCTTAAGCCATTGCTATGATCCCTTGTATTTTGATTCATTCGTTTGATATGCTTCGTTTGACATTCGTTCTTTTGATCCTTATGATATGATATTTGACATAATTCGTTCGTTACCCTGTGATATGAGTATTTGAATCACTTGATACTTTGAAGGTTCATTTGATTTTGTAACTGGATGTGAAAACCTTTCTTAATTATATCATGGAAATGTTTTGAGAAAAACTATTTTAAAATGATGTTTATGAACGATGCGATACCACTTTTATATGGAATTTTACTAAACTTTTATGAAAGCTACTTTTAAAGACTACCTTTATGAAAACCGTTATTAAAGATCATTTTTATGAAAATCATTTGATAAATATTTTTTTTAAATGAACCATTTGATTATGAACATTCGATTATGAACCTTTGACGATGAACATTTGATACTTTGATGACTTAGACATTTGACTTTGATATGATTTGACTTTTGACCTTCAGTTTGATACCCGAGCCAAGTTCGTTTCCTAGCCATGAAGGTAACATGGCCGTGCCATTGATGCACCAATGGCATGACTCTAGTGTGGTTGAGTGATGTTCCACACCGTCCCACTTTGATTATGATATGCGCTATTTATATTTATTATGGCCAATATTATTGTTCGGGGGCGTATGGATGCATCCTAGGTTCGGTTCGTATTTAGTGGATTTAACATGACATAATATTATATGATATGTTCGGTGATTGATGCATGGGTGCAATCCACGTCTTTCACAAGTTCGGGAGCTAGCTACTCCATGGTTACTATGATATTTGATTTGATTTGTTTGGGCTCGTGGTGGATTACTGACCCTTTCTTACTTTGATTCCATTATTTATACCTTATGCTTTCCCATTGCACCATACTATATATGTTCGTTCATTTGCTTTCGATTTTCGTTTATATATATATTATATATATATATATATATATATATATATATATATATATATATATATATATATATATATATATATATATCTGTACACTGGGCTTTTTAAGCTCAGCCGTATTTCTTTTCTTGCGGCAGGTTTTAGTTGGAAGCTGGGTTATAGGTGGAGAGTTCCTTGGACTTAGAAGACTATACTTAGAATTGCTATCCTGGATTTAGAGATGACTAGAAGAGATTTACATTTCAAACTTAGTATTTTGTTATTGTTCTCTTATATAACCTTGTACTTCAGATTTTTCCTTTGTAACCTTTGGAATTCATTTGTATTACTTGAGATGTATGCTTGTGTTTGCTTTGATATGTCACCATAACGTAATACTTCTACCCTTATCGGGTTGGGGTGTTACAGTGTGGAACATCACTCAACCACACTAGAGTCATGCCATTGGTGCATCAATGACACGGCCATGTTACCTTCATGGCTAGGAAACGAACTTGGCTCGGGTATCAAACTGAAGGGTTCAAATGTCATATCATATCAAAGTTCATATCAAAGGTTCATAAGTTCATTGCAAAGGATCATCATTAAGATTCATAGCAAAGGATCAAAGCAAAGGTTCATAATCAAAGGTTCACAATTCTAAGGGAACATAGTAAAGGCATAGATCATATAAGAAAGCCACAACAAAGAGGCTCAGATCATAGGCATCACAATCAAACTAATATCAAAAGGATGTAAATGAATCATGAGAAACCTTAAGAGATAAGGTCAGAATATCTGTACCTTAAACCGCAAATGAAACCATATCAGAAACACAAGGATAGGGAGTTACTCCTTCTTCCGCGATCTACACGAATTAATGATCGTCTTAATGTTTAAGAACCATTTCATAAGTTATTCTGATTCATCACTTGTTGTTGTGCAAATTAACATATTAGGATTTCCTTCTATTTTTAGAAACTTTCCATTTTTAGTAACCTTCCATATTTAGTAACTTTCCAAAATTAGTAACTTTCCAAATTTAGAAATTCTCCGAATTTAGTAACTTTGATACTTTAAGGTTATAAATGATACTTAAGTAAACCTAACGGCTTAATATGACAATTTCATAGTTTAGGGTTTATTATGCCAATTAGCAAAGTTGAGGGTTAAATGTGTAACTTATCAAAGTTTAGGGTTTATATCGTAACTTAATTCAATTAAATGACCACTTAGGTTTTAGCCGATTTTAGAAGTCACATTAAACATATTCCCAACTTAATTTAAGCCCGAAACAAACACACTCCCATACGTTTACACACATCCGAACACACACCTACGCATGTCGACACACACTCTCTTATTAAGGAGCTTACAACAGGTTTCACAATTACACACATATTCTGCCTTCGACACTATTCACACGACACCCAATCATGTACACACCGCCCCACATTTTACGCAACCATAATACTTTAACCATATTCAATCTGATTCATACTCCTATATGAATTCAATATATCACAACTTTGAGACCTGTACAAAAGTCCTTATATTGACTCAAACCACACACCATGAATTTTTTTACTATACACAATATACGAATTACATATACATCACAAGTTTCACTCTTTTAATATCTGATTCACAATTAATTATAGACGAGTCTTAGACCTGATCAAGGCACCACGATTCACACTAGTATCAAGGCATAAACATACACAAATGCATACATGAACTCCACACTCACACCAGATTATACACTCGATATTGGTTTTACGACACCCACATTAAATCACAAGCATACTCGACATGATCGATTACCCAAACGTTCACATATTTAACACCATTCGTACCTTAACAATTTAAAATACATGCGCCCTTTATTTCATGTGTATTTTTATCAAATTATAGTCGCCTTAATAGGGTTCGTGTAAGGGTCGTTAGGACCAGATTAGATTCGATACTATCGCTGCTAAAACGAGACTCCAAAACAGGCTTGAATATCGATCCATAACACCACCAAACTTCCCACGTAATTCATGCAATCGTTTAACACATAACCTAGGGTTTTCTAATATATCAAGTCTCGATTATCACTTGTTCAATCTGGTTATTAGAGTGCATTTAAGATTTGAGTTTAGGGTCAACATGGGGGCTGGAAACACGACACCAGAAACAGTTTATATCTCGACACCAAACTGCCACAATCCATGACACAAAACAGCCACACCCACGACTCACAACCACCATCTACAATTGACACAAGGTTGCCTTTTAGGTGGCATATCAATTGCGTTTATATAACCAGATTTATTACGCATGGGAATGTTTTTAAATGACAAGGTTTTTTTTTTTTTTTTTTTTTTTATTCATCTCTTTCATGTAAACTTTTCTGTATACGTATGAAAAACATATTAGGCATATTACAAGAACATCAAGCGGATCAGGTGATACCTTAGTTCGGATATACGTACGAAACAAGAACAAGAGTAGCACTACGCTTGCACCAGGCTTATGAATTCAGACTCTCTCGAACCCGATACACAACTACGATCAAGTCACCTTCGAGCCTTATTTTCTTGAGAGGACAGAAATAATCGGTAGCAGCAGCTTGTTTGTGTTTTAGGTTTACAAAGTGTGTGAGGGAGAGATGTTTATTCGGTTGCATAAAATGAGAAGGAGAGGGAATATATGGAAAAGATTAGGCTGAATAATGGGAGAAAATTGGGCCGAATATATGGAGATTTCAAATGACCAATTCCTTTTTCAAATTGAAATGTATCTAAACACTTAATTTCCAAAGTTGCGTACAAGTTACTTTATGTTTCGGCCTATATGTTAACGTGACCAAAAGTATACGCGTGTGACTTATAGTCCAAAAATTTATATTTGGCCTTCTATGGACATGTGAACGTGTTATATACTTAGTAGTGTACCATGTTGTCGAGTTCATATATCTTAGGTTATAGGTTATTAATTCAAGGTCATAACGTATAGTTTACTTATGTTTTATTCTGGTTCAAAGCTCAAGTTCATAACGGATTTCGGGTCATATATTTTAGGGTATTATCAAAAACTACAAAACTAGGGAGCTTCATGTGAGGGGTTCATTTGGGTAAACGGATCGACGAGTTGCTGGATTGACGATTTAAAGTGTCCTAGCTCCTCGAACGTTTACTACATGACCTCTGAATTATGATGGCCCGAACGGTAGTACGAGATATATAAACTAAAAATGTTTCATAAACCGTTTCTATAAAACGACATACACAAAACTACCAAGTACTACATCATGATCAATATAAGGACATATATAGGCTCGTTTATATTTTCTTAGACATTATTCCAAACCTAAGTTGCAACAATTATTCTAGGTTGCACGTAGAGGTTTTCCCAGCATATCCAGCAATTTCGTTATATCCTTAAACATCATCCAACTCACGGTGAATCATAGCCTCGTTTTCGATCGTTTAACTATTTTGTAAACTCTTTGGGGGAGATACATGCTCAACCACTGTTAATTTCAAACATGATTATTTGCAAACTGTATGTTTTAGCTGAACTAAATGTTCATTTATGCTAAATAACATTATTTCCCTACTTAGAGTTTCTATATCATAGACCATTAAGCACTATGCGTAGTGAGTACGAATATTGTGGTTAGATTTATTGGGATTAATGTAACCATTAAGTTGACTCGGCTAGAGCAAACAAACGCAACAAACATTTGAGAATACTAGGTATAACAATAGATTACCTACTAGGCTATGATTGCAGCAATTATTCCAATTTCTATTAGTGCGAGATTTACATTTTGGTTTTCATAATGATAGTGCAATAACAAACAATGTTCGAGATAAAAAACAATGTTCAACGCTTTGGGTGTATAACAACGTAACCCGAACACAGAACGATTGGTGGCCCCCTACCGGGATAAATGGGATGATTTCATGTACTTGGTACAAACTATGTGATCTAATGGACTTGGTGTAATATCGATCTAATAGAATTGGTATAATAACAAACCAACAGACTTGGTACAATTGTGAACCAGTCATAAACAAAAACTTAGGGTTTCAAGGTCAGGAATTTAGTACAACGGAACACTACCTATATATGATATTGTATTTAGTACAATAGTCATACACTCGAAAGTTTTATGAACTACATTTATCATTTACATATACTTGTTATCAGGATTTACTTATCAAGGTTTTCACATTATTTTCACAAACTCTATGAACTCACCAACCTTTGTGTTGGCACTTTACCATGTTTATCTCATGTCCATAATGATCGAGGCTGGCACGGAGGAGCACGGATATTCAAGAAGGCTATAAATTTTATTATCATTCGAAAACTCATTGAATGTAATTGTAAACGTTGAAACTACTGGGACCTCATTTTGTAAACTCTGATGTTTATATAATTCGAATGATAAATCTTTTAAAACGACTTCATTAGAGTTCGTTTTCTATTATTATAATTGTTGTGCCATGAAGTAACACCTAGTTTGAATTCCGCTGCGTATCACGAAATTGGGGGTGTTACAAACCAATCAAGGAGTCTCGCTGAAGGTAGATACAACGAGCAACTCCATCAGAGTTCAAATCAGAGACATCATCAAGTTCACTTAAAGACACACCCTCTAGCTGATGCGGAACAGCCAGTATGTACAAGGAACTCTAGCTGAAGTATAGAGATCATCAAGGGTGGCAATACCCGGATGATCTCTCAGAACTCTGATCAGACCAACAAGAACACAGCTATTGTTCTCTGATAGTTAGGTGGGATTTTATTTACATTCATATTTACACGGGAAAACTCTTGGGAAGATAATTGCTCCTTCCCAAGACACTAAAGTAGCTCACGGGTACACTTTACTGTCAACTCCGGTAAACCAAAAGGACATTCAAGTGCCTATCTACTATAAGTCTAGGCACGTGCCTATCTACTATCAAGTTGGCAAAGTCACTATTCCCACGTGAAGCAACAGTAACTTCCCCGCTATAAGTATCTGTTACAACAAGAAAAAGCGTGGGCATTCAGTAAGAGTGAAAAGAGAGATTTCACACAAAGATAATACAAATTATTATAGTGATAGAATCTTCAACACTTAGAATTCAAGCATTGCTTGAATCTTTGTGATTTCAATTTGTCACTCAACGGGGATAGTATTCTGCAACTATCCCCTTGAAAAGCTACCCAAGTTTTATTAGTTAGTCGAAGTGGGTTCTTGAGTAACCTTGTAATTTTGTTCATCATGTATCATAAACATGTCGTTTGTTCAATGTCAAAACATCTCTTGTTCATGTTTATCTTGTTAATTCATGGGTTACTCAAGTTGTTTCGGACCAACACATACTACTTCCTCATTTTGCTGACTTAATTTCACCTAGGCTTGTTTGGTTGAGAAATCAACAAGGTTACCATTATGATCTTTCCATTTGGTCTTATAAGTGGTATTATTATCCAAATTAGGGACAGGAATACCATTAAGCATTGGAAACAGTTCCAACCATTCCTCTCGCTAATTCAACACTCAGCATTCAACATATCACCTACAGTTATATTATCATGAAGCCTTGCATCATACACATCCCTTCTAGACACTATGTTGCTCAAAGCTCCAATATTGCACCATTGATCATGCCATATGTTTGTGCTTTTTCCATCCCCTAATACTTTCCAAACACTGTTCTTCACTTTATCCCTTAGATCCAACATTGACTTCCACATCCAGCTATCATTACTGTCTTTTTGAACATCCTAAATATTTCTACCTTTAAGCTAAACATATTAGCCCATTTTACCCATAGAGAATTTTTATCAGCAACAATACTCCATAGGTTTTTAATCAACAATGCCTCATTCCAAGTATCCAGTTTCCTTAATCCCAGACCACCTTGACTTTTAGGAGTGCATACAGCTTTCCATGCCACTTTAGCTTACCCTCTTTTCAATTCCCCTTTACTCTATAGAAATCCTTTCAGTACTTTATCAATGACATATATTACTGGCTTTGGAAGTAGCAATACAACAGCCCAGTACACATGCATTGAGGCTAGAACTGAAGTAATTAACTGTAACCTCCCTGCATATGACAAATACCTATTTTTCCAATCATTCGCCCTATTCTTTACCCTATTCTAAAAGCTCATTTACATTAACTTGAGTTTAAAAATTCTTATAATTTGTAAAATCTTTCATAAACATGATGTCGAAACGAAACTTATTTTATAAGCAAACTTACTTTAAACGATCAAGCTCTAGCAAACTCACATCTTCTCTCAAAGTTACTCGAACGAGGACCGAGCTATTTGGGTGGTGGGATGAGCCATCACCTAAAAATTGTATTGTGTACTAGTGACATATATACATTTGTTATGTGTGTAGTCTGTCAAAACGATTTTGGTTGAAAATATTGTGCGGCTCAAGGCTTAAGAGGCTTAAAGCGATTGTATTTGAGGTCTTCTAAAAGTCTACAACAATAACTTTTATTGTTTGCTCATATTTTGTATTGTGTTTACATATGCGTTGTCTTTATAACTTTCTTTTATTCAAATTTCTAATTAATATGTTGGGATTAACTTCGATGTTTCGTAAATTTATTGTTTGCTATATAACGAAATTTGGGGCTGATATGTGTCGTTTTACATATATCTTTTCGTCCAATTTTCGAGTCAAAACAACCAAAAACACTTTAAAACGATCAAATAATGTTAAAAATATCTTTGAAATGTGTTTTTGTGTTTTCCATATGCAAAATGATTGAAAACGATTGAAAAACAAACAAAATTTGCATAAATGGCAAGTCTAGTCCCTCAAGCTTGAAAAAGAAAATAAAAAAAAATAATAAAAAAAATAAATTTTTGGTCCTTGGGACTTTACAGAATTGGCAGGAATGGTCCCTGAACTTTGCAAGTTTGCATCCTTGGTCCTTTACTAAATTATAAAACCCACCAAATAACCACTACCGGATCCACCATCACCAATTTAAACCCATCACCGGCCCAACTTAACCCACCAATCCATACCTCATCCCAAGCCCACTAAAACTAACAATACCCATAACCCTATAACATGACCCGACCCCAAACCCATAATAATAATAATATATACGGGTTATACGGTCAAACACCCCCAAATCCATAGTCAAAATCCCTAGTTGTCTTCTTCCTAACTTGCGATCCCGCCAAACAAGCAACCAGCCAAAACCCCATCACTATCTTCACCTCTTCCCAAACTTTCACTCTTTTTACCTCCCTCTCTTCTCCCCAGCACTGAAACCCTTCCCCATTAAACCTCCCCATCATCCACCTCATCAATCCGTGTGAGTTAGTGGGCACCAAGACCAAAACAAAGGGCTGTGATCATCTATCTTTAATCCTACGGCTGGGAAAGTATCCAAAGAAGCACAGAAGCAAGCCAAGGCTGTTTTGTCTCACAAAACAAGCACAAGTGTTAGTCTTTTAGAAGTAGTATAAATAGGAATCATGTAAGCCTTTTCAGGCAGGATTATTTTAGCTTTAAATTCGGTATGTTTTTATTTTTAAGTTGTAATTTTCGTTAAGCAGAGAGGTTTATTTTAGCGTTTTTTTTTAAGGTATTTTGTATTTTATTTTGAGTTGTAATTTACTCTTGTTCTAATTTAAGTCGTGTTTTTTTTTTTAAGTCGATTTAGTTCTTATTTATCTGCTTATGATGCCAAGTTATTTGCTTATCTGTGGATTTGCTCATGATGTTTATTAGTTTATTTAGTTTATCTTGATCTTTGTGATTAGTTTATTTGCGTATGCTAGTTTAATACCAGTTATTGCTTAAGTTGGATTAGTGCATCTGTAGGATTTATAGTTTAGATAGAATAGGAAAAAAAAAAGGTTTAGCAAAATATTGGTTAAGTGGGATTCGAACCTAGCATCTCAACTTATTCTTGTTTTGTGTTTGAGTTTCAAAAGAACATTTTTAGTTCAGTTATTGTTAAGCAGTGTTATGCAAGTGTGTTTGACTTTGTGAGTCAAACGGGTAATTTTGCTGTTCTTGGTTTCTTTGATTCTGCTTTTAGTTTTAGATTAGCTTAAGTGGTTTTGAGTAAGTGTATGTTCGATTTTTTTTTGTGTTATTTTTGTGCTGTGGTGAATGTAGCAGATATTGTTTGTGTTCATTATAGTTGAATTTGGATATTGTTTTTGTTTATTGTTCATTATATTGTTCTTGTGTTCATTATTGTTTGTGTTCATTATAGTTGAATTTTATCTCAACAGATTCTTGTTTTGAGAGTTTGAGTTTTAAAAAAAACATTTTTAGTTACACTTGTTAAGCAATAGTTAAAAAAGAAAGTTAAAGAAAAAAATATGTATTGCAAAAAAGTGCTAAGGCTTGGGTTCGAACCTGGGTTATTCGGCTAACAACTCACAATCCAAACCAATATGCTATAACCTTTTCTTTGTTAAACTTTCCTTCTTTTATTTCTTTTAAACAACTTTTTTTTTGTTTTAAGCTTATATAAGCTATTTGGCCTTTAACAGCTTATGGGCTAAAGCTTTTTCAACATTTTTATTTTTCTTAGCTTTTTATTAACTTAAAGTAACTTCAGTAAAAATTTCAGATTTTTAAAAATAGTTTTTGTATTTTTAGTAATTTAAATTAGTTTAAATAGTTTTTAATTCATATAAAATTATTTAAAAATCAAAAAATATTTTTCTTTTTTTTTAAATTTTCTTTTTATATTTAAGTCGTAGGAAAATTAATTCGGTACTCGTAGGGCTAATATTTTTTAGAGTTCACATTTATTTTTGCGCGTTAACGTTAATTTTAATTAAAACGTGCGTTTTTTAGTTTTAAATACCTTTTGCGTTTCATTGCTTTGTGTAATATTACCACAACACCAAATAATCTCTAAATCAAATCATCAAGCATTTTAATTCCGAACCTAAAACGAAATCCTCGATTCACACCTCGCTGGGACACGACCCGGGTGATCACTTGCCCGGTATCACACACATCACATTCACGGGTTTTGCAAGTTTGACTTTTCCTAAGGTTTGACTTGTCATTTCCCAAAGTATCACGTGTGCACGATACTATATTTATTTATATATATACTACACACGGATCAAATTTTGGCGCCGCTGCCGGGGAGGTTGTGTTGCGACAATATTGTTTAAGGTTTAAACGATTAGTGACTTGAGATCCTTCTTCACGAAGTTATCACTTCCAAAAAAATTATCATATAAAAACAAAAACACAAAAATATTTTCCGTTTTTCTTGTTAAATTAATAAAACAATAAAAAAATTACCGTCGAAAACCAAGACAGAATACTACCTAACTGGGGGTATGACCATTAATAAGTTCCCAAACAAAAGATTAAAACTTGCCTTTATGTCGCTTGCGAATTCGGCTCACCTTTGATTGATAAACAACCTATACAAGTGGTTTAAGGTAGGTCTTGACATTAAATTGCAGACCGAAGAGAGATCCATTCTTCTCTCCCGCCACTCTGCGCGTTTATCTTTTGAAGAGCTACCGTACGCTTGTTTGATTTAAGGTTTAAGTTCACTTGTGTTTTGCCTCGGTCTTGTTTTAATTGAAATTGTTTTTGTTAGTGCATGCGCACTCGTTCTTCTCCGTCAACAAGTCCTTTACGTGAACTCGTGCATACCTCGAGAAGACGTAATCGAAGACGTAATCGTGGGCATTCCGCCCCAATAGCCGGACCCGAGATTCGTGCTATTCCCGTTCCTCCCATTGTCACAATGGCGGAGGAACGTACCATGTGTGAGCTTCTCCAAGCACCCACCGAGGGTTACGGAGATGCTATTGTTGTTCCGGCAATCGTTGCCGATAGCTTTGAGCTTAAGACCGGGTTGCTATCCTTAGTAACTTCGAGTCAATATTTCGGATTTGAGAGGGACGATCCTCATTCCCACATTCGATGGTTTAACAAGATCACCTCTACCATCAAATACCGAAATGTTCCTCAAGAGGCAATCAAATTGCTTCTTTTTCCTTTCTCTCTCGAGGGTCGGCCCGGACTTGGCTAGAAAAACAACCCCCTCGTTCTATTTTAACTTGGGAAGATTTGGTGTCGAAATTTGTGAATGAATTCTTTCCTCCATCAAAAACCACAACCCTTCAAAATGAAATCACCAAATTCACTCAAAAATTTGATGAATCCTTTAGTGAAGCGTGGGATCGGTTTAAAGAATTACTCCGCAAATGTCCTCACCATGGTTTCTCCGAGTTGCATCAACTCGATACTTTCTATAATGGTTTGAACCATTCCGATCAAGACTCTCTTAATGCCGCCGCCGGTGGTAATCTCTTGTATCGGACTACGAAAGATGCTTTAGCCATCATTGAGAACAAGTCTAAGGTTCGCACTACACGAAGCAAGCCGGTTTTTTCCCAAGTGAGTGCTACCCATTCTACCTCATCTCCCGTGAGTAATTCTAGCACCGATGCTAAGATTGACAAACTCACGGAGGCTATTCAAGCTTTGGTTCTTTCCGAACAAAAGAAACTTTCTTCCCCACAAACTTCTTCACCCAATCAAGTCAAAGCGGTGGAAGAAACTTGTGTCACTTGTGGTGGTCCTCATGCATACTACAATTGTACTGCCACCGATGGTAGTCGATGTGAAGTTAATTCGGTAGTCGGGTCTCTCAATCAAGGAGGTAATCAATACCGTCCTCAAGTTGACCCAAACTATCGTGCTAACAATCAAAATGGACCACCCGGATTTTCTCAACCCAACAATCCAAATAGATTCAATCAAAACCAACCGAGAGGGCAAAATGTTCAAAATCAACTTCAAGCCCCGATCAATCAATACCAACCCAAGGGGGTAATTTCAATCAAGGCTTTCAAGCTTCTCATTACCAAGCCCCCGTTGGTTCCTCAAATGAACTTGCTAACTACATCAAGTTAAATGAGGCCAACATGAGGTCTATGCAAAATCAAATCACCACTTTGAAAAATGATTTTCAAACCTCAATGTCAAAACAGGGTCAAGAGCTTAAAAGTGAGCTTAGAAATACCAACTACAAAATTGATCAATCTCAAAGCAAAATTGAGAACATGTTTGCCAGTCTCATGAGTTCGATGAATCAAGGTTCAACTTCGGGAGCTCTTCCGGGAAATACCATTCCTAACCCGAAGGGTGAATTAAAAGTTGTCGCCACTCGAAGTGGTAAAACACATAATGGACCCTCGACTCCTATGCCCCCTCCACCGGGGGAGGTGAATCGGGATACCAAGGTGACAACGGACAAGGTGCATTTTTCAAGCCCACAAAGTACCGCACACGTCCAACCTTCGGTGGTCCAAACTCCGATTCCGGAACCCAATGTTCCGAAGACAAATTCTAAGCCTTCAATTCCATATCCTTCAAGGCTTAATGATCAAAAGCTTAAAGAGAAAAACAATCAACAGATGGAAAAATTCTTCCAAATCTTCAATGAGTTGCATTTTGACATAAGCTTCGCAGATGCTCTCGTTCTTATGCCCAAATTTGCATCTACACTCAAAAGTTTGCTAAGCAACAAAGATAAGATGACTGAGATGGCAAAAACCCCACTTAATGAGCAATGCTCGGTGGTTCTCAAAAAGCTTCCCGAAAAGCTCGGAGACCCCGGCAAGTTTTTAATCCCATGTGATTTCTCGGGGATGGTTCAATGCCTGCCTTGGCCGATCTTGGCGCAAGCATTAACCTTATGCCACTCTCGATATGGAAGAAATTATCTCTTCCGGAGCTTGCATCTACTCGCATGACACTCGAGCTCGCGGATCGTACTATAACTCATCCGCTT
Source organism: Artemisia tridentata subsp. tridentata (assembly GCA_021014915.2). Lineage (NCBI taxonomy): Eukaryota > Viridiplantae > Streptophyta > Magnoliopsida > Asterales > Asteraceae > Artemisia > Artemisia tridentata. The sequence continues at coordinate 316,631,944 of CP139503.1, forward strand.
GGAATAGCCGAGGATGTTGTGGTGAAAGTAGGAAAGTTTCACTTTCCTACTGATTTTGTTGTAGTAGATTTTGATGCCGATCCTCGAGTTCCACTCATTTTGGGTAGAGCTTTTTCTAAGAACGAGTCGTGCTCTCATTGACGTGTTCGCCGAAGAATTGACCATTCGTGTTGAGAATGAAGAAATCACGTTTAACATTAATCAGGGGTCTAAATGCAACGTTGCTACCATTGATCAAAAATCTGAAAAAATTGATTCGAAACTTTCAAGATTTACGGTCAAAAGTGTTGCACAACATCGTGCTAAGCTCAAAGCAACGAACATAGCCCCTGGTTCAAGTGAATGGTTCAAAAGTTGTAATGCGGAAGTTAAGAGTGTTTTTGATTACGATGAACACGAATCGGAGGATACAACGGAAGTGGTAAAAACTGCTGGCTCTAAGAGCACACCACTTGCCCCACCTTCAGAATCGGTTTGTCGAATTGATATTGCCAAAAATCCTACTCTTACTTCCGCATCACTCATTTCCGACTCTTCCTATACTTCTCCTCCGTTTGAGGAAAGTGATATTTCTAAAGAAGAGTTCGAGGTCTTCTTGTTTGATGCTCAAATTGTTGAGCCCGATGATGATCCGGGGGGAGATGGCCCGATTTTATAAAAAATGATTTTGATGAACCATTGTTTGCTCTCCCCCCAAAGGATGATGTTGTTGTGGAAAAGCCATCTTATCCTTCCGAGCTCGAGCTCGAGCTCGAGAATGCTTTTCCCGAATTTGAGAGTTTTGTGTTTAATGATCAAGAGGAGAGAAGTGGCAATCCCACTCCTCATCCGGATTATTCACTCTCAGCTTATGAAGCCTTTCGTTTTGATATCGATCATTTGGAAGAGACGGGAAGTGTAAATACCACTTCCCATTCTTATATGTCTCTTCCGAGTATGATGTATTTCATTTTGATGAAAATGATCGATATCATGAGGAGTTCTCGATTGAACTCCCTTATGTGATATCTCCTCCTGAATATGATCATTTCTACTTTGATCTGGAGGATGATTCTAGTGTGGGGGAGGTGTGTTCAAAGATTTACTTCTTGAAGATTTTATCCTAACCCTCCCTCCCGTTAAAGCCAATGATGCTTCTGATGATGAAGAGTTTTACATGATAATAATAAAAATCTTGCTTCTCTTCATCACATATGGTGTGATTGCTCTTTCCCTTTTCTCCTACGGGAATGAGGACACCATATTTGACCCCGGTATCGCCCTTAATAGTTTCTTCTATTGAAATACCGCGGGTTTTATCTCATCGGTGTGGAACTTTCTCATGTTCAAGTGTTTATCCAAACAATTTGAATGAAAGTCCGATTGAGATTGGTTTCCACTTGCTTCCCCATGGACAAATGAATTCGGGGTCGAGTCAAGCTAGCGACTCGGTTAACAAAAACAGTAGCACACCATATGGGTTTTCACCCATATTTCTGACCTCTTTCTACTTTCTACCAACCTAGTGTGGGGGAGATGCCCCGCTGTTGTATATAAATTTCAAAAAAAAAAAAAAAAAAAAAAAAAAAAAAATTACCACAAAAATAAAATAAATGGCCCGTAATATTTCCCTTTTACGTTCTCAGTTTCGGCATAATAGCCGGTACTTTGAATATTGAGGGCAATATTCATTTCTAGTGTGGGGGGAATTCTCACGAATTTAATCACGTATATATACCATCTAATTCCCCCGTTTTTGGCCAAATTTTTTTTTTGGTGTAAGTGTTTTGCACTTACACAACAAATGGTTATCAGTCCACCATGTCTAACACACAAAAGGATTGGCTAATCCAAGAGCAAACGGCTCTTGGTAAAGATATATCAAATCCGTTTACGGCTTACAATTTTCCAAAAAATTGTATGGTATTCGACTCACCATATCCTAAAAAGATGAAGAGTTGGCTAGCCCGCAAGATTATGGCTTGTGGTAAAGGCAGTTGGAAAACCGTAATTGGTAATCAGCTCACCAAAGATAATAAGTTGTTTTATCTAAGAGTTGGCTAGTCCAGAAGCAAACGGCTTCTGGTAAAGACGAACCAAATCCGTTGGCAGCTGGTGATTTGCTCAAAATCATATGGTTATCAGTGTACCATAGTTCTTACTTGAACTGAAATATTTGGCTACTCCAGAAGTAATGGCTTTTGGTAAAGAGATTTCAAATCCATTAAACTTTTCATAAATAATTGCTAGGGACTAGCAATTGCTCAGTGTGGGGGATTTGATATGTGTCGTTTTACACATATCTTTTCGTCCAATTTTCGAGTCAAAACAACCAAAAACACTTTAAAACGATCAAATAATGTTAAAAATATCTTTGAAATGTGTTTTTGTGTATTCCATATGCAAAATGATTGAAAACGATTGAAAAACAAACAAAATTTGCATAAATGGCAAGTCTAGTCCCTCAAGCTTGAAAAAGAAAATAAAAAAAAATAATAATAAAAAAAATAAATTTTTGGTCTTTGGGACTTTACAGAATTGGCAGGAATGGTCCCTGAACTTTGCAAGTTTGCATCCTTGGTCCTTTACTAAATTATAAAACCCACCAAATAACCACTACCGGATCCACCATCACCAATTTAAACCCATCACCGGCCCAACTTAACCCACCAATCCATACCTCATCCCAAGCCCACTAAAACTAACAATACCCATAACCCTATAACATGACCCGACCCCAAACCCATAATAATAATAATATATACGGGTTATACGGTCAAACACCCCCAAATCCATAGTCAAAATCCCTAGTTGTCTTCTTCCTAACTTGCGATCCCGCCAAACAAGCAACCAGCCAAAACCCCATCACTATCTTCACCTCTTCCCAAACTTTCACTCTTTTTACCTCCCTCTCTTCTCCCCAGCACTGAAACCCTTCCCCATTAAACATCCCCATCATCCACCTCATCAATCCGTGTGAGTTAGTGGGCACCAAGACCAAAACAAAGGGCTGTGATCATCTATCTTTAATCCTATGGCTGGGAAAGTATCCAAAGAAGCACAGAAGCAAGCCAAGGCTGTTTTGTCTCACAAAACAAGCACAAGTGTTAGTCTTTTAGAAGTAGTATAAATAGGAATCATGTAAGCCTTTTCAGGCAGGATTATTTTAGCTTTAAATTCGGTATGTTTTTATTTTTAAGTTGTAATTTTCGTTAAGCAGAGAGGTTTATTTTAGCGTTTTTTTTTAAGGTATTTTGTATTTTATTTTGAGTTGTAATTTACTCTTGTTCTAATTTAAGTCGTGTTTTTTTTTAAGTCGATTTAGTTCTTATTTATCTGCTTATGATGCCAAGTTATTTGCTTATCTGTGGATTTGCTCATGATGTTTATTAGTTTATTTAGTTTATCTTGATCTTTGTGATTAGTTTATTTGCGTATGCTAGTTTAATACCAGTTATTGCTTAAGTTGGATTAGTGCATCTGTAGGATTTATAGTTTAGATAGAATAGGAAAAAAAAAAGGTTTAGCAAAATATTGGTTAAGTGGGATTCGAACCTAGCATCTCAACTTATTCTTGTTTTGTGTTTGAGTTTCAAAAGAACATTTTTAGTTCAGTTATTGTTAAGCAGTGTTATGCAAGTGTGTTTGACTTTGTGAGTCAAACGGGTAATTTTGCTGTTCTTGGTTTCTTTGATTCTGCTTTTAGTTTTAGATTAGCTTAAGTGGTTTTGAGTAAGTGTATGTTCGATTTTTTTTTGTGTTATTTTTGTGCTGTGGTGAATGTAGCAGATATTGTTTGTGTTCATTATAGTTGAATTTGGATATTGTTTTTGTTTATTGTTCATTATATTGTTCTTGTGTTCATTATTGTTTGTGTTCATTATAGTTGAATTTTATCTCAACAGATTCTTGTTTTGAGAGTTTGAGTTTTAAAAAAAACATTTTTAGTTACACTTGTTAAGCAATAGTTAAAAAAGAAAGTTAAAGAAAAAAATATGTATTGCAAAAAAGTGCTAAGGCTTGGGTTCGAACCTGGGTTATTCGGCTAACAACTCACAATCCAAACCAATATGCTATAACCTTTTCTTTGTTAAACTTTCCTTCTTTTATTTCTTTTAAACAACTTTTTTTTTGTTTTAAGCTTATATAAGCTATTTGGCCTTTAACAGCTTATGGGCTAAAGCTTTTTCAACATTTTTATTTTTCTTAGCTTTTTATTAACTTAAAGTAACTTCAGTGAAAATTTCAGATTTTTAAAAATAGTTTTTGTATTTTTAGTAATTTAAATTAGTTTAAATAGTTTTTAATTCATATAAAATTATTTAAAAATCAAAAAATATTTTTCTTTTTTTTTAAATTTTCTTTTTATATTTAAGTCGTAGGAAAATTAATTCGGTACTCGTAGGGCTAATATTTTTTAGAGTTCACATTTATTTTTGCGCGTTAACGTTAATTTTAATTAAAACGTGCGTTTTTTAGTTTTAAATACCTTTTGCGTTTCATTGCTTTGTGTAATATTACCACAACACCAAATAATCTCTAAATCAAATCATCAAGCATTTTAATTCCGAACCTAAAACGAAATCCTCGATTCACACCTCGCTGGGACACGACCCGGGTGATCACTTGCCCGGTATCACACACATCACATTCACGGGTTTTGCAAGTTTGACTTTTCCTAAGGTTTGACTTGTCATTTCCCAAAGTATCACGTGTGCACGATACTATATTTATTTATATATATACTACACACGGATCAAATTTTGGCGCCGCTGCCGGGGAGGTTGTGTTGCGACAATATTGTTTAAGGTTTAAACGATTAGTGACTTGAGATCCTTCTTCACGAAGTTATCACTTCCAAAAAAAAAAAATTATCATATAAAAACAAAAACACAAAAATATTTTCCGTTTTTCTTGTTAAATTAATAAAACAATAAAAAAATTACCGTCGAAAACCAAGACAGAATACTACCTAACTGGGGGTATGACCATTAATAAGTTCCCAAACAAAAGATTAAAACTTGCCTTTATGTCGCTTGCGAATTCGGCTCACCTTTGATTGATAAACAACCTATACAAGTGGTTTAAGGTAGGTCTTGACATTAAATTGCAGACCGAAGAGAGATCCATTCTTCTCTCCCGCCACTCTGCGCGTTTATCTTTTGAAGAGCTACCGTACGCTTGTTTGATTTAAGGTTTAAGTTCACTTGTGTTTTGCCTCGGTCTTGTTTTAATTGAAATTGTTTTTGTTAGTGCATTCGCACTCGTTCTTCTCCGTCAACAAGTCCTTTACGTGAACTCGTGCATACCTCGAGAAGACGTAATCGAAGACGTAATCGTGGGCATTCCGCCCCAATAGCCGGACCCGAGATTCGTGCTATTCCCGTTCCTCCCATTGTCACAATGGCGGAGGAACGTACCATGTGTGAGCTTCTCCAAGCACCCACCGAGGGTTACGGAGATGCTATTTGTTGTTCCGGCAATCGTTGCCGATAGCTTTGAGCTTAAGACCGGGTTGCTATCCTTAGTAACTTCGAGTCAATATTTCGGATTTGAGAGGGACGATCCTCATTCCCACATTCGATGGTTTAACAAGATCACCTCTACCATCAAATACCGAAATGTTCCTCAAGAGGCAATCAAATTGCTTCTTTTTCCTTTCTCTCTCGAGGGGTCGGCCCGGACTTGGCTAGAAAAACAACCCCCTCGTTCTATTTTAACATGGGAAGATTTGGTGTCGAAATTTGTGAATGAATTCTTTCCTCCATCAAAAACCACAGCCCTTAAAAATGAAATCACCAAATTCACTCAAAAATTTGATGAATCCTTTAGTGAAGCGTGGGATCGTTTTAAAGAATTACTTCGCAAATGTCCTCACCATGGTTTCTCCGAGTTACATCAACTCGATACTTTTACAATGGTTTGAACCATTCCGATCAAGACTCTCTAAATGCCGCCGCCGGTGGTAATCTCTTGTATCGGACTACGAAAGATGCTTTAGCCATCATTGAGAACAAGTCTAAGGTTCGCACTACACGAAGCAAGCCGGTTGTTTCCCAAGTGAGTGCTACCCATTCTACCTCATCTCCCGTGAGTAATTCTAGCACCGATGCTAAGATTGACAAACTCACGGAGGCTATTCAAGCTTTGGTTCTTTCCGAACAAAAGAAACTTTCTTCCCCACAAACTTCTTCACCCAATCAAGTCAAAGCGGTGGAAGAAACTTGTGTCACTTGTGGTGGTCCTCATGCATACTACAATTGTACTGCCACCGATGGTAGTCGATGTGAAGTTAATTCGGTAGTCGGGTCTCTCAATCAAGGAGGTAATCAATACCGTCCTCAAGTTGACCCAAACTATCGTGCTAACAATCAAAATGGACCACCCGGATTTTCTCAACCCAACAATCCAAATAGATTCAATCAAAACCAACCGAGAGGGCAAAATGTTCAAAATCAACTTCAAGCCCCGATCAATCAATACCAACCCAAGGGGGTAATTTCAATCAAGGCTTTCAAGCTTCTCATTACCAAGCCCCCGTTGGTTCCTCAAATGAACTTGCTAACTACATCAAGTTAAATGAGGCCAACATGAGGTCTATGCAAAATCAAATCACCACTTTGAAAAATGATTTTCAAACCTCAATGTCAAAACAGGGTCAAGAGCTTAAAAGTGAGCTTAGAAATACCAACTACAAAATTGATCAATCTCAAAGCAAAATTGAGAACATGTTTGCCAGTCTCATGAGTTCGATGAATCAAGGTTCAACTTCGGGAGCTCTTCCGGGAAATACCATTCCTAACCCGAAGGGTGAATTAAAAGTTGTCGCCACTCGAAGTGGTAAAACACATAATGGACCCTCGACTCCTATGCCCCCTCCACCGGGGGAGGTGAATCGGGATACCAAGGTGACAACGGACAAGGTGCATTTTTCAAGCCCACAAAGTACCGCACACGTCCAACCTTCGGTGGTCCAAACTCCGATTCCGGAACCCAATGTTCCGAAGACAAATTCTAAGCCTTCAATTCCATATCCTTCAAGGCTTAATGATCAAAAGCTTAAAGAGAAAAACAATCAACAGATGGAAAAATTCTTCCAAATCTTCAATGAGTTGCATTTTGACATAAGCTTCGCAGATGCTCTCGTTCTTATGCCCAAATTTGCATCTACACTCAAAAGTTTGCTAAGCAACAAAGATAAGATGACTGAGATGGCAAAAACCCCACTTAATGAGCAATGCTCGGTGGTTCTCAAAAAGCTTCCCGAAAAGCTCGGAGACCCCGGCAAGTTTCTAATCCCATGTGATTTCTCAGGGATGGTTCAATGCCTGCCTTGGCCGATCTTGGCGCGAGCATTAACCTTATGCCACTCTCGATATGGAAGAAATTATCTCTTCCGGAGCTTGCATCTACTCGCATGACACTCAAGCTCGCGGATCGTACTATAACTCATCCGCTTGGAATAGCCGAGGATGTTGTGGTGAAAGTAGGAAAGTTTCACTTTCCTACTGATTTTGTTGTAGTAGATTTTGATGCCGATCCTCGAGTTCCACTCATTTTGGGTAGAGCTTTTCTAAGAACGAGTCGTGCTCTCATTGACGTGTTCGGCCGAAGAATTGACCATTCGTGTTGAGAATGAAGAAATCACGTTTAACATTAATCAGGGGTCTAAATGCAACGTTGCTACCATTGATCAAAAATCTGAAAAAATTGATTCGAAACTTTCAAGATTTACGGTCAAAAGTGTTGCACAACATCGTGCTAAGCTCAAAGCAACGAACATAGCCCCTGGTTCAAGTGAATGGTTCAAAAGTTGTAATGCGGAAGTTAAGAGTGTTTTTGATTACGATGAACACGAATCGGAGGATACAACGGAAGTGGTAAAAACTGCTGGCTCTAAGAGCACACCACTTGCCCCACCTTCAGAATCGGTTTGTCGAATTGATATTGCCAAAAATCCTACTCTTACTTCCGCATCACTCATTTCCGACTCTTCCTATACTTCTCCTCCGTTTGAGGAAAGTGATATTTCTAAAGAAGAGTTCGAGGTCTTCTTGTTTGATGCTCAAATTGTTGAGCCCGATGATGATCCGGGGGGAGATGGCCCGATTTTATAAAAAATGATTTTGATGAACCATTGTTTGCTCTCCCCCCAAAGGATGATGTTGTTGTGGAAAAGCCATCTTATCCTTCCGAGCTCGAGCTCGAGCTCGAGAATGCTTTTCCCGAATTTGAGAGTTTTGTGTTTAATGATCAAGAGGAGAGAAGTGGCAATCCCACTCCTCATCCGGATTATTCACTCTCAGCTTATGAAGCCTTTCGTTTTGATATCGATCATTTGGAAGAGACGGGAAGTGTAAATACCACTTCCCATTCTTATATGTCTCTTCCCGAGTATGATGTATTTCATTTTGATGAAAATGATCGATATCATGAGGAGTTCTCGATTGAACTCCCTTATGTGATATCTCCTCCTGAATATGATCATTTCTACTTTGATCTGGAGGATGATTCTAGTGTGGGGGAGGTGTGTTCAAAGATTTACTTCTTGAAGATTTTATCCTAACCCTCCCTCCCGTTAAAGCCAATGATGCTTCTGATGATGAAGAGTTTTACATGATAATAATAAAAATCTTGCTTCTCTTCATCACATATGGTGTGATTGCTCTTTCCCTTTTCTCCTACGGGAATGAGGACACCATATTTGACCCCGGTATCGCCCTTAATAGTTTCTTCTATTGAAATACCGCGGGTTTTATCTCATCGGTGTGGAACTTTCTCATGTTCAAGTGTTTATCCAAACAATTTGAATGAAAGTCCGATTGAGATTGGTTTCCACTTGCTTCCCCATGGACAAATGAATTCGGGGTCGAGTCAAGCTAGCGACTCGGTTAACAAAAACAGTAGCACACCATATGGGTTTTCACCCATATTTCTGACCTCTTTCTACTTTCTACCAACCTAGTGTGGGGGAGATGCCCCGCTGTTGTATATAAATTTCAAAAAAAAAAAAAAAAAAAAAAAAAAAAAAATTACCACAAAAATAAAATAAATGGCCCGTAATATTTCCCTTTTACGTTCTCAGTTTCGGCATAATAGCCGGTACTTTGAATATTGAGGGCAATATTCATTTCTAGTGTGGGAGGAATTCTCACGAATTTAATCACGTATATATACCATCTAATTCCCCCGTTTTTGGCCAAATTTTTTTTTTGGTGTAAGTGTTTTGCACTTACACAACAAATGGTTATCAGTCCACCATGTCTAACACACAAAAGGATTGGCTAATCCAAGAGCAAACGGCTCTTGGTAAAGATATATCAAATCCGTTTACGGCTTACAATTTTCCAAAAAATTGTATGGTATTCGACTCACCATATCCTAAAAAGATGAAGAGTTGGCTAGCCCGCAAGATTATGGCTTGTGGTAAAGGCAGTTGGAAAACCGTAATTGGTAATCAGCTCACCAAAGATAATAAGTTGTTTTATCTAAGAGTTGGCTAGTCCAGAAGCAAACGGCTTCTGGTAAAGACGAACCAAATCCGTTGGCAGCTGGTGATTTGCTCAAAATCATATGGTTATCAGTGTACCATAGTTCTTACTTGAACTGAAATATTTGGCTACTCCAGAAGTAATGGCTTTTGGTAAAGAGATTTCAAATCCATTAAACTTTTCATAAATAATTGCTAGGGACTAGCAATTGCTCAGTGTGGGGGATTTGATATGTGTCGTTTTACACATATCTTTTCGTCCAATTTTCGAGTCAAAACAACCAAAAACACTTTAAAACGATCAAATAATGTTAAAAATATCTTTGAAATGTGTTTTTGTGTATTCCATATGCAAAATGATTGAAAACGATTGAAAAACAAACAAAATTTGCATAAATGGCAAGTCTAGTCCCTCAAGCTTGAAAAAGAAAATAAAAAAAAATAATAATAAAAAAAATAAATTTTTGGTCTTTGGGACTTTACAGAATTGGCAGGAATGGTCCCTGAACTTTGCAAGTTTGCATCCTTGGTCCTTTACTAAATTATAAAACCCACCAAATAACCACTACCGGATCCACCATCACCAATTTAAACCCATCACCGGCCCAACTTAACCCACCAATCCATACCTCATCCCAAGCCCACTAAAACTAACAATACCCATAACCCTATAACATGACCCGACCCCAAACCCATAATAATAATAATATATACGGGTTATACGGTCAAACACCCCCAAATCCATAGTCAAAATCCCTAGTTGTCTTCTTCCTAACTTGCGATCCCGCCAAACAAGCAACCAGCCAAAACCCCATCACTATCTTCACCTCTTCCCAAACTTTCACTCTTTTTACCTCCCTCTCTTCTCCCCAGCACTGAAACCCTTCCCCATTAAACCTCCCCATCATCCACCTCATCAATCCGTGTGAGTTAGTGGGCACCAAGACCAAAACAAAGGGCTTGTGATCATCTATCTTTAATCCTACGGCTGGGAAAGTATCCAAAGAAGCACAGAAGCAAGCCAAGGCTGTTTTGTCTCACAAAACAAGCACAAGTGTTAGTCTTTTAGAAGTAGTATAAATAGGAATCATGTAAGCCTTTTCAGGCAGGATTATTTTAGCTTTAAATTCGGTATGTTTTTATTTTTAAGTTGTAATTTTCGTTAAGCAGAGAGGTTTATTTTAGCGTTTTTTTTAAGGTATTTTGTATTTTATTTTGAGTTGTAATTTACTCTTGTTCTAATTTAAGTCGTGTTTTTTTTTAAGTCGATTTTAGTTCTTATTTATCTGCTTATGATGCCAAGTTATTTGCTTATCTGTGGATTTGCTCATGATGTTTATTAGTTTATTTAGTTTATCTTGATCTTTGTGATTAGTTTATTTGCGTATGCTAGTTTAATACCAGTTATTGCTTAAGTTGGATTAGTGCATCTGTAGGATTTATAGTTTAGATAGAATAGGAAAAAAAAAAAGGGTTTAGCAAAATATTGGTTAAATGGGATTCGAACCTAGCATCTCAACTTATTCTTGTTTTGTGTTTGAGTTTCAAAAGAACATTTTTAGTTCAGTTATTGTTAAGCAGTGTTATGCAAGTGTGTTTGACTTTGTGAGTCAAACGGGTAATTTTGTTGTTCTTGGTTTCTTTGATTCTGCTTTTAGTTTTAGATTAGCTTAAGTGGTTTTGAGTAAGTGTATGTTTGATTTTTTTTGTGTTATTTTTGTGTTGTGGTGAATGTAGCAGATATTGTTTGTGTTCATTATAGTTGAATTTGGATATTGTTTTTGTTTATTGTTCATTATATTGTTCTTGTGTTCATTATTGTTTGTGTTCATTATAGTTGAATTTTATCTCAACAGATTCTTGTTTTGAGAGTTTGAGTTTTAAAAAAAAAACATTTTTTGTTACACTTGTTAAGCAATAGTTAAAAAAGAAAGTTAAAGAAAAAAATATGTATTGCAAAAAAGTGCTAAGGCTTGGGTTCGAACCTGGGTTATTCGGCTAACAACTCACAATCCAAACCAATATGCTATAACCTTTTCTCTGTTAAACTTTCCTTCTTTTATTTCTTTTAAACAACTTTTTTTTTGTTTTAAGCTTATATAAGCTATTTGGCCTTTAACAGCTTATGGGCTAAAGCTTTTTCAACATTTTTATTTTTCTTAGCTTTTTATTAACTTAAAGTAACTTCAGTAAAAATTTCAGATTTTTAAAAATAGTTTTTGTATTTTTAGTAATTTAAATTAGTTTAAATAGTTTTTAATTCAATATAAAATTATTTAAAAATCAAAAAAATATTTTTCTTTTTTTTTAAATTTTCTTTTTATATTTAAGTCGTAGGAAAATTAATTCGGTACTCGTAGGGCTAATATTTTTTAGAGTTCACCTTTATTTTTGCGCGTTAACGTTAATTTTAATTAAAACGTGCGTTTTTTAGTTTTAAATACCTTTTGCGTTTCATTGCTTTGTGTAATATTACTACAACACCAAATAATCTCTAAATCAAATCATCAAGCATTTTAATTCCGAACCTAAAACGAAATCCTCGATTCACACCTCGCTGGGACACGACCCGGGTGATCACTCGCCCGGTATCACACACATCACATTCACGGGTTTTGCAAGTTTTACTTGTCCTAAGGTTTGACTTGTCATTTCCCAAAGTATCACGTGTGCACGATACTATATTTATTTATATATATACTACACACGGATCAGGGGCCTTAAATTTTTCTAGGCGTAAAGTCATTGCTTTAGTTGCCATATAGTAGAGCTGGACATGGAGTCATGGAAACTTTGTTTGTATATGTAGTTAAGGGAGATATCAGATATCTAATCAGTTGATTAACATTAAACTTTTGTACGTTGATCAAACATGAATTTACGTGGGTGGCTTGTGGGACGAGATAAGAAATGGTATTTCTTAAAATGTACAGGACTACAGAAGCATATACGAAGCCAATAAAGGGCCAGTGGGTGGCTGGTCCCTCAATTAGCCCAACTTGATTGTATTTTATCAGCCAATAACCCAAAGAGTTTGCACTTTGATTAAAACAAGGAATAGGCACCCGCGGCACTGTGGCGGTGATGCTTTCTTTGGGCTATACAAAAGTCTAATTTGAAGATGCTTTCAGTTACACCAATAGTGTCTCCACCAAGTACTCCTTCACAGACACACCCTTAAGGTGATAAATAGTTTGTTCATAACCTGCCTTCTGTCTTCAGTCGAACTTGTTTGCTCTTCAAGATTGTTAACTTTATCGTTAGCGCCACATCGAAGACCTTAAGTGATAGAAGCAAAGCTTGGCAAGATGGGCGGGTCCTTATTTAGTATTTGCCAAAGCATAACAAAGGGTAAATATTTTTAAGGCAAATCAAAATGGGTGTTTGGTCACATGGTTTTCAGGTTGGATAGGAATAAGTAATATTGGAACCTTAAAGAATTACCTCAATGGATCCTGCTCTGCGTCCTGGCTCTTTAAATCAAGCTAAAGCTGCTACTATATACCTACAGGTAGACACTTGACTTGTCAAACACATCACATTGCCTTCTATCCATCATGGTAATTCTTCATAAGCTTTTTGTGATCATAATAAAAAAAAAAAACCAAAAAAAAAAAAAAAAAAAAAAAAAAAAAAAAAAAAAAAAAAAAACCCTATAATTCATGCATACACTCACTTATTCAATTCTATAACACTATGACAGTTAACTGTACTAAACTTCTTCTAATGTGTGCACCAAATAGAATGTCCCATGTGCTACAAAAGAGTGGTCCCATAATAGCTCCTAGATCACCGGGTGTGTGAGGTCAAGTCTCGCATTTGCCTCATTTTGAGTTAGCATGACTAAAGCAAATTGATGAACTTGTGGATAAATAATAGCCTTTATATACTACTGAAGTGCTATCAACAATAAACAACATGATATACGGCTACTGCCATGATAACATATCTATGCAACTAAAAACTTATCAGTACAATATATACATTCTAATGATTCATAACCATCTCTAACTCCGGTCACACGCCTACCCTAAAATACCCATTTATAGAAGCAAGCAAATTACTAAACCATGGTCTGCCCACCTCCATCATATACATATAAGCTTTGTAAAAGAATCCAATGAAGCAATCAGCAAATGCATATATAGTAATAACACTTACAGTGGACTGAGAATGAAGCCTGCCCCTCAGCAAGTGGTAAGTTCCCTACCACCAGCAGCCATTTATTTCCTGCAAATTCATAAACCAAAAAATTAAATCCTAACTCGTATTATCCCTATCATTACCAATTAATATACACGCATACCCTAAACATAACAAATTATTCCAATAACTAATTTTGAGCTCATAGCAGCAGTCATCCTAAAATAAGTGAATCACACATCGCATTTATATAACAAACCTAATATCATATTTCATAAAATTAACCGAAAGTATACAAAGTCAATTAAACAATACCATCTATTATACATCTAAAAAAAAATTCTTCGAAACTTGAAGATCTGTTTCTCCTACTTCTAATAATCCTCCCCTGGATCTTGTAAGGCTGGTATATGAGTTATTTGAGTCGGTGTAGTCCTTTGCCCTTCTGCATTTGTTATTATAGTTGGTTGTCCTCCTTCCATTGTTGTTACTGCTGAGTTCGAAAACAAAACCTATTTAACCTGAAGATGATCTGGTAAGACAAAGGGGTGTGTATGTGTGGGATTTTCGTAAGTGAAGGCGGAAGGCTTTGATAAGAAGGATACACGCGTTCTGCAATGTCCTTCTTTGAATACACGTGTTGTTTGCGTAATGATATATATCACCAACACATGTTTGGGTCAGGCCGAATAAGCAGGCTCAGAATTGGGCGATTGATGGGCCAATTCATTTTATAATAATAAGAACCGTCGTTATATAATAATAAGCACCGACGATGGGAATTAGTATATATATATAATTGAGACAATAATTGGGCATAAAAAAATCTCAACTGGAAGCGACAAATACTTTGAACTTTGAAGCTCGATCTTAACATATTTTTCCTAGTGAAATACTCAAAACATCATACTATAATGTTAAACACAAAGATAAACAAATTAACATATATCTTTAATTTGACGCCTTTAATTTTCTATACAATTTTAGGGTTTAACAAATCAATTTGAAATTAATATAACAGTACAAAGAGCCTATTGTGATACCAGATTATTAAGTATTATTTTCTAATGTTACACAAATGCGTCGAACTTAAAATGGGTGTTTCCTATATTTGTTTACTTATATTTGGTTTAGTCCAGTTGTATCAACGTATAATAATTCTTTTCTATAAAACTTTATAAGTCATATAGTCATACATCAGTTGTTTTCTTAAACCAATTTTTAAAACTTATATAGATACGTAAGATTTTCACGAGATAAAATTTGCATTAGAGCACTCCTAACGGGAGAAGCTTGCGTTAAAGGTCCTAAATGCTGCGTTAAAGTGGCGTTATACTTTGGAGGGGTGATGCGTTAACGCAGCGTTGAGGGTGTGAGTTAACCCCTTAACTCTGCGTTAAGGTGCTTTATAATTAAAAAATAAAAAATAAATAATAAATAAATAAATAATCATTTCTAACCCCTTGGAAGATGATATGATCGGAGAAGATGATCAGAATGAGAAATGATGATATGGTATGTGAGTTGCTGCGTTCTCATGGAGAGATATGGAGGAAGGAGTAAGAGGCGACTGTGTTTGTGGTAGAGGAAAATTAGGGTTAAATTGTCTATTAACTCTTGGGCTTATATACGGCAATTTAACTGACATTGGGCCTATCCGAAAATTTTTGGTATAATATGTTAGTTGCCCACAAAATTTTGGGGTATGGAATTGATGTGAACCAAAATTATTATCTGAATATTGTATCAACTATGGATGGGATGATTTTTATTTTGGGCATAAGTTGTTCGGACTTAATTTTTTTGTATTGAATTTTTAAGTTTATTAATGAAATATTAGGTTGTTGAATGAATGAAATAGTTAAGGTGTTAATTTGTAAATTGGTGTTATAGGTGTGTTAAAGCTGAGTTAAAAATGAGTGTGTTAAAACTGACATGACAGTGTGATAAAGTTTAAAGCTGTATTACGGTTGAAACTGCTATTGTAAAATCTTGAAAATTAAGTTACACTTGAAGAGTAGGAACCTTGGATGATTGAGCACATGTCATTAAGTCACCAAGGAGACTTCTAAAATGACAATATTGCCATTGTAAAATACACATGTTTTTCTCAAAAGTCAAAACAATAATGAAGAAGTCGGTGTCTATAGATTAATAGTACAAAACGTAATCGTTTTTACTTCTCTATAAACAACTCTTGTTCAATATTTTTCTTTTGTCAATTTATAATAATTGGATCTGATTACTATTTGTTTTGCGCTTTTTATTGCAGTAATTATTTTACAAATCCATGAAACAGAGTAATTATCGGCGTTATTTCTCATGAAAAGTCGTCTTCAAATGCCCTGTTATTTACAAAGCTCAAATGAGATTAGAGTTCAAATCTCGTGGGTTGTATATCTTAAGATAACTTGACTAAGTACGAAAACGAGCATGTGAATGCTAGTTAGATCGCCTACATCAAAGTAAGAAAGATACCCTTTTTCGGTTTACATGTTTAACTTTTATCCAAGAGTCTCGATGATATTAATATTTTACTGTTAATTATTACTACTATAAACAAATAAATATTGATCTTATCTTATACCAAAAAGCCATAATCACTTGTCTCTTTGTTGTGAAGCGAGGATTGAGATAACAAGTGGACGTTGGTTAAAAGGGAATGGAGACAAGGAGATGCTTTTTTTTTGGAAAGCCACAAGTGGTTTACCATGTGTGTGGAACTCCGTTGGCTATGTTTAGAACCCTACCTAACTTTATCTATGTTTGGGTTTGCATTATCGTTTTATCCCATAATTTGTCATCAACGTGGCTTTGTTTATTTGATTCGGTTTTTTATTATTTATTTTGAACGGCAGGAAATAACACACCTGTTATGAATGATGTGATACATGGATGTTACATCTAGTGTTCTTTATAACATTGTACTATAAAAACTCAAAAGCTTTAATATAGATCAAACCAATCAATCTAGACCCACGCGGTCTAGACGGATTTATATGAACGTAATAATATGTGTTTGGGTTATACTATGGTAACACCCCTTAGTAGTGAGTCTCCACTTATTTTTAAAAAATGTACAAGCAGACAAAGCAGACAGTACAAGCGACGGTAGCGGGGTAAAAGTCAACACACCCCCAATGGGGTGTCTGTGTATACTGACCCATAATGTTTACGTTGATGTTGTTTTAAACAAAACTCCTTAACAACTTATGTGTCTACTTTGGTCATTTTCAATATTGTTGGGTCTAACAGGTTTGTTATACTAACGTACGTACATATTATCACTTCTTCATATAGACTCATCTAGATCTTTAAGTCTCGAATAATTTTCACTTTCTCACTGATTTCAAGCTTTAGGACTTATACTAACTCTTCGATACTAAGGTGTTGTAATTTATCGACTACAACAGTTTTTTGGCATGCTTTCACGAAGCTTGAACTCGCTATCTCTTGATTATTAGACAACTTACATACCACTAGAAACAAAATAAGCAATCTTCATTTGATTTGAAACATGTATACATGAGTTGAGATCAAAATAAGCAACCTCATATTTGTCATGTATCAAAAGAACCAATCTTAGCCATCAATTTTTTATTTAGATTAATAAAAAACCATTTTTCACTATTTTTTTAAAAATAATATATCTTGCAAACGATAAATCTTCAAGCTACAAAAAATATACTATCGCGACGAGAATTAAATTATCTATCTATAGATATGCATTTCTCTATACTTTCGACAATTTTTTTTTTTTTTTTTTAATTTTTCTCCAGAAAAATCACATGTGATTTGTAAAAATCACATGTGATTCGTAAAAATCAAATCACATGTGATTTTTACAAATCATATGTGATTTTTACAAATCACGTGTGATTTTTTTGGGCAGAAATTTTGAAAAAAAAAAAGTTCGTCGAAATTATATAATAATGCATATCTATAGAAAGATAATTTAATTATCGTTGTGATTGTATGATTTTTTTCGCGTAACGATTAACGGTTTGCGAGATATTTAATTTTAAAAAAATGGTAAAAGTTTATATTTTTTATTTTGATCAAAAAATAAATTGTTAGAATTGGTTAATTGAATATATGACAAATATGAGATCTATATTGAACTTTATCCAATATATACATATAATTTAGGGGGTGTACTAACCGGACCCTCCCTACACATGGGACCCGCCTACTTTTGATAGAATGTACAATCCGACAAAGCAGACAGTACAAGCGGCGGCAGCGGTAAAGTCAACACACTCATAATTTAGGGGAAGCAAGCCGTCACCAAGTCGTCTACATATAATTTAGGGGAAGCAAGTTGTCACCAAGTCGGTCAATGATATCTGACCTACACAAATCGGTAACAGATAACGTGGTCCAGTTGGATTTTTATTGTTTTCTTTAGCTTATATTATTTAAAATGCAACAACGTAACATTGTTTTCAAAATTACATGTTCAAATAATATTTCATCATTATTCAGTCTATTGTCTCGGCCAACTCTTTGTGAGCAAATAACATTTCTCTTTTTATTACGACGTTTTTATTGTTCAAGTCGACAATAGATTTGACTTATGTATCCGTTCGTTTTGTTATTCAAACGATTAATATACACTAAACATCTCCCTGGAAAAGATTATGAAATTTCGGAATATGATTTTTCTGTAACCACAATATATAACTTGGAGCAAATCAAATTCAAAGACCACGTCATTTTTGTTCATGTTTAAAACTAATAATGATTATTAGGTGACTGTTTTTCAACAAAAAAAAAGGACTCTTGTCAAATGGGTGATATCTCAAAGTATTTGATAAACAGAAAGTATTACGAGTAGTACTAAAACTAAACTCATAAAATACTTGTCATACCACTAGTACATTCGGGACAATCGGCTACTACTCTTTTTTTTACTGTCACGACGACAAAACGACGGTATTTAACCGTCCTGATGACACGATGTCGCCACGAACTTGTCGACATTGTCGCGTCGCTATTCACTGTCCCGACGACAACGTGGCACCCACATGCTTTTTCAGTCAAAGTTTTTGGTGTTTTGGAAAATAGATGCCGTCGACATGTCGTCGGCACCACAAGAATAATTAAGAACTTTATTAAAGAGATACATCGACGATAAAACATTTGACCACTCCTCTTCCGACGTGTAACCAGCCATTGTTATGTGTGTTTTGTGAGAAATGACGATTGGGTTATATGTGTTTTGCCGAGTTGAGGATGATTGGTTATATATAAGTAAAAAATTGGCGGGACAAATGTGCAATTAGGCGGGAACATAATCCCTACGACATGTCGTCGGTAACAAATTGGCAGAAAAAAAATCTCGCCCAATTATTCGCTAATATTTCAAGAGGGGAAAGACCACTAATCATAACGTTTAACGCTAATCAAACGCTAATTACGCTAATTTTTTTTTTTGATTAATATGATCCCGACGACACGTCGTCGGTACCATCTTGGCGGGACAAATTCCCGCTCAATTATTGGCAATTATTGAGAGGCCGGGGAAAAGTCAAGTTTGACCAATATGGTCCCGATGACATGTCAACGGGATTTTAACAAACAAAAAATTCAAGCACGCTGGTCTCGGTCAATCATTTTTTGTCTTTTAGCGATAACTGCTGACGACAACCTGTCATCGGGACCGTTTTCGTCGCCCGTTCTCCATATTCTTGTAGTGTATACATGCAACTATGCAACTAAGCACTATTATTAACAACAAAAAGTTTTAAAATGCAATAATTCGCACAATCATTTTTTCTTTGATCAAATGATCGATCGACGTGGCGTTTCATTAAAGCAAAAAGTCTATCCACATTTGAACTTGACATTGATCTTAGCCAAATGGCCCACGATGGTTACTATACATTCATTAAAGAGTAAACTACACCGTTGGTCCTTGTGGTTTGCGTTGACTGGCGGATATGATCCTTTGACCAAAAAAATTGTGCCGGTGGTCCTTAAGTCAGAAACGTTATGCACCGTTAGTCCCTCATTCCAAATGGCCTCACAAACTGGTGATAACGCTCGTTATCTATTGGATTTAAAAGGGCAATTTGAGTCAATTCACAACACAAACTTTAATATTGATAGTAGGCCCCACCACTGCCACAACCCAAAAACCAGATCTTCATAATAGATTCATATCCCAAAATCTAACACCTTCGATCTAAACAATAATCTTCTTTCTCATTCATCTAATATAGATCATTGCGCATACAAATCCTTAAATAATCACAACTTCAAAGTAAGCACATAATCATTCTCAAAACACAAATGCCAAACACAACCAGAAAACCTGTTCCATCACATAATTGCACCCAAAAAAAGAATCCATTTTTTTTATCAACATATATTAATCACACTAAGTGGGTGCTTGGTTTAGCATATTTCCTGAGCTTATTGAAATTTAAAATCATATACCCTTCAAAAAGAGCTTATCCAAATTTCAATAAGCTAAAACAATCATCCACTTATTAGATTTAATTCTTATTAAAATAAAATTACATACTTCGATGAATGATTTTGTTGGTGGGTTTTAGGGTGAAACTCACTTTGTTAAGTTTCCTTTCGATTCAGTGGTTTTGTTACAGATAGTGAAGGCTTTCAGATTCATCTTCTTCCTCATTCATCGCTATCATTGATCATCTTCTTCTAAATCTAGCACTTACCATCGCCCCTCCCTAACCTTCTACACCACCACAACCTGCTGCCCTGGCTCACCAACCACCATTAATACCACCAACTCTGAGTTGACTTCTGAGAGTACGTGGATAGGGGAGATAGCAAATGGAGAATGAGATATGCAAAAAACAAAGTCAGATTTCAAATAGTAATGAGCGAGTTGGTCAATGCAAGGCGTAATAAAAAGAGGGACAAGACTCCTTGCAAAGAGCGTGAATTAGGGGTATGATTTTACAGATTTTTTGTAAAAACTACTTTGCAAAGATTTTGTCACTTAGATGAATTTCATCAAAAGACTATTTTCAACGTTCACTCATTTTAACTAAAAGACATTTGCAAAGATTAGTTCGGGGGTATTTTTTGCGAATTTGAAAAATAAAAAAAAAAAAAAAAAAAAAAAAAAAAAAAAAAAATTACGTAGAGTTGTACTACTGTGCAGAGATCTGATTACTTTTTTAATTGTAAATGAGATTGGTAATGAAAGGCGGAGAGAGTTCAGTCGAAAACTCGAAGCTTTGGTATTGGGTGTAGGGGTTATTTTTATGGATATGGATGGATTTGGTCACTGGATAGGTTTCCTTCACCCCAACAAAACGCGAAGCTTTAGTCATTAGGTTGTAAGGAGATCTTATTTTTGTTAAAAAACATCACAGATCCGAAAAATCACAAAACCCACCTAACAAATCCAACACACAAATTAACAAAACCCACCTAACAAATCGTTAATCAGAAATAATTGATGGTGTTCTTGAACAAATCTGAGATTAATCTTTTCACTTGTAGCCTTGTTTGGTTTAAGATTAGGCGAGAGTTGATGGAGTGAAGGTGAGGGTTATTGGTTGTGTATAGCTCTTAGGATTTGGTTGATGTTGGTTAAATATGTATTGCAGATTTGTTGTTTGACTAGGGACAATAAAGATGAAGATGAATATGAATCTGGATTTGTTGATTTGTTGTTTGACTATGGTGTTATTTGTTTATTAGACCACTTCCATCGATACGTTAAAGTAGCACGTTAAGGGTCTGATTTTGCACGTTAACGTGCGTTAATGTGTGTTATGCGATGGACGAAAATGGCGTTAACGTGGCGTTAAGGTGCTGCGTTAGCACCTTAACGTCACGTTAAGGGTTATATTTGTAAAAAAAAAAACTTTTTTTTGACACTTTTGGCCCTTGTGCTTTGTATAGAAACAGTTTTGTAGTTTGTCAAATTTGGCCCTTCAAGTTTATTTTTGTGTTTTACATTAAACTAACTAACGAATACGTTTAACTAATTAACAACAAATATAAATTATATTAAACTAATTAACGGAAATAAAAAACCAAAGTACAACGGAAATATAAATTACATTAAACTAACTAACGGAAACATAAGTTACATTAAACTAATTAACGGAAATTAATGAAAAGTATCATCTGAATCTGGGTAACCATCTTCAGATGATTCGGAAGTTGTGTAATAAATACCACACTCCCATCTTTGCATGCGTTCTTCAGCCTCTTTTGCTTCCCGCTCCAAACGAGCCCGTCTCTCTTCTCTTTCTTGATTTTCTATTTCCTGCAAGACCTGAATGTCTTCACGATGTTCCAGATCCCACAAGTCATGCATATCTTCGTTGTGCACCGGTGGATTTTGCAACTGCATGTACTGATCTAGTTGGAGAAGTTCTTCATCAGGTATCCAAAACGGGTGATGTTCCGGTGGATTGTTCACCGAAAAATTTTCCGGTGGATTGTTCACCGGAAAATTTTCCGGTTGAAAAACCGGAAAGATATGCTCTGGGGGAGTATGGAATTCTTCATCATCGTGAGGTGGACTTGGAAACTGTTGCCCAAAATCCTTTTGGTGAGGTGGGCTTGGAAATTGTTGCCCGAAATTTTTTCTTGAAGACATTATGAATCAGATATGTTTGGATCTAGAGTATTTGAGAAGATTGGAATCAATTTTTGTGTGACATGTGCTTTGAGAAGCATGAGTATTTATAGTGTACAAATGCACACGTTTTGTTAACGTGACTTTGAATTTTAATTGTTGTGACGAAAATGCGTTAACGCAGCGTTATTGTGGTGTACTGTAGTTTACGTTTTGTTAACGTGACTTTGAATTTTAATTATTGTGACGAAGATGCGTTAACGCAGCGTTATTGTGGTGTACTTTAGTTTACGTTTGAATTTGAAATTGAAATTTTGAATTTAAAAACATCCCGCAAATGTTTAAAATTCTCCAACGGCTACATTCAGATATAAATACCACACATTGTTGGTATTTGTCACAACACTTCATTTTCTCCCAACTCCTCATTTTCACAAACCTTCATTCTATCACAGACAAGTATCAGTATGGCTAACGACCCATCAGAGGTTCAAAGGGCTATCCTCAACCGATTACGATATGAACAAGAAAAAGAACTCAGACTTATTAACAGTTTGTTTGGCGAGATATCTCGTATTATGCTACAAATGCATAATCGTGCTCCGGAGATCGAAAGGTTGCGTGAGTTACCTCAAGACCATCCAACAATCAGAGTCGGTCTACAAACGCTACAAAGAAATAATGAAACAGATCTGGAACTTCATGTAGCGTTGAAGATGGTTAGGGAGCAGGTCTTACAAGTGTGGGAGGAAAAGTCGGATCTCATCGACAACTACAACTCTATATAAAATTTCGTATCGTATTGTAATGGTTTTTTTTTTTTTTTTTTTTTTTTTTTTTTTTTTTTTTTTATAATTTCGTTGTAATTTTATTTTATTAAGTATGCAATGTTATGTTTTTAATGAATGTTATGTTTTTAAAAAAAATTGAAGTAGTTTATAAGTTAGGGGTTGAATTTGAAAATTTATGTGTAAAGTTGAGTTAAGGTGTGTTAAAGCTGAGTTATTGATGTGTGAGTTAAAGCTGAGTTAAGTTAAAGGGTGAAAAAGCTGACGTGGCAGGCCTTAAATTTTAAAGCTGAGTTAACTGATGGGAGTGGCCTTAGTGGTTGTGAGTAAGAGAGAGATGAAGATGTAGATGAATTTGTAGGTAAGAGAGGATAATAAAGATGTGAATTGACGTAAATGCCCCTTTAAGTCCAATAGATAACGGGCGTTATCATCAGTTTGTGGGGCCACTTGGAATGTGGGACTAACGGTGCATAACGTTTCAAACTTAAGGACCACCGGCGCAATTTTTTTGGTCAAAGAACTATATCCATCAGTCAACGCAAACCACAAAGACCAACGGTGTAGTTTACTCTTCATTAAAAGTTGGCACCGCCTATCCCCAACCCCAAGTTTTTATTGATTCGTACCTGTGGTAGTAGCTAGTGACATTGACATTTGTTATTTTACATTAATAGAGTTTAAAATAATAATAATTATGATATTTTGTTAAACTAAACATATATCCAGCATACAGGGCTCTATTTCCATCACATATTGGTTATTTGCGAACTTAACTTTTAACATATCTTCATTCTTATCCAAATATTATAATCCAGAGATCTTACGAGTTACGAACACCTTGTTCTTGTGTTATTCTCTTGAAATAAGGACTTGGAAGAAAATTTAAGAATAACCCGTTTTGTGTCATAAGTTCTTGTAACTAGAAATTTTTAGACGAGTTTTGAGGCTGAAAGTTTCGTCGCAATATTATTAGAATGAAATCTAAAGTGTCTTGTTTGTGTTAGCACTTGCCACTTTTGGTGCAAGCAACCTACTTGTTAAGCTTTTCTTTTTAAAACGACAATTTTTATATACAATACATCACATATCTCACAGTATATATCTCACTCATGCCCAAACACACAATCTATTGATAGGCAACTCTCATAGCACCAGGGACTAAACGTTATGACTAACTACATGTTAGCTTTTTACCTTTGGTATATTTAAAATAAAAATGTTATTGATCACTATTACATTGTCACAATAAGTGTTTATTTCTAGTATCTTTATTTTGCTAATAAGGAAAAGAAAATTAAAGTATAATTTTTATTTATACGAGGCATGATACAACCCGTGCGATGCACAGGCTTGTTTCTTGACTAATTAAATTGTTTTCCGTAACGTTGCTGCATCTTTATCTTTGTCGGGTCGGGGGTAGCACGTGATGGTATTTATAATAACTTTTTGCATTTGAATTAGATTATTTTCAATAAAATTTTCAATGATAAATTATAATCCTTTTTGTTAAGTTCATAATGTTAATGGTAATACATTGTGAATGGAGGGGAAACCATCCCGACTGTAATGACAAATTTATTTGGAGTAGTATTTATATTTATTAAATCACAGATATAAGTAACAGCAACATGCATACTTACACATGTTTGTATTATAAACAAATTATTATTTACATAATTAGCAATATAGAATTTGTATTATAAATGATTCAATGATTTTTCTTTACGATAGAATAAAGGTGAGTTTGTATTATAAACAAAATTTACATAGTTAGAAATAGATATCCCAAAACATACCCAAAGAAACTAAATACATTCAACTGCTATAATAGCAAAAAAACAAACAACGAAAACTAATTTTCAATCCAAACTACTAACTAATTCAAGTATCAATACATCTAGGCCATCCATCACATCTATCCTTTTTTACTTCATTTGGTTTTTTTGCTTTCCTCATACTTAAGCAATCACCTCAACCATTCTTCTTAGCAGTTTTTAAAAGGCTTTAGACTCTCCACATTTAGTTACATGTTGCTTCTATTGACTGCTTGACTTTAAAAGTTGTCAAGTGCGTCCTTAAAATCTCAATGACTATTTATACTATTCTTTCCACATCTTAAGAAATCTGAAGTGAAATACATGTTATAAGTTTACTTATGCATTCTTGGTCTCGTCAAGATATTATTTCATAGTCAAATTCCTTCATAACTTGTTCAATATGCAAGTGCCGCCGACCAATGTATGTAAACAACCTTCAAAGACATAAAAAACATTATAAACTTTAGGCTCCTCCGCCACTAACACCAATTTTATTTGGGTGAAGACTTAAAGAAACTCGTATTCTTTGATGTTAACCAAAGCAACAGTGCTATAACCGTAAAAAAAAACACCAACATCATTTAGAATGTGCATTTACGAAGCCGATGGCAAATAAGCTTATTCTTCGAATGTGATAAACTTAATTAAAAGGGTTACTGCTAATTTAGATTCGCTAGCAGCAAGCAAGTATTCAAGAAATATATGACAACAGGAACACTTTGATTAAAAGTTGGATTGGATGAAACCCAATCTACCAAATGATCACATTAAGACTCTGTTCTAACAAATTTACATCATTAAACAATCACAAAAAATGCCCTTGTGTAAATAACATCTCAAAGAATTAAATTTGACAATCTACATCAATGAAAAGTTCCTTGTATATTCCTGTTAGTTTAAATTTCTGCAGCAGCCTTGTTGTCTTGTTTCGTTAAATTTTTATGTGCGTTCGTATGTCACGTGTACCCAGTATATCATGTTCCACATCATACGAATAAGAGGAATAAAAATAGTAATATGTTGTCCATCAATTGAAAGAATTTGTAACTCTAAGGGTGCTCAAAGTCACTTTCGTTAGACATACCTCAGTTTGTTGCCAATAGACTTATTTGTGATATAGCCACTTTTTTGCACCTCAAATTAAGCAAACCTCCTGCCGGCAAGTAAATAAAATCTCAGAGATTTGGCCACATGCAGTATAAATAAAGAAACAATAGAACAATTAAACATGTCTCTCAAACATTTTATCAGACATCTTTCATGCACTCCATCATCACATATATGCATTACGTGGACCAAGTATTGTTGTTCAAAAAACAAAAGTGGACCAAGTATTACAGATTCAGCAGACAAAATGGTCGCTAAACATGTGAAGCCAAGTATAACCAAGATCCATAAACCAAACTCCAATCTTACCGATAAGGTCGGGTAACTAAATAACAGATTAAACATTAACCTGCCAAACAATGAGAATGTAATGTTGACTCCAATCTTTCGAAGTACTTAAATAGTTGAAAACCATTTTTAAAAATGCATCACAAATGCTACCAGAAAATGATGTGATAGAATAAAGGGTACATGCTGTGAAAAAGTTTAACATGAAGCTAAAGGAGAATATTAAGTCTAAGTTTGTAACTCCATATCATTCCTTTATACTTGATAGATTACATTGTATGACGACGTTACACATATATATGATATATCAACTTTGAAGTTTGTATTACTATAGTAAATAACTAATTCTAACTACCATAACTGATCAATTTTTTTTCAAATATATTATGCACACATAATGTTCATTGGTGCTGCATAACTGAGCATAATTTAAATCATTTTCAAAAGATACCCAAATTCCAAAACTAAAACAAATATTATTGTTTATGTTATTAAATAGTTACATACTTCGTGAATGTATTTTTAGGTGGGTTTTGGGGACTCACTTCTGTTAAGTTGTTTGGCTTTCAAGTGGTTGTTAACAGTGTGCAAAGGCTTTATTCAACTTACGTTCCCATTCATGTAACATTGTTTCTGCTTTTCTAATCTAGCAACTTATTCCTAACCTATCATAACAAACATACCTGGCCCTTGGGTCACATCAACCACCTTAAAGACCAACTCTGATTGACTTTGAGGTCGTGGAAGGAATACAATGCAGAATGAATTCAAACAAATAGATTTCACATGTAATGAGGCAATGCGTTCAATAAAAAGTAACAATCTTCTAAGTGTCAACAAAACCCGAGACTATTGGCAAATGGGTGTATGGATCTATTTATTAAGTGGAAAAGAACTCATGAGATAAAGATTTTGTACTGTAGATTCTTCAATCCCAACAAACCAAGCTTTACCATTAGTTGTAGAATCCTTATTTTTGATATAAAGACATACATTCCAATAATCACAAAACCTCACCAACAAACAAACTTAAATTACAAAACCCACTAAAATGTATATTCTAAATAATTGATGGTTTCTTGACAAATTGAGAAATTTTTGTAGCTTGTTTGGTAATGATTACTAAGTTATGATAAGGTAGTTATTGTTTGTGCATAACTCCTTGATGATTGGTTATGTTGTATAATAATGTAATTAATATTTTGTTTGATAGGGACATAAGATAAATGAATAAATTGGCATCTGTTGATTTGTTTTATTTATGGTTTGACTTTTTATTATGTTTATAAGAGAGAGATTGAAATTGGGTGATTTGTATTAGAGAGGATAATAAAAGTGTTGAGTAAATCCCTTTAAATCCATTTGTATAGGGTTATCACATTTGTGGTCACTTGGATGATACGTGCATACATTCGACTTAGAACACGCGCAATTTTTTTGTCAAAACTTTTATCCACAGTTCCAACGCAAACAACAAAGCCAACGAGTGATACCCTTAAAATTGGAGCCACCCAAACCCCAAGTTTTTATGATTCGTACCTGTGAGAGCATGAAGACATGTTATAACATAAAAAAGTTAAAATAATAATGAATTATGATATTTTGTAAATAAACATTATCCAGCATCAGGGCTCTATTCCATACGCATACTTGATTGCGAACTTAACTTGGTACAATCTTATTCTATCACAACTGTTTATCCAGCCGATCTACGATTACAACAACATTTTCTTGTGTATTTTGGGAAATAGGACTTGGATGTTTAAGGGATAACCCGTTTGGTCCTGTTCTTGTAAACTAAAATTTTGAGACGAGTATTTTGAGCTGAAATTTATGCGGTGAATTTTTGAATAATCTAATCTTTTTGGTTTTGTTAGCACTTGCCACTTTTAGTGCAGCACCTACTTTTAATCTTTTCTTTTTAAAACAACAATTATTTATATCAATAACACAATCTCACGTGTTATTATATATAACACAATGTATTGTAGGCAACTCTATTAGCACCATGGGGCAACATGCAACACTTTACTTTTAACCTGGGTATATTATTAAAAAGTGTTAATTTGAATCGATATTACATTACAATAATTGTTATATTTCGTAGTATACCTTTATTTTGCTAATAAGGAAAAGAAATTAAGTACTAAAATTTATATATATATATTTTTAAACACTTATTTTTTTGTAAATAATCATCAAATGACTTAGTTGTAATTGGTAAAAGAGTTTTGCTACACATTCTTACATTTTATCACCTATCACAATCTTCCTACACTCATAACAATATTATATAGTTTTTTTCCCTACTCATTCTCTCTCTGCATCTAAACAATATTATATAGTTTTTTCCCACTCATTCTTTCTCTGCATCTAAACTGTCAGTTCTGGCACTTGGCAGGATCCTGTGAGTAGAACACTTTGTAGGATGATAGCATAGAATGCTTAGCATTTTTTTTGGTAAAAATATCCTTAAAGAGGTATATGTATCAAATAATACCCCTCTACTGAACCAAGCGGGCCCTAAATAAACATTTGAAAGTGGCTAAGAAAAAGATTTCAAAACGATCACGATAATAATTGAGTTAAGCATTGTACATCTGAATAAAAGGCTCGTCCAATTATCTCTTTCAAATAACCTGATTATAAAAAACTTTATGAGTTACTTCTGTTTTCTGCAAGTAAAGTAAACACATAAGTTAAGTCGAGGGTACTAGTTTGTAAAACTAAGCAGTACTCCGATTTTTCTATACCTACTTGCTTGTTCGTTCTCCTATAAAATGGCACACATTCACCTATAAATCATATACCTTAGTACCTTACCACTCACGAAAAAAACAACAATGTTCATCAACATCTTATTCTGTTTAGCAGTACTCTTCCCTATCCTACGTATAAAAAAAGAACTACACACCATACTCAAGAACTTGTTCCAACACAACAAGCTTGAACTCCATCAACACGAATCAGAAATATTACTGTTGGATTTTCCTATAATACGTTTCGAAGATTTGCAAGAACGAAGACATAGAGAAGTTGAAGAAATGTGTTTCATATGTTCGGTTAATTACGAAAGGGATGACGTTGTGTCTCAGCTTAGCCGATGTGGTCATGTGTTTCATACTGAATGTGTTGGAAAGTTGATTCATAGGAAACAACATGATTGTCCCTTTTGTCGGTCGTCTTTTTTCTCTGGTTGTCCGTCTGTTCCTTGTAAAAATTTCTAGCTAGCTACAGTAGAATTTAGTATTAAGCATCATTAGTTTTGTTAGAAAATGTATTTACTAGCTAGACTGTTAATTAATGATATTTTCTTTTTATTTAAAAAGATGATTCTACGTGTGACAAACTAACTGAACAAGCAGATTTGTCAAGTCATTTTGGATTTGTTTGAAGCTGATTAGTTGTCTTTAAAGCTTTTGTTCACCTAGTTTCACCTGAACCATAATGCTGCGTTATGGAGTTCTAATTTGTTTGAAACCGTGAGAATCAAATTCTATTTTACCACGTCATATATGCTCTCTTTTTTTTAGCTTTTAGTGACGAGATCAGCTTGATATCGTTATGAATTAAGCTTTTTTTAGGCCGGCTTCATTCTTAAGAAAAAAGACTTTATTCTTAATAGTTTCGAAGAGACCAAATGGTGGTATTAAGAATTAACCACCGCATAAGAATAATTCCTAAGCATTGGATTCACCGGCACACCATGTCGGCATGTCGTATATGTTTTGATATTGCAAATTATCCACTGCATAGTTTGTTGACGTTCTTGTAAAGGAATAAAAAAACAACATACGTAACCCGTCAACAATGGTAATAAGTTTTGATGTACGTTGCCAAGTGTATTAAAAGAGTTGAGATCAATAGATCTAATATTTGTCATAAATCAAAAAAATCAATTTTAGTCATTCATTTCTTATTTAAATTAATAAAAAATAATTTTTTACCTTTTTTTTAAAACAATATATCTTGCAAAAGATAAATCTTCGAGTTACAAAAAAATACATCATCGTGACGAGAATTTAAATTATCTATCTATAGATATGCATTTCTCTATACTTTCGACGATTTTTTAAAAAAAAAAAAAAATTTCGCCCAGAAAAATCATATATGATTTGTAAAAATCACATGTGATTTGTCGTAAAAATCAAATCACGTGTGATTTTTAAAATCACGTGTGATTTTTCTGTGCGGAAATTTTGAAAAAAAAAAAAGTTCGTCGAAAATATATAATAATGCATATCTATAAAAAGATAATTTAATTCTCGTCCCGATGGTATGATTTTTTTCGTGTAACGATTAACGGTTTGCGAGATATTTAATTTTTTTAAAAAGGGTGAAAATTTATATTTTTTGTTTTGATCAATAAAATGCATGTTTAGTATTTGTCAATTGGATATATGACAAATATAAGATTTGTATTAAACTTTTGACTCTGTTGAAATAACAATGGTATAGACAAGGGTTGCTATATCAAGAGTTAGACAAATGTTAGAACTTTTTTAAATATAATATTAAATAATACTATGCTATATCAAAAGTATAGACAAGGGTTGCTATATCAAGAGTATAAACAAGTGTATGAGAGATGATTTGCATACATAATCTCTTTATATAAGCAGTTATACATATATTATTTGTTGTTTCTCCAAATTGTACGTTGAAGTGAACAAATAAAAAAATAAAAGTGTGTCGATCGACTCCAGCTATTAAAACACTTGTAATACAATTATAATACATGTAAAATACGCCTTCTACTATAGGGAATATTAATTAAAGCTACTTAATTTGAACTATGTTGATTTATGGTTATAAGAGCACTTGCAATTGTAATTTAGGGTTAAAGTTTAACACACTGTCACGTCAACTTTAACCTTTTCACCTTTAACTTAAAAAAACACCCGCTATCATAACTCACCCTTAACTCACCTTTAACTCGACTATTTTCAAAATCAACCCTCAAACTATAATTAATACTTAATTTAACAACTAAAATAAAATTTTAAACACGAATTACATTAATCATTAAAGTTAAAACACAAATTACATTAAACATTAAAGTTAAAAAACAATACATAGTACGATTGATAGAAACTAAAACTACAAATTAAGAAAATGAATCATCTGAAACCCAACCGTCTCACTCGAAGAGGACCTAAACTCTCCATCATAATACTTTCCTTCCATAATATCAAACCAGTTTCTCTCCCGCTCCATACGAGCAGCTTCCTCTTCTAGTTTGCGTTGTTCTATTTCTCTCCTCACTTCCAAATCTTGCTCCAGAAGTCGGAGTTTATCCTCACTCAATCCAAACGGATTTGGTTGTTGTTCAACAACTGGTGGATTTGGTTATTGTTCCACAACCAGTGGATTGTTGGCCGGTTCATTTTCCGGTGTGAACACCGGAAAGATATCTTCCTGTGGAGTGTTCACCGGTTCATTTGAAAATTGCTGGGTAAAGTCGTATTGTTCTGGGAATTGTTGGGAGAAGTCACGGTGAGTTGGGAATTGTTGGAAGAAATCTTTGCGAGACATTGTTGAGAATATTTGTGTGAGTTGTGTGTGAGTTGTGTGTATGATTAAAAATATATAATTATGTCTAAATATTCCATAATTAACATCACTTACCTCTTTTATAATAATTAATTATAGAATGTTTAGTTCCAACTCATCGTGACTTCTTCAAATTCACGATCAATTTTATGTACAGTTCGCAAGAAAAAAACTAATCGAGTCTATTTAAATCTAGAAGCGTGCTTCTGCATAATTCGACCAAGGTTGTGTGGAAAGGCAAAAAAATACAAAAGTAGGTTGAAACATTTATAGATGATGATGATTGATGACGTATAAAAGGCAAAAATAAAGAGCTTCTAGAATATACTGTAAAAGTTATGTAGGCCAATAGCAAAAACAATTCAAAGTCGTGTTTCCAGAAAGAAATTTATATGCATCATGGTAATTGTCAAATGTCGGTTACCACTTACTACTTTACCCCGTGGTTTTACTTTTAACATGGCCAGCAAGCCCCACAGAGTCACAGCTCGTAAGTTACGTCTATGGGTTTGGTAATTACACTGAAATCCTATTAGTATTGTTTTTCATGCAAATTTTAGTATTAAAAAAAAAAGTAAATTGCAAAAATCATCCCTAAAATTTGGCCAAATTGCATGTTTCGTCTTTGAAGTTTGAAAAGTGTAAGAATCGTCCCTATGGAAAACTTTTGGGGCGAATATAGTCCCTAGCCAAATTCAAATGACACATATACTCTTGTCTTTTTATTTTTTTATATTCCTTTTCAGTTTCTTACACAAATGGTCCTTGTATTGCGCAAAGCTTTACAAATTTAGTCTTTTTTTTTACACAAATGGTCCTTCTTACACAAAATCGTCCTTGTGTTGCGCAAGGCTTACACAAAAGGTCCTTGAGTCCGTTTTTCTTCCGTATTTTACGTTTTCGTCAGTTTTTCTAACGTTTTTTTTTTCTGTTTTTGTTCATTTTTATTCGTTTTTGTCCATTTTTCTTACGTTTTTCTTACGTTTTTTTACGTTTTCGGCTGTTTTTCTTACAATTTTCCCGTTTTTTGTCCGTTTTTATCCTTTTTTTTTTCCATTTTTTCTTACGTTTTTGTCCTTTTTTCTTACGTTTTTTTACATTTTCGTTCGTTTTTTCTTTAGTTTTTGTCCGTTTTTCTTACAATTTTATCCGTTTTTATACGTTTTCGCCCGTTTTCTTGCGCTTTCATCCGTTTTTATCGTTTTCATACGTTTTTGTCTGTTTTATCCGTTTTAGTTCATTTTCCTTACATTTTTTTCCGTTTTCTTTTTTTTTTTTGTCCGAATTTTTTTATTTTGTCTGAATTTTTTATTTAATCCGAATTTTTTGTCCCATTTTTTTGGACCAATTTAAAAAAAATAATAATAATAAAAATAAAAACAAAATTTTTGTCCTAATTTTTTGTCCGTTTTTTTTTTTCTTTTTTGTCCGAATTTTAAAAAAAATAAAAAAAATTCAAAATTTTTGTCGGATTTGAATTTTTTTATTTTTTAAAAAAAAAATCGAACAAAAAAGAAAAAAAATCAGACAAAAATTTTGATTTTTTTTTAAATTCGGACAAAAAAGAAAGAAAAAATCTGACAAAATTTTGAATTTTTTTTTTTTTTTAAATTCGGACAAAAAAGAAAAAAAAAATCGGACAAAAATTTTGATTTTTTTTTTTTAAAATTCGGACAAAAAAAATCGGACAAAAATTTTGAATTGTTTTTTTTTTTTTTTTAATTAGGACATAAAAGAAAAAAACCGGGCAAAAACAGATAAAACAGAAAAAAAAAAAAAAAAAAAAAAAAAAAAAAAAAAAAAAAAAAAAAACAGTAATAAAAAGTCCGAAAACGATAAAAACGGATGAAAGCGCAAGAAAAACGGATAAAATTGTAAGAAAAACGGACAAAAACTAAAGAAAAACGGACGAAAACGTAAAAAACGGAAAAAAAAAACATAAGAAAAACAGATAAAAACGGAAAAAAAACGTAAGAAAAAGGCAAAAAAGCGTAAGAAAAACGGACAAAAATGTAACAAAAACGTATAAAAACAGAAAAAAAATGTAAGAAAAACGGACTCAAAGACCATTTGTGTATGCCTTGCGCAACACAAGGACGATTTTGTGTAAGAAGGACCATTTGTGTAAAAAAGGACTAAATTTGTAAAACCTTGCGCAACACAAGGACCAATTATGTAAGAAACTGAAAAGGAATATAAAAAAAATAAAAAAACTGGGGTATATGTGTCATTTGAACTTGGCCCGGGACTATATTCGCCCCAAAAGTTTCCCACAGGTACGATTCTTGCACTTTCTAAACTTCAGGGATGAAATATGCAATTTGGCCAAACTTTAGGGACGATTTTTGCAATTTACTCTAAAAAAAAATATATACATTTGATCAAGAAACGTAAAGTAATTGACATACTTTATCTTTAGGAGATGAATTGTAGGTTGACATAAAAATAGACCTACAAACATAATTATACAAATGGGGTTATACTATACAAGCCCCCCCTACTATGTGGGCTCCGCCTATTCTGGTCAACATGTACAAATTTTAAAGCACACAGTACAAGCGGCGGCAGCACATGAAAAGTCAACACCCCCCTATAGGGGGCTTGAATAACTCATCCCATACAAATGTTGTAGTTTGGATGATTGAGATTTTTCCTTTGTTATAAGATTGTCAGGGTTGTGACTGCTAAGGTAGTTGTAGTTTGTGGTTGGGGTTAGAGGTACTGTTCTTCTATTGTGTCGATTGTATTATTCTAGTGTTGATGTAATTTCAAAACATCTTGCTAGTTTATTTATAAAAGAGAATTGCATATATACCAATTAAAAATTCAATACTTGCATATTTTTTTAAAATACAAGTTTTTAATGCATAATTTAAAAAGCAAGTTAAGCATGTTTTGGGTATACATGCAAATATGCAAATTTTAGCGGGTATTATATATTCAATTGCCCCTATTTATTATATATACTAAATATTGAATTTTAAAAAAATTATAAGTGAAAATTTAATTGTTGAATATAGGAGAGAAAATAAATATTTAAATACTTGCTAAAATGTGGATAGAGTAATTTTATTTAAATCCTATTATCCACTACTACAAAAAAGACTTTTTAGACCGGTTAAAAACGGCTTTTAAACCGGTTACACGGGGGGTCTAAATGGGGGGAGGTCTAAAAGGTGTTGAACAAAAAGACCGGTTTACGCACCGGTCTAAAAGATGGGTTTTAAGACCGGTTCATTTGCATATAAAGACCGGTTCACGCACCGGTCTAAAAAAGGTCTTTAAGACCGGTTGTTATGATATAAACCGGTCTTTATGTGGCTTTTTTAAAATAAAAAAAATGGATTGTTTGGGATTGCTCATAAACTTTTTAAAGTTTTAATAAGCAATCCCAAACAACCCTAGCACTTATGTTAGCAACAACAGCAACATCTCTTTCGGTTCCATTGCCACCTCCAACTTTTAGCAAAGGCCATATATGTTGTTTTCATTGATCAATACTCATATTTGGTCATTAACAGCTAGTTAATCTATTACACATTAGCATCTATTTAATCTAATAACATTACAAGTTGTTTCCAGTGCTGTATCACCAGGGTCCATGGCTCTGTTTGGTTGTACATGTCCTGCTCCATAGCTGAATGGTGTTGCTTTAAGGTGGGATGCATTTGTCATTGGTTTTACTTCATTGTCCCGTGTTCTTGCTGCATGATGCACGATTACAAGAAAACATACAACATAAGTTTCTGAATACAAGATCAATTTACCAAATAATTTTCTCTAAGTGATTATATAAAAAAAGCTTAAGCAACGAGGCACTGTACTATAATGCAAACACCTTAACAATCTTAAACAAATACCATCTATTGCAAACTAGCTATCAATTTCACCATTTTGTTTCAGTTTACCATCTAATAGTACATAAATTAGTATGGTGCGTCTCAAAATGAGTTTATTCAAATTTTGGGTAAACGACACTATCGACAAATTACCATGTATGCATTTAAGCTTTATAAAGGTGATCCAGGCACTAAAGACATCGTGTATAGACACACGGTCGTTCAATGTGAATTAGGTGTCCTGCCTTACTTATACCTTCAACAGTTGTGTTGTCTCCTAGTTGCCTGTAACCACCCTCATAGACTCAATTTTAGTATGCATTAACGGCTATTATTGTTAAAACCATATATATACAAGACGATAGATAATAATTAGTAGTTACCATTTCATGTTCTGAGCAAGCTCCATCTTAAATATTTGATCATTTTCACCCCACAGAAGATGTATTCTCTAAAAAAAAGTGATCGGCTCATACTGTTAGTTAAGAGTGTAAACTATATAAATGATAGTCATGTAGACACATTGTTGAATTTGTTGTAATACCTGTGGATAATGTGGTATGGTGAGATCTTTGTTGCTAACTATCAATCCCTCTAGTAGCTCAGCCCTTTCCTTTCTATTGTTAAACATTACCTGCAATTCATCATTCAAACAGTAAATGATTGGTCGATCATCTGAGATCATATAAAAGTGCGTGAGTATCGTACGTGTTATTTTCATTCACTACATACATAAAATTTTATTCAGATATATGGTAATAAACTAATAATAGATTCTCTTTCGGTTCCATTATCTAATGGAATATGAGCTGAAGTAGTTTCTATATCATCCATCAACTCATTTAATTTATACACACCTAGCTAGCTAGGTCCATTATCTAATGGTTCTGTATTAAGCGAGTTTCTAACATTGAATTTGTATGTGTGCCCATTTTTCTGTCATAATGAAAGTGAAGCATAACACATCCGGAAACACGAAAAAGATAATTTATTGTTTCGTTTGGCAGGAGTTGGTTAACTATATTTGATTAAACACTATAATATTTATATCGACAAAAAGTCAATAACTTAGGCGTAGCTGTACATCAACTTATTTTTAGCTTTCAACTGTTTTGCCTCAAGAACGACTTTTAATCTAAACGGATTTGTGACCAAGAGGAATAGTGAAATTATGTTGCACAGCCAATCACAGCCCCACTTTTGGCCCACTTTCACATATCAACCAATAGTTCAGGCGTATCAATAATGTGGTATTGTTTTAGAGCGTATAATTTGAGCTGAGTTCAGACAAGATTTTTGTGAATAGAAGTTACAGGCACAAACCTGTTGGCCATTGTCGCCCTCTCTATGAATTAGAATCTTTCCGATCTTGATACCTTTACAACATGCTCGCAAAGCATTTTCCATACTCTCACCACTGCAAACAAATTGACAGGTCACGATTTCTACCAAATGAATGAAGCAATAGACCATAACATACCGAAACTAAAAAACAAGAACTAGCATAAGAAGCTGATCTATATTTGATTACCTTCTAATAACTGAGACACCACATAATCTCTTACAAAAATCAACACCTGTGTATACTGACCCTGCATTCACACAAACCAAAAACATCATAAAAGGAAAAGATTGGTTACAGAAACATGAACCAACTTTAAAAGTATAAAAGACTTTGGCCAAAACCGGTGAGTATCAACAACATTACTATAATAGCGCTACAAACTTGCTCTACAAAATCTGGATATTCCATTCAAATATATCGCTTACCATCACCATGAAAAACACTACTGTGCTAATGTTTTAGTGTAACTTTGATAACGCCACTTGTCAAATTAGGTTGCCCTATTACTCAGAAAGACTAAGGTGTGGATATGGCATGATGATAAACAAGTAAATATACAGTAAATTAGGTTGCCCTCAAGGTAATCCTTATGAAGGCGATCAGGAAACCAAAGCTTCTTATGAGTTGCAACAGATAAAAGCGTCTTCAAACCCTTAACAGAATTAGGTAACAAAAGCTCAGTGGACGACGAAAACCCCAACTCATTCAACGTCTGTTGACTTATCGAATCAGCCATAGCAAGTATCGAGCCTGATATCACCATAGCGCTAACCATTTCAGGATACAATTCCGCCATCTTAAACGCCACCATCCCACCATAACTAAACCCTACCATCACACACCTCTCAACTCCTAATTTCCTCAACGCTTTGACTGTAAAGAAAACCCACAAAGAACACCAACATAAACAAGTCACTAACACACAACACAAAGCTACTAAATCTTAAACCACTTTGATTGTAAAGAAGAACAGAACAGACTAAAGACTCAAGGTTTAATTAAACCAATAACTACAAAGTACAAACACACCAGATTGTTTCTTAAAAACATAAAAACAAAATTAAGCATTTCATCAAACACTTTATGTGCAAGCTTGAATCACATGAATCTGCCACCTAACTAACTATAAGTTTCTCACATAACCTCTATTCCTGCTGTCACCCACTAGATGCAAAATATAAACATTACAAAAAGCAATATATGGGCAACATCTAGAAAAAATAGCTCAACTGAAAAGTAATACCTCTAGCATGTATGTAACAATCTGAAATCCTGCACAAAAGATACAATCCTTTAATTAAACCAAAAACACACAAGAATAAAAGATAAAACATAAACAAAATCACAAACCAAGCAACTCTATTAAACCAAATCGAGAGCGGATGGTGGTAGGGTCCTTTTGGTTAGCGATAGGCGAGGGAGCAGTGGTGAGGGTGAGGGTTGTGGTGATGGCGTCGAGAGGTTGCGAGAGAGGAGTGATGAGAGTTGGAGAGATATCTCAGATCTGGGAAAATGAAAGTTAGAAAATGAAATTGTAAGAGGGAAATAGAAAATGAAAGTGAAAATTGTAAGCGGGAAATGAAAATAGATTTCACAATCATTTAGACAGGTGCATAATCAAACCGGTTTAAATAAGTTTATTTAGACCGGTGCATAAATAAACCGGTTTAAATAAGTTTTTTTAGACCGGTGTTTTAAAAATAAACCGGTCTAAATGTTAAAAAGACATTTAGACCGGTGTCTTCTATTTGCACCGGTCTAAATAACTCTTGGCGGGGTAAAATCCTCATTTAGACCTGCATTTTTTTTTTAAGGGTCTAAATAAGGGGGTCTGAAAGACAGTTTTTGTAGTAGTGATCGAATATGTGCGTGTTTTTACATCATAAAGCTCTTAAATTACTCGTAGTAGTTTCCCTCCTAACTAAAAAGTCACGCAGATACGTTCATCTACTAATCTTTGTCTCCTTTTTTAGAACGGCAATGTACTAATGTTTGTCGACCGTATTATTAAATAACCACTTGCTTTCTCGATCGTATTTTCCGGCACGTGCTATTGTGTAACTTTGTAAGTCACCAGTTTATTTTAATAAACAACCAACCTGACCCGTAATATATCACGAATCAACCCTACCCAGCCACTTGTCCTCTAATCTCTATAAAAGACGCACATATTCAACCCATAATACACATTCAATTCATTCGTACGTAACCATTTAGAAACACCAAATATGTTGATCAACATCGTATTCTGCTTCGCTGTTCTCTTCCCAATCTTACGAATAAAACACGAACTGCTGAATCTACTTAAGAACTTGTTTCGACATAACAAACTCGATATACATAACGAGGAGTTGTTTCTTGTGGACCTTCCTATAATACGTTTCGAAGATTTGCAAGAACGAAGACATAGAGAAGTTGAAGAAATGTGTTTCATATGTTCCGCTAATTACGAAAGGGATGACGTTGTGTCTCAGCTCAGCCGTTGTGGTCATGTCTTTCACACTGAATGTGTCGGGAAGTTGATTCACCGAAAACAACACGATTGTCCGTTTTGTCGGTCGTCTTTCTTCTCTGGCCATCCTTCTCATCCATGCAAAAATTTCTAATAATAGGCGCCCTTTGTAGCTTTTTTTTCTCGCTTCTCAAGGGTAGGGACGGAACCAGGGTGGATACCGGGTATCTCGGGACACCTATGGATTTTCTAGATATAGTGCTAATTTGTGTGAAATACTCGAGGGTAACATAACAAATCGTGTAATTACTAGCGATTTATAACTTAGGTGATGCTTATCATTGTTGTGGTAGCTAGGATTGTGCAAGAATCCAAAGCAAGATCTAGATTAGAACGAATGTAAAATAATGAAATTTGACAACGTAATCATATATAATCAACTTTAATAACATTTTGAAATTGTGTATGTTTGGTTTCTAATTACTATTATATTATGGTCTTGGTTTCCAATGATCCAATCATATTGCAGTATTCCCGGATTTAATATGGAATCCTAGAACTGACTATCAAGCTGAATTGTTAGCCTTTTTTTTTTAATGTGAAGAGTGAATTATTGAAGTGGTTATGTGGTAAACTAATGAAAAGTTTATCAAACATATATACCATGACTATGACGCGATGACTTTTCAAAAGATAAACCTGATCAATCAGTATACTTATTTTGATTTCCTATAACTTATAACCGAGTGATGCATATATCCTCTTACATCTTTTGGCTACTTATTTTTCAACCCACATAAAAATCTGACATGTTTATTCCACTCATTATCTCCCCTCATCTAGTCCGTCAGTTTTTTCACTTGTCAAGATTCTATAAGTAGAATGATTAGTAGGAATGTAAAGTACGAATAAATATCGTTTCTCTGTATCGTATGTTGTTTTGGTATATTTCTTAATAATGTTATGTCTAGAACAAGTTATTGTCAATTTAAAGCCGATCGAAAGTCAAGATCTCTAACAATAAAACATGCCTAATTGGATCTAAACATATCTATAAAAAGAAGTTCGTAATTCGACGACTATGGTTATCTGGAAAGGCAAGATACAAAAGTGGAAAAATATAAAGATAGACGTACGAAAAGAT
Source organism: Artemisia tridentata subsp. tridentata (assembly GCA_021014915.2). Lineage (NCBI taxonomy): Eukaryota > Viridiplantae > Streptophyta > Magnoliopsida > Asterales > Asteraceae > Artemisia > Artemisia tridentata. Next base: position 316,672,467 of record CP139503.1, read on the forward strand.
CTAATTGCTAGTAAAAGAAATGAAGCCTCTTAAAAGTTAGTCTTGAACCAATAGTTAAACTTGGCCAAAAGTGTTAAAATTAACTCAAAAATGGAACACATAAACTTCAGGGACTAATATTGGCATTGTTTTATTTTCAGTTATAGTATGTTTGTGAAGATCCAGCTCTTAGTGGCAAGTTGATTAAAGTTGAAGGACTGGTGCTGACAAGCTGCTAAAGTTGATTGGTCAAGGCTATAAAAGGTCTCATTCACAGCTAGGGTTTGATAACTCTCATTTGAAAAGCTGCACACAGTTTTCTCTCATACGTATTGTGATCAACCAAGATTTGTTTCTATATTCATTGTTACTTAAGAGAGATCGTGAGGTTTTGATGCTTGTAATAGTACTATTGATAATTAGTCAATAGCCTTCCACCTGATTAGCAATGGGAAGGATTGTGAGTGTTGAAGTGGTTCTTTATGATTCTGGTGTATAACTGATTGAGATCAGTTTCTTATTGATCTTGGTTGATTTTGGTTGATAAATAAAAGTTTCCCTTGAATTGAGATTCAAGAGTTACTTTTCTGGGTTTAATAATATTTTCCTACATGGTATCAGAGCAAGGATTGCCTATCTTGCTCTAAATCGATTTTCAGAAAAATTAGGGTTTCTTGAAAATTTGGGGTTTTCAAAATTAACTTGATCCAGGTCAATTAACCTTGGTTAATTGATTCTTTTTGGTTCTAATCGTTCAGATCTAAAAGGTTTTTCAAAACGCCCAAAAAAATAATAATTAGGGTTTGGGTATTTTTGGGGGTTTGATCTCTGGTTACGATTGGCAAGAACTTTTGATTATATTGCTGTTAATTGTATTGTTGTTACAATGAACCTATATATACAGCACCAACCGACACAACTTCTGATGAAATGTTGTGACCAGTTATAAACTTTCATTTTGACATAAACAGCCCCTACACTATATACAATGACATATTACTATATATACTAAAACCCGGTTTTTGGGCTGCTTCAAATGGAGGTACGGAACAGTGTTTCAAACAGTAACAGTTGCTGGGAAATGTTGTACGCAACAGTAAGTGTCTGTTGCTTGAGAAAGTTGTAACATCTACTGGAACAAGTGTACATTTTATTTTAATCTAAAAAACTGATTACCTTAGTGATCTACTTTACCATACACAAAAAAAATAGTTGGAACAGTCACACATCACACACAACACAGTTCTTTTTCTTTTATGATCATCAATCAAACAACAACAAAAATTAACGTTGTACTATGGCTGCTTCAATCATAATCCGCAGGACAACCTCAACAACTACACAATCCGAACCCTAACCCTAAACAACAACTACGTCGGACATCGACATCTCAAAACAAACCCGAGACCAAACCAAACGAGCTACAACGCATCAAGAGATAAAGGAGAATAAAAGAAATTTAAATACAAAAGGGATAGGGGCGCGTGAAAAAGTTTACCAAGAAGAAACTAAGGTGAGAGGGGCTTTGGTGCTGGCGGTGGTGTTACCGAAAGTGGTGGTGGCGCGTGGGTGGTATTGCGGTGTGAGTTATGAGCCAAGAAGCTCCAGAAATGATCGGGATAAACCGATCTATTGATTTGGCGATTAAAAGATCTCGCCGAAAAAAATTCCGTCCACGGTGGTTGGCCGGAAGTGACGGCGGTGACCGGTCGGACGTGGCTGCCGGCGATGGTAGAGAGAGAAAGGGGAGGAGTGTGTTTGTGTGTGTGTTAAAATGAAATAAATAAATAATTTTGGGGTTTATATATTTTTGAGGAGGGACTAATTGTGTAAAATTGAAAGTGAGGGGCGGAAATGAAAGAATGGGGCGGAGGGACCTAAACTGCCAATATGGCTAAACTTTTGACAAAAACACTCCAGGGACCTTTCGACGTACCAAATGGACTTGAAAAATTACGAAACTTGCGCCATTGTTCACGAAATAGTTTTTCTGATAAAAACAAGTATAAATATGCATAACCTTCCAGAATTCAATTTATTTCTTTATAATCTTAGATTTCTCACCAATACGCAAACCAGCAGCGTAGCTCCTCTGAATCAGCCAACCAATAGCGTTCTTTTCACGCAAAAAAATAACCTCTAAAACTCTCTCAACTCGACTATCACCGATTTGCTCTCCAATCTTTAGTAATTTCTGAAACCTAAGAGGCATCACGTATGAATACAGATTCCTTTTCACCCAAACGAAATTTAAATTTGTATACTAAAAAGAAGTAAAAGCCTATCTGACGCCCTTTAACAAATTAGATGCAAAATTTACCCCCAAATTAATAAATGGGCCAAAGGACCAAAACTGGAGCCTACAAAAAAAAAAAAAAAAAAAAAAAAAAAAAAATAGCAGAAGCCTAAAAAAAATAAGGCCCAAGAAAAATTAGAAAAATCATAATATATAAAAACTTTCTTCAAAAAAATATTAGTTGTAAAAAAAAAAATTACATGAACATTTATATATTCATATAAATATATAAATAAAAAAAAAAAAAAAAAAAAAAAAAAAAAAAAAAAAAAAAAAAAAAAGAAAAGAAAAGAAAAAACTCTTCAAAACACTTCCGTAGTAACGCGCAGGCTACCCCGCTCGTTGACACTAAACTTGACTTTAACTAATGACTCAATTAACAAATACATAAACACACTTTTGACCCGTTAAACAATCAAACTTGGTTGAAGAATTAAGTCCAACATTATTCTTATAGTTTCGAAGAGACCAAATGGTGGTATTAAGAATTAACCACCGCATAAGAATAATTCCTAAGCATTGGATTCACCGGCACACCATGTCGGCATGTCGTATATGTTTTGATATTGCAAATTATCCACTGCATAGTTTGTTGACGTTCTTGTAAAGGAATAAAAAAACAACATACGTAACCCGTCAACAATGGTAATAAGTTTTGATGTACGTTGCCAAGTGTGATGAAGGTCGCGAGTGTGTTGAAAGAGATAGATTTCATATTTGTCATATATCAAAAGAAGTAATCTTAGCAATTCATTTTTCATCCAACTTAATAAAAAACCATTTTTCATTTTTTTTTAAAACAATATATCTTGCAAGCGATAAATCTTCAAGCTACAAAAAATACACTATCGCGACGAGAATTTAAATTATCTATCTATAGATATGCATTTCTCTATGCTTTCGACGATTTTTTATTTTATTTTATTTTATTTTATTTTAATTTTCACCCAAAAAAATCACATATGATTTGTAAAAATCACATGTGATTTGTAAAAATCACATGTGATTCGTAAAAATCAAATCACATTTGATTTTTACGAATCACATGTGATTTTTTTAAAATCACGTGTGATTTTTCTGTGCGGAAATTTTGAAAAAAAAAAGTTCGTCGAAAGTATATAATAATGCATATCTATAGAAAGATAATTTAATTCTCGTCGCGATGGTATGATTTTTTTCGCGTAACGATTAACGGTTTGCGAGGTGTTTAATTTTTTTTTAAAAAGGTGAAAGTTTATATTTTTTTGTTTTGATAAAAAAAATGAATTGTTAGTATTGGTTCATTAGATATATGACAAATATGAGATTTATATTGAACTTTTGCCTTTGTTGAATTAACAAGGGTAATATGTTAGAACTTTTTTAAATATGATATTAAATAATACTACGCTATGGCTGTGTTTGGTAAAAGTAGTAGTGAGCTGTGAGCAGTAGTCATAGTTCACAGCTCACCGCTCACAGCTTCTTAAAGAAGTATTGTAAAAATGAGCATTCCTAAAAAATAGCAAAGCTCACCGCTCATTTGCCAAACGAACAATAAAAATTAAAAAGTTTATTGTTCACCACTTATCGCCCCAGAAAGCTCTAAAAAGCTCCGCGCCAAACATAGCCTATATTAAATGTATAGACAAGGGTTGCTATATCAAGAGTATAAATAAGTGTACGGATCTCGATAATTAAAAGGGAAAAAAAGGTTTACAGCCTGAGAGATGATTTGCATACATAATCTCTTTAGGGGGAGGGGAGTGGACTCGGCAAAGCTGCCGGTGCCGGCCGGTGCCGATCGGGCACACCGCCGCCGGTAGCCGGCGCCGAATGAAATGGAAAAATTTTGGCTAAGTTCACCGAATGAATGAAATGGAAATACGAACGTTTTGCAACGGTCAAAAATAATTACACTGCCAATTTAGCCGTTGGCTTAAAAAAAAAAAAAAAAAAAAAAATTACTTTTTTTCAACCCCAATATTCACTATATAAATACCTCATTTTCTCAATCAAAACTCAACACAAATCATACATCAAAAAAAAAAAAAAAAAAAAAAAAAAAAAAAAAAAAAAAAAAAAAAAAACTACACCAAATTATGGATCCAAGAGGTGGTTAGAAAACAACCTCCAAAAAACAAACTCGATCTCACCCGAATCGCCCGGTTTATCCACCACCGCAACAAACTACATATCCAAACCCATTCTCTCAACAATTTTCACAACAATTTTCTACATCATCTCCCAACCAATTCTCCCAACCATCATCCCCTTACATTCCACAACCCACATCTCCACTTCCTTATTTTCCGTATAATTTTAGCACCAACCCTCCGCCAATGAATCCTCAAAACTACAACATCAATACGACGTCCGAGTGGTCCCCGTGGGACGAACCTCAAGCCGAGGTTGTACCCGAAACGCAACCATTACCCGGTATACATACTTACTTTTATTTAATTTTATACATTTTTTGTTTACTTACTTTTATTTAATTTTATACACTTTTGTTTACTTACGTTTGTTTATTTTTTGGAAGACACCGACGAAGAAGATGAAGACGATGACATTCAAGAAGTTGATGTGCGAGAAAAGAAAAAGGCTACCACAAAGGCAAAGCGTGAGCATTGGACCCCCGACCAAGAGGTGGCGTTGGCAAAGGCTTGGATTCAAATATCCGAATGTAAAAGATTCGGGAATGAGCAAAATAGAGAAGGTTTTTGGAAGCGGGTTCTCGAGCATTACGCGACAACTATGGGACGTACTACCCGAACCGTTCATGGTTTGACAACGAAGTGGAAAGCAATGAACTACGTCATGGGTATATTTAACGGCGCCTACATCCAAGCGGTATAATTTTATATTTCTTTGAATTATATACTTTTTAGAATTATATAGTTTTTTTGAATTATATACTTTTTAGAATTATATAGTTTTTTTGAATTATATACTTTTTAGAATTATATAGTTTTTTAGAATTATATACTTTTTAGAATTATATACTTTTTAGATTATTGTTCACTTTTTTTGTTTATGGAATTCTGTAGGATCGTGTTAGGGCTAGTGGGTGTAGCGAAGTGGACGTCATGAAAGTCGCCCTTAAGGATTACAACACCCGAACAAAAGGTAAAGATTTTGGTCATCTTCCGGCATGGGAGATTGTGAAGGATCATGATAAATGGAAAGAGCAAGAGTGTTTTCAAGATATTCCCGGCATGGGTTGTGTTGGTAGCGGTTCATCGAAGAGGAAGTCGGGGGAGTATGAATTTGGTAGCAATGAGAACTTCATTCCCGACATGAATGAAGACCCCTCCCCTCCAATTGAATCAAGAAAGGCGAAAAAGAAGCAAGCGGCGTCCTCTTCGTCGGTCCATGATGTGGGCGAAGACATTAGCGCATACGCAAAAAGAAAGACAAAATATTTGGACATCAAAGAAGAGAAGGATCAATTGGCGGCAAGTTTTTGGGCTACACAACTTGACGCGACCAAGTCAAAGATTCGCCAACGGAATTTGAAGTTTTACACCAACCCGCACAATCACATAACCGATCCCGCTATGTTGGAACTCCTCCTAGACGAAAAACGTCAAGTTGCCGCAAAATGGGGATGGCCATGTAACTTTTAAATTGTAGTTTCGTTTTCAATTAATGTTTCGTTTTAAGTATTGTAGGAATTTTTTTTTTAAGTTGTGTTTTTTTTTTTTTTAAGTATTGTAACATGTACTCTTTTTAATTTTAAGTTGTGTTTTTTTTTAAGTTGTGTTTTTTTTTAAGTATTGTAGGATTTTTTTTTTTTTTTTTTAATGAAGTGATATGTGTTTTATTTTTAAATAGTTTATGTATTAAAAATAAATGGAAAAAAAAAATGTGATGTGGAAAATGTGGGATTTGGGGTTGTTTGGGGACCATTCCACCATTTTGGGGAAGTTTGGGGAAGGAATGGGGTGAAATGAGTTGGAGGGTTTTTATTGGATGATGATGAGGTGGTAATTTGGAGAAGTTTGGGAGTTTGGGGACCATTTCCTCCCCCCTTATATAGGCAGTTATACATTTATTATTTGTTGTTTCTCCAAATTGTACATTGAAGTGAACAAATAAAAAAATAAAAGTGATCGATCGACTCCAATCATTATTAGTTATTAAAACACTTGTAATACATTTATAATACATGTAAAGTACTCCTTCTACTATACGGAATACATGTCTAAACAGATTCATGGTCAATTTTATGTACAGTTCGCAAGAAAATGGCTAATGGAGTCTATTTAAATCTAGAAGCGTGCTTCTCAAAGCATAAAATTACAAAAATAGGTTGAAAACAAATCAATAGATGATGATGATGATTGATGAACGTATTAAAGGCAAAAATAAAGAGCTTCTAGAATATAAAAGTTATGTAGGCCGATAGCAAAAACAAGGGTTAATTACTAAAATGGTATTTGAAAAAAACTTTTTTAAAAAATAGTATGAAAATAATGTCTTTTCTCAAAAGAGTCATGTGCGAATGTGCGAATTCACAAAAACTTTGACACGTGTCTACTATTTTAATATTAAAGTACAGTGGTTAGGTGGGGTTGGTGGGGGTTTGACTTTGAATGTTTGATTAAATGACAAATTTACCCTTCTATTAAATATAAATAAATACCAATTTCACATTCGCACATTCGTACATTCGCACATTTACACATTCGCACATTCGTACATTTGCACATTCGCACATGACTAAAATACCCTCTTTCAAATGTGCGAGTCCTATTTTTTTTACCATCATTTATTCCGGCCATCTCCTTATCACCATCACAAACTCTATCTTCATTCCAAAATAAAAACCCAGAAAAAATGAACATAAATAAATACCAATTTCACATTCGCACATTTGCACATTCGCACATGACTGACTAAAATACCTTCTTTTAAATGTGCGAATGTGCGAGTCCTATTTTTTTTTACAAAATCAAAGAGATCTAACAAAATCAAAGAAACAAGACCAAATTGTTATTATATTTTTTCAGAATATATCCTTATACAAATTACAAGTTTCCATATACAAATTAGATTTGAATCTTTAATCAAGTCCTAATAACACATCCACCAAGATCTTCTATCCTCAAGATCTTCAAAAAAAAAAACTTGACAAATCCACCAAGATCATCAATAAATTTTCAAAAAAAAACCTTGACAAATCCACCAAGATCTTCTATCCTCAAGATCTTCAAAAAAAAACCTTAACAATCCACCAACAATCGGTTTCTTTGATTAAAAAAATAATTTAAAAAAAAAAAAAAAAAAAAAAAAAAAAAAAAAAAAAAAGCCACCTTGACAATCCACCAACAAGTCATTTCTGATGATATGAATCACATACAAGAACACCAAAGAACCAAGCATAAGAACCAGGAAGAAAACATTAATAAAAATGAGTGTGAGCAGTCATCTCGAAAAAGAAGCCGATCAGGCCCAGACCCAATCAGCAAGAATTTGGAGAAAAATGATAACAATGGGAAAAAGGGTACAAAGGAAAAACCTTTCGGATTAGTGGCGAACATTTGTGAAGATATGAATGGGTATCTGAGTTTTGGATCTTAGTATGTGTGATGATAATTATGTGGTGAGTTTTAGATCTGAGTTTGTGATGTTGATTGTTTTGTATAAGGGCAGGGGGAGTCATGACATTCAACCCTCCCAACCCTCCCAAATTCCACCAATAACATCTCTCCAACTCATTTTATAACCCTTCCAACCCTCCCAACTTAATTCTTAGGCATTCATCACATTTTCAACCCTCCAAAAAAAAATTTTTTTTTCATTTAATTTAATCAAACATTTATATAATAAAAGCTTAAACATTTCATTAAAATAAACTAAAAAAAAAACTACATAAACGACATAAACATTACATAAACCCGCAGCTGCCTTTTTTATTTTTTGGGTAGGGAAGTTTTTTTATTTTTTGGGTAGTGGGAGGATTCTGGAGGATTCGGAATCATGCCTTAAAAAAAATTATTATTTATAAAAAAAAAATAATAATAATATAAAAAAAAAAATGCAAAAAAAAAACCAACTGTCATAATTTTGCCTTGTCTTCTTCCACTCCAAAGTTCCAAACCAAGTTCCTTCGCTCATATTTTCCCTCCATTGTTGCAAAACTCAAATGTGCAAATTAACTCCAACCCGCAGCTACATGTCCAACCCGTGCAATCCAACCCGTTGGGCAACCCGCTGGGTCGGCGGCGGTGTTCCCCAGCGGGTTAACCCAACCCACTTGCAACCCGAGGACCACTCCGTGTGCTCTAAGGAGATGGGTATATTAGTCATTTAAGCAGTCAAACCCCCACCAACCCCACCTAACCACTCTATTTTAATATTAAAATAGTGGACACTTGTCGAAGTTTTTGTGGATTCGCACATGACTCTTTTGGGAAAAGGCATTATTTTCATACTATTTTTTGAAAAAAGTTTTTTTCAATTACCATTTTGGTAATTAACCCCAAAAACAATTCAAAGTCGTGTTTCCAGAAAGAAATTTATATACATCATGGTAATTGTCAAATGTCGGTTACTACTTACTACTTTACTGTGGTTTTACTTTTCACATGGCCAGAAAGCCCCAGAGAGTCACAGGTCGTAAGTTACGTCTATGGGCTGTTCTAATCCGCAAATTAAATAGGGTTTGGTAATTACACCGAAATCCTATCAGTATTGTTTTTCATGCAAATTTTATTTAAAAAAAATATACACATTTGATCAAGAAACGTAAAGTAATTGACATACTTTATCTTTCGGATATGAATTGTAGGTTGACATAAAAATAGACCTACAAACATAATTATACAAATGTTTTAGTTTGGATGATTGAGATTTTTCCTTTGTTATAAGATTGTCAGGGTTGTGACTTGTGACTGCTAAGGTTGCTTGCAGTAAAGGAGATCGATCGATCCTTTGAGTCGATCGATTGAATCGTCCTTGTTGCAAGAAATAAAGGAGATCGATCGATTTGGAGCAAAGGAAGAATAGAAGTCGTTTGGACGATCAATTGATACTATCTTTTTTTTGCTTTGTTTCTTTCTTTTTGTCAGAACTATCCGTTGCAAAGGAAAAAAATAAATAAATAAAAATAGACAACCGTTGGCTAAACGGTTTGATTCAAGAAAAAAAAACAAAAATCTTTTAAACTTCATAAAAACACTATAAATAAACACACTCATTTCACTATTTTTTCACACATTCTCTATATACACATTCTCTCAAATAACACACTGTAACACCCCCAATTTCGTGATACGTAGCGGAATTCAAGCTGGGTGTTACTCGACAGTACAACAATTATAGTAATAGAAAATGATCTCTATTTGAGTCGTTTTTTAAAGATTTATCATTCGAATTATTATAAATACCAGAGTTTACAAATGAGGTCCCAGTAGGTTTTACAGTTTATTAAATAAGTTTCGAATGATAATTAGATTTTAGCCTTCTATCAGTATCTGTACCCCTCCGTGCCATCCTCGTTCATTATGGACCTGAGATAAACATGCTAAAAGTGTCAACACAAAGGTTGGTGAGTTCATAGAGTTTATAAGTAAAATAGTAAATTTGGACAATAAGTAAAACGCATGAATAGTTTCTAGATCACAATTTCGTATCACCAGTTAGAAAAGAATATTTTGATTTCGCTAAGTTCAAGACACCAAAAAGGTTTTCTAGCTATGTGTAAGAGGTTATGCTCCCTGTAAGCATTAAAGTACTCAAACAGTGTAGGTGGTTACGCACCCTGATGTGTAGGTAGTTACGTACCCAAGTAGTGTAGGTGGTTACGCACCCTGATATGTAGGTAGTTACATACCCAAGTAGTATAGGTGGTTACGCACCCTGATATGTAGGTAGTTACGTACACAAGTAGTGTAGGTAGTTACGTACCCAAGTAGTGTAGGTGGTTAGGCACCCTAATGTGTAGATAACAAGTGAATAGCATTGTACTCGAATAATCAAGCAAGTATTTAAATTGACAAGAAGCAATTTGAGAAATCAATCATGTAAAGCGAGAAATGAGTTTAAGTAAAACAAGCATGTATCTCCCCCAAAGATATTACGAAATAATTGAAAATAGAGGCCATGAACTCACCTTAGTAGTCTGGATGGAAAACAAATCAAGTATTGCGAATAAACTGCTCCGACACTGTAAGATCCTACAAAAATCCGTTACGATAATCTTTGTTAATTTATAATAACCTCGACTTCCCGTCTAACAAAGCCCATTTTTACGGGGAAATTTAAAATTTTCTTTATTATACTATACTCACGACCAACACAAGATTTGTATAAGTCTATATATTTTATATGAACTATTGTCACTTTGATATTTTTATTTTTGTTTTACATTATACTCTTTACGTAATACGAATACTGAACCCTATTAGATTTTATTAACGTATACTCTCTCCGTCAAACTTGTTACACGTCTAATATTTTTAGTTGGAGTATATTAATAAACTTTGACATTTTTATAAACGATATATTTATACGTTACCTAGTTTTAAGTTTCGCGACTTAAGGACTTAACGTTAGTAATTACCGGGATCGAACTATATCTTAAATTAAAAGCATGTGTATTAAAATAAGCCACATCTCATGCAAAGACATAAGTGAATTGCAAATGCCATATGTGTTCTATTTCAAAATGTTATACGTGTACCATCTCAAACTTCACATACGTTTTCCATTTCAAATGTCATACGTGTTCCATTTCACATTAGCCATGCATGCAAAGTATAACAAAATAAACGTGTATAGTTATTTGCCATATAATAAACCAATACTTGTTATATATATATACACGATCCATACAATTTTCTTTTCCATCACTCTAAAATATTTCAAGCACTTCCCCAAGTCTTCATACCCTTCCTAACTAAGCCACGAGGACCACAAGCCTTGTTTCCTGATCAAGCAAGTTTTCAAGTCATATCTAGCTCGATTTTATATTTTAACGTGTGTTTTTGGAACGCATCACATATCATTTCATAAGTGTTGTAAGTCTTCTTTACTCATTTTCTTTCCATGTTAATGTTCCAAATCTTGTCATGCATGAATACTAAGTTAACTCGACTGTATCACTTTTAATTCATTGATACACGTATTCGTTTAGTTATTTCACGTATTCATTAGTTGCCTCCTTATGGTAGGCTTAGGAGCTCATATGCATCATATTATAACATATGCATGTCCATTTAAAGTCTATTCGATACCCAAAGTAAATGAAAGTCAAACCGGGTTAAATTTATTCTAAGTATAAAATTTGTTATTGATATGTCTCGACATGACCTCAAAACAATTAATTATTTTCGAATCCGTGTATATAACATGCCATTTTTACTGTTCATCTCGATTCAATGCTTGTTAAACTATAAGTTTCATGCTTAAAGTTCCTCCTAATAAGCTCGTGTAAGCCCTTAAAAATATACAAACCAAACGCTAGTCGCTATGTCTTAAAATCTTAAATGTTTTGCCGAGTGGGCTTATTAGCCCAATAAGCTCTAGCGATTAAACAGTCCATTAAGTCTATTAAATCTATTTTTAGAATCATTTTATAAGCCCAAGTCTAAGCCCAAAACTATTTTCATGCCCTCGCCTCTCGATTTCTTAACGGGCCTATGTATATTTCGTTAATAAGCCCAACAAGGTAAAAATAAGGTATTTTCTGAAATAATCAATTGAAATAAGTTAAAATAAACTTAATAAAGTTATAGAATTTTTCATGATACTTTTCCCGTCATTTTTATGCAAAAAGGACTAAAAATGTAACGCGAACTAACCGGAAGGACCAAAACTGCCAAACCATGAAACTCATGGACTGAAGCTGTGAAAACAGTTGACAAAGGACTTAAATTGACATACCATTGAACTCCGAGCCTTATATGAACATATGGACAAGATATGGACTATTATGGACTTTGGATCTAACCGAGGACTAACGACGTAACGCAAACACAGTTAGACTAAAAAGTATAAACTCTGAAAAGAACAAGGACTTATTTAATTTCACTTGACATTCTTAGTTTATTTTCATTTTACACCCTTCATTTCATATGCATTTTTCATTATAAGTTATGCATTATTTATAGTTTCGATATTAGAAATATTAGCGACCTCACTTGCATATTATTTCAGCATATTTCGAGAAAGTAATATTTTGGGTCGATTGAGATAAGGACCGAGATAATATTATAGATATATTATATTTTTAACTTGAGGCATTTTAGGCATATCACACACTCACATCACCGATCAAATCGTTAGACGATTTATCCTTTCCACATTTGTTATTAGTCGTAAGTTAGACTCTTAGACTTCGCTTATACTCAGGTCTCGTATTGAAGAAGTTTTCGTGATCGTTTACTTGATCTTATAGTTTCGTCTTGCTGGATACGCTCCAGGTGAGTCGTGGCCCCTACTTTTCACAATTGTTTTTAATAACTCTTTTGGGGGAGATACATGCTTTAACTGTTTTATACTACTTGAAATCTCTTATGATTTACTCGAAATTATCAACTATGCTTTACCTATTTGAATCATACTTGAAAAGAATACATGCTCAATATATGTGCGAATAGTCTGTCTAGCTTAAACACGGAACTTGAAACATAACATCTCTGAACTACTTGACGTAACATGATATTGAAATTCACTATAAGTATTCATATATCAAATGAATGAATTGTTACTTATTATGACATTTCTATATGCCACTGGAAATAATTGCCAATATCAGAATATGTATATTTTACGAACTTGAGACCCATATTGCCTAAGCTTACTTTATTGCCAAAAAGTCCCTTTATCATGAGCCATTAATCACTGCGGTGAGCGCGAATATAGCAACAGCTTCGAAACCTGTTGGTGGACTGACAACCTATCCCACTAATACTAGGACGGAATGCTTAACCGCTAGTCGTATTAGTCGCGATGCGCTATATTTGAGAAAAATAGGAAATGGCGATTCACCTATTACACGAGGGCAAATTTTTCATCATTAATTTGATGATCACCTCCGTCTTACGGTACTTTGTTAACGCTTTGCGCTTCATGAGGCCGATGGCAATATAATTTTATATATGAATGTTTCATATATATATCCTAGGATGCAGCTGTATTAGAAGACCACCACTTTTCATTAATAAACTTCAGACTTTAGACTACTATTACTTTACGTTATATGATTATGAATCTCGTACTTGAACTTTAACTGTTATCATATGTGATTTAAATTGAGAATTCTATAAAGACAACTAAAAAGGCTTAGTATATCGTTACTTACAAAAGTCAATCCAATATATCATTTCGAGCGTATATCAACGTAGCTCATATTCATCAATAATCTGAAACTTATGATCGTTTGAGGTCATACATGAAATACTTGTGAATTTTTATTCAACGCGACTTATTAATAAATGAAGAACTATTATTTATTTCGAAAATCACTATACACCTTTCAAATAAAGTTATTTTCTATAAACTCCACGAACTCACCAACCATTGTGTTGACATTTTAAGCATGCTTATCTCAGGTAATTAACGGAGCAGGACAAGACACGGAGCGGGCATCCTTTACTCTGATAACTTTAATGGTGTAAAATCAAATATGTCATTCCTCCTAAATTATCACATTTTCTTATGGGAATTTCAAATCAAATAAATCATTTTTGCATCAAGAATATTCTTTGAATGACATATAACTTTCAAAACGCCCTTCCGGGCCGTTTTCTGAGATTTAAACTTCGATCCTCACCGTAACACCCAAATTACTTTTCCGCTGCCACAAATCAAATTTGGGGGTGTTACAGACACACAACGAATCTTTCTTGAACTGTATTAGAATTAAAACGCCAAATGACTTCCAATTTTGGAACCAAGCTATCCAAGGCTCCAAGACTCTAATGCAAATTTCCTTCTTCCTTCTCTTAGACTTAAAACTCAGTAAGTATGTGTGTGTGAGAGTGTTGTGTGTTAGTAAACAAGGGATGGAGTGAAATGTGTGTTTCTAGGTTGATATTTATAGGAAAATTATAAGGCTTGTATGCGATTTGTAAGAATTATTAAGAAGATATGAGACATTAGGGGACAAGATGAGGTGTTTGCAAAATGTCTATAAGCTTGGTAGTTAGATCGAATGGTTTAAAAGAGAGCACATAGAGTGCTTGAAATATTTGATCTTGGTGTAGAAGGTCTAGGAGACATGGTGACTTGTTCAATTCCCTAGCCACAAAGGTAGAAGACAAGGTGATGTGTTCTATTGAAATTTGTAAGGTTCCATGTGCTAGTAAGGGAATTCGAATGGTGTAACATTTTAGAACCACAAGTTAGTTTGACATATTTGACTTAGTGTAGGAGATTAAGAAACATGGTGATGTGTAAGTATTTGAGACCTAGAAGAAGACTTATGGTGTAAGATTTACATAGTATTAAGTTTAGAAATGGTTTAGTTTATTTCTAGTTAAATTCGAACTAGGTAAATTCATATAAATCGAATAGGCTTTGATTGTTGGTACTTTGGCTATAGTGAGTTGTACATAGAGTCTAGATGAAGTAACAAACTTAATTTAGGGCTTAGTTTATGTATTTATTAGGTAGAAATTAAACTAGGGCTTGTATGTTTAAGTATTGTGTCAAATTTGTATAGAAAAAGAAAAGGAATTCGAATTGTGCTATAAAGGGTTGTACCATAGGCTAGTTAGTGTTGTACTAGGGTTTAAGAAATATAGAAAATGTATTTTTAATCGTTGGTTAGGTTAAATTAATTATAAGTTAGTTTAATTAAGTTAAAAGAAATAAAAGTATAGTTTTAAGCTTTTTTTATGCATTGGACACTTGTACCTTGGGTTTAGGGACTTGTACACTTAGTTTGAATGTTGTAAAAATATTAGGGTTAGGGTTTGTGCAAAATGATCTTGTACTGTGTGCTTCAAAGTGTGTACACTGAAGTTTATAATAGGATTTATATTAATATTATATTTTTATGCATAAATGACTTGTACATAAGCTTGAAAGATGTGTACATTTATATTTTGTAGAAATCATATATATATATATATATATATATATATATATATATATATATATATATATATATATATATATATATATATATATATATATATATATATATATATATATATATATTAATTAGGGTTTGTGATTTTATTACATAAAATCAGAGGTTTGTGAATTTAGGGTTTGTATCGGGAGTTAAAGTGAAATTAGGGTTTTTGTGCTTTAAAGACTTGTACTCTAGGTATAAAATATTGTACTTTAGTATTTATAAGTTAGTTGTGTAAAATCATAGTTATAATAAATTAGGGTTTCGTGAAAACTCTAATAGATAGGAAACGTTTAATTTGAAAGTTAAAAAAAAAATTGACGTGGAAAATGGATAAGTATTAGTTGAATACAAGTGTGAAATTTACGGGTTGTTACAGTCTCACCCCCTTAACGGAATCCCGTCCCGGGATTCAATCTGTGTTAGGTGTTTAAGTGATGAGGACGAAAGGTGGTTTCATTTGTGAAAACTTTTATAAGTTAGAATTTATTGTTTTACATGAAAAACATTATTCCGAATGTCATATAATCTTAAGAAAAATTTATTTTGAATGAAAATTGTTATTTTATAAGTATGTATTATGAGTTTATAAAATACGTGCAACAAGGAAGTTTTAAGTAACGAATTTTAACAATGAAGGTTTCGGAAGAGAATTTGATGAATGTAGAGAAAGTTGCTGAATTTCAGCTTTTGTAGATGATGAATTAGTTTGTTCCTTAGTAAAAATTTTGTAATTTTAAATGAACAGTGTCTCCCAACGGTTGTGAACAGTAAATTCTAACGGCTATGAACAGTGGTCGTGAACAGTGTTTTCCAACGGCTAGTCTTTGGTACCTAACGGCTAGTTTTTGCATATATATACTCTATTTTAATTTCCATTCTTCCACTAAACATATATCTCTCATTTATTACTTCCAATATGCCGCACCTCATTACTATTCTAGCAATCGTGTATGTCGTTCTTGGGGTTATCTACTTGGCGTACGTACCTGAGGAAGATTACGTATTCATGGTTTGCATTCTAGCGGTTCTTATGCCATTTGTGATCCTAGCTATTGGCGTAGACAAGATATGAGGGTAATAGTCTCGAGTTAGGGTTGTTTAAAATGAGTCCTTGTTGTGTTTCTATGTAATCCTTAATAAAAGTGAAATAAAACTTGTTTGTCTTTATGTTTAAGATCTAGTATTGCTATCATGTTTAATATTTGTTTGTATGTATCGCACAGGATAATCAAGGTGATACATCCCGTAGTGGCTCTCGCTCTCGTTAGGTTGGTGGTGTTTTTCGTTGCCTTGGCTGGTCAACCAATTGGCGATTCTATTCCTTACTTAGTAATCTTTGTAATATTAGCACTACCAATGCTAATTATTTCGCTATGTATTAATTTTCGTGGATTATAATGGAATAAAAGATTACGTTTTGTGGTTAATGAATTCTAGTGGTCTTTGAGTTCATACTCATGTCCTTTCAGATACAAATAAGCCCACTCGTTTATAATTCATTATTTACATAGAGAGGCGACCAAACAATGTAAATAAAGGAGTATAAACTTATAGTTCGGTGATTCATAATTTCTTTATTTAAATAAAAAGGCGTCCCAATTTATTCAAATAAAAACATTGTAAATCATCCTACTTAAGAATTTCTGACTCAACATTCGTACTTGACCGATGAGTTACAAGGTATTTTAGTGAGGGTACGGAAGGAGTATTTACACTCATCTGTTGAGATGGGAGTAAGATAATCAACGAAAAATTGACATAGTACTCAGAATAGTTGGTGGGTATATATTTAATGTAGATAGAATAAGAATTGTGCAAATCACAATGTCTTAGGAAGGTTTCGTAAATTACAAAACGTAGAAGTAGGTACATGCTCGGAGAAATATGATTTAAGCCGTAATGCCTTAGAATAGGCATATGCAGTTATGTTTATTTGTATAAAGTGATCAGAAGTATGTCGAGTGTGTATATATCAATATGCTAAAATATATGTGTAGCATAAATTACCTAGAAGTCACATAATTGTCTGGAGGATGGAAGACACGGAGAGCGAAAGGCTATAAAGCATTTCTGTGAAAAAGCGGTTATAGTTTAGGTCTCAATTAGACCCGTTTCTATATAACTATAGCTCTGATACCAATCTGCAACACTCCAATTTCGTGATACGCAGCGGAATTCAAGCTGGGTGTTACTCGACAGTACAACAGTTATAGTAATAGAAAACGATCTCTATTTGAGTCGTTTTTGAAAGATTTATCATTCGAATTATTATAAATATCTGAGTTTACAAAATGAGGTCCCAGTAGGTTTTACAGTTTATTAAATAAGTTTCGAATGATAATTAGATTTTAGCCTTCTATCAGTATCCGTGCCCCTCCTTGCCATCCTCGTTCATTATGGACCTGAGATAAACATGCTAAAAGTGTTAACAAAAAGGTTGGTGAGTTCATAGAGTTTATAAGTAAAATAGTAAATTTGGACAATAAGTAAAACGCATGAATAGTTTCTAGATCACAATTTCGTATCACCAGTTAGAAAAGAATATTTTGATTTCGCTAAGTTCAAGACACCAAAAAGGTTTTCTAGCTATGTGTAAGAGGTTATGCTCCCTGTAAGTATTAAAGTACTCAAGCAGTGTAGATGGTTACGCACCCTGATGTGTAGGTAGTTACGTACCAAAGTAGTGTAGGTGGTTACGCACCCTGATATGTAGGTAGTTACGTACCCAAGTAGTGTAGGTAGTTACGTACCCAAGTAGTGTAGGTAGTTACGTACCCAAGTAGTGTAGGTGGTTACGCACCCTAATGTGTAGATAACAAGTGAATAACATTGTACTCGAATAATCAAGCAAGTATTTAAATAGACAAGAAGCAATTTGAGAAATCAATCATGTAAAGCGAGAAATGAGTTTAAGTAAAACGAGCATGTATCTCCCCCAAAGATAATACGAAATAATTGAAAATAGGGGCCATGAACTCACCTTAGTAGTCTGGATGGAAAACAAATCAAGTATTGCGAATAAACTGCTTCAAAGTGTGTACACTGAAGTTTATAATAGGATTTATATTAATATTATATTTTTATGCATAAATGACTTGTACATAAGCTTGAAAGATGTGTACATTTATATTTTATAGAAATCATATATATATTAATTAGGGTTTGTGATTTTATTACATAAAGTCATAGGTTTGTGAATTTAGGGTTTGTATCGGGAGTTAAAGTGAAATTAGGGTTTCTGTGCTTTAAAGACTTGTACTCTAGGTATAAAATGTTGTACTTTAGTATTTATAAGTTAGTTGTGTAAAATTATAGTTATAATAAATTAGGGTTTCGTGAAAACTCTAATAGATAGGAAACGTTTAATTTGAACGTTTATAAAAAAATTTTGATGTTGAAAATAGATAAGTATTAGTTGAATACAAGTGTGAAATTTACGGGCTGTTACACACACTCATTTCACTTTTTATTTCACACTTTCGAACCATGAATTCTTACGAGTTATTCATTGTCGATTCGTCTTCGGATGATGAAAATGAAGTTAGTAGCGAGGTTATGATGTTTGCGGAAGAGTGTTGGGATGCTTTTCAAGCGTCACAACCTAAAGTCTCACGAAACCATATTAGTAGGGATCGTTTGGGTGCTCATAACCGTTTAGTGGCTGCTTACTTTTGCGAGAACCCAAGATACGGCGATCAAGCATTCCATGATCGTTTCCGAATGAGCCGAAAACTATTCACACGAATTGTTCGAGAGGTAACCGATCATTCACCTTATTTCCAACAAACTCCTAGTTGTGCGGGCTTACTTGGTATTTCTCTATTGATGAAGTGTACTTCGTCAATTCGTCAATTGGCATACGGAGTCAATCCTGATGCTCTAGACGAATATGTGCAAATGGGTGGGTCAACAATTCGTGAGTGTCTCCAAAAATTTTGTGAGGCCATCATGGAGTTATATGGTGCAGAGTATTTGAGAAAGCCGACGGTTACTGACATTGACAAACTCTATGCTCATCACTACGAAAAGCTCAATTTTGTAGGGGTGATCACGGGCAAACTCCTTTCATTTTATTGGAAGCGATCGCCTCCCAAGATTTATGGATTTGGCATGCGTTCTTTGGTGTCGCCGGGATGAATAACGACGTAAATGTTTTACGTAAATCGCCTCTTTTCAATGATCTCAAAACGGGGAGAGCACCGGATGTGGAATTCTATGCTAACGGCGTGCCTTATAAACGGGGATATTATCTTGCTGATGGGATATATCCGGAATACTCTGTTATTGTGAAGTCCATTAAAAATCCAGGGACAGGTGATCACAAACGAATATTGTATAAGACGATGCACGAAGCAGCAAGAAAAGATGTGGAACGTGCTTTTGGTGTACTAAAGAAGAAGTGGCTAATGATTAAACATCCGGCTAAAGGGTTTGACAAAGAGCGTCTATCACATATAATGTACACATACATCATATTACATAATATGATAATTCAGGACGAAGAGTGGGCGATATCTCCCACTTTCTTTCCAGCGGAGCAGCACCGTTCTTATGAAACCATGTGGAATTGTTGAAAATTACCAGGGAGATAGTCAACAAAACAACTCATCTTAGCCTCAAAGCCGATTTGGTGGAAGACATTTGGCATCGTCATAATCAAAACTAGTTTAGTCGTTTTATTATCGTAATGTTTGAAAGTTATTTGAATTTTATTGTAATGTTTTAAATTTATTTGAATTATTATGTAAATTTAAGTTTGTGTTAAAAATGTTAAAAAAAAAGAAAAAAAATGGATGAAGGTCGCCTTACTGGGGCACCCAATCACCTGAAGGTCGCTGGAGAGAGAAAACTTATGTGGCAGAGAAAATGGGAGGGATCGACCCTCCTTACTGCATCCAGCCTAAGGTAGTTGTAGCTTGTGGTTGGGGTTAGAGGTATTGTTCTTCTATTGTGTCGATTGTATTATTCTAGTGTCGATGTAATTTCCTTAACATCTTGCTAGTTTATTTATTAGGGAGAATTGTATATATATCAATTAAAACTTAAAGGGAAAATCATACCTACATCCAAATGTAGGCAATTGTCTACATCCTCTTTGTAAAAAATTTAAAAAATGTACAGTTTAGTCCCTCCAGTATGTCCTGTTACATGTTTTCCCCTGTCCTTACATTTTTTTTTCAAAGGGAATGTAGGCAATTGCCTACATGTGGATGTAGCCATGATATCCCCAAACTTAAATACTTGCATATTTTCTTAAAATACAAGTTTTTAATGCATAATTTAAAAAGCAAGTTAAGCATGTTTTGGGTATACATGCAAATATGCAAATTTTAGCGGGTATATATATTCAATTGCCCCTATTTATTATATATACTAAATATTGACTTTAAAAAAAATTACAATGGAAAATTTAATTGTTGAATATTGGAGAGAAAATAAATATTTAAATACTTGCTAAAATGTGAATAGAGTAATTTTATTTAAATCCTATTATCGAATATGTGCGTGTTTTTACATCATAAAGCTCTTAAATTACTCGTAGTAGTTTCCCTCCTAACTAAAAAGTCACGCAGATACGTTCATCTACTAATCTTTGTCTCCTTTTTTAGAACGGCAATGTACTAATGTTTGTCGACCGTATTATTAAATAACCACTTGCTTTCTCGATCGTATTTTCCGGCACGTGCTATTGTGTAACTTTGTAAGTCACCAGTTTATTTTAATAAACAACCAACCTGACCCGTAATATATATCAACCCACTTGTTCTCTAATCTCTATAAAACACGCACATATTCAACCCATAATACACATTCAATTCATTCGTACGTAACCATTTACAAACACCAAACACTACGACAAATGGTGTATTTATACACACTGATTGGGGCAAATTTCCACGGTTTTTGGTGCGTTAAAACTAAAAGTACACGCATATGATAGCGTGGCAAATCTTGGCGTCACAAAATGCAAGACACCTTAATGCGTGGAGAAAGCTTCAAAAAGTTCACGCTTGATAGGGTGTAAAATTTTATCAAAAAGTACACACTTGATAGGGTGTAAAATTTGGATCAAAAAGTACACACTTGATAGGGTGGAAAATTTGGATCAAAAAGTACACGCTTTATAGGGTGCAAATATTGAAAAATACACACTTTAGCTATTGTTTTTACACGCTTTTAAGTGTCACCATTTTGATCATTTTACATTTAAAAAAAAATAATAATAATAACAAATCTGTAGCAATTTCATAGCAACATCATAATTCATGAACCTCAGATACTCAAATGATCAAATCTGTAGCAATTCCATAGCAACATCAAATCTGTAGCAATTTTATACAATTAAACCTCAGATGCTCAAATAACACTTTCATAGCAATTTCTAATTATGTTTACAAAATATCATTGAAAGCTAGCTTCTTCAATCTTTCGTCTTCAAGTATTAAAAAATTACTGAAATCCATTGCAAGCTTTGATCTTTCGTCTTCAACAAGCTCCTAAATAATGAGAAAGAAAACCCAAAAATTTTAGGATTAATGATTTAGGATTTGGTAACATCTCAAAACAGATTAGAATCAATATGGGTCACTTCATACAACGGTTCAGACGAGTTGGCTGACTACGGGGTTGGGTTGAGTCGAGCAGCTTTTATAGTGGTGCATAGTGAATTAACATCACATCGAATGAGTGTCGTTTACACTCATTCACATTTAACACATGGTAGTCCAAATATTGGCTAACTAGAATTCTACCAAATAATGAATGCAAATTCATACATCACAAGCACACATATCGAAATGCGCACGAATTGTGTCCTGCCTAACTGTCAAACTTAGCCTCTAATACAATGACTCGTCCGTAAATCATACTGCATTGTTCTTTTTATTTCCCCGTGTTCGACATATAAACCACATAAAAGAAGTAACAATAATGAAAACAATGTCTATGCTCTACAGCCTATAACAAGCCTCAACACCACATGTCCAGAAAGTTTTGAAACGTACATTACTAACGCATTACTCTTCTCCACGCCTCTAAAGTTACAAGCAAAGCATTCTTTTTAGGTCGTATACAATTTCAGTGATTTGAATGCTATAAAGAATGCAGAAGCATAAAAAGGAAGCTCCAAAGCACTAACAGATGCCATCCATACTACTCGCCAAACATTTTCCAAAATATGAAAAGTATCCATTATGCATTATGAAAAAAGTAAAACATGGGCCTTAGTTTCTTAAACATATTATCTAATCAGAAAAAAATCTCTGATCACGTTACATGATTTTTCAGTGTGTAATAGCAATACAAGCATATAAATATGACTCAGTTTTGCAGCCGCTATACATAACTTCGTCTCATTAAAAAGTGACCAATATAATCAGATATCTGACTACCCTTAGACAGCAAAATAATGTTTCTCTAAGTAGACCCTATCAAGGAAACTCAAACATAACTAAACTGTATTAAAGATGTAGGGAGCATTATTTAACTTTCCGGAAGCTCAAATAGTCAGGTTTGACTTTTCTGGTCCATAAACTAGTACTAAATAAACAAAGTTTTTGTGACCTTTGGTGCATACTTAAAAGATGTTGATACTATTTTATGGCTAAATTAAAAAATAGTATGATTTAAATGAAAACTTACAAGGTCGGAAGAAGTCTGCACTTGCAGCCACCTTATTGAATTCGTCAAACTAGGCTGTTGAACCTGTTACAACAACACACAATCAACATATCATACAAACTAAATCGATTAACCATACATCGTTACCTAGCATAGAAAACAGTCCAATTGCATACTCTTATGCTATGCTATACAATTACAACTACGCTATGCAACCAAACACTCGAAAATAACTAGCACACGACAGTAAAACAGATAGTCAACTAGTAGTAAACGCTATGCAATGCAATCAACTAGAGTAGTAAAACAGATAGTCATGTGCTTGGTCCATAAATGACTAGTAGTACAAGACAGCATGCACTACAAATAACAAGAAAAGTGAGATACCTTGTATTTGTTGAAATAAGAAGAATCTTTTGTTTATTAATCTTGCCAACACGAACCGACTTCCGACAGATCAAAATGCTGCCATGTCAACAAATATAGTAATCAGTTATGACTAATTCAAATTCGAATGATCATGAAAACATTATAGCATTTCAATGTCAAAAATATAGTTTTTAGCGATACATTGACATCTTGTTCAACTTACATTTTAAGAACTTGGTGAGTTATATCTATATGCTTCATGCTGGTAATGCAATCTTCAATACATTATTACATACCCGGGTAGTGATCCATGGCGGGTGTGTAATGGTCCATTACGGGTGAATAGTGATCCAAGACGGGCGATACGCTAGAAGAGGGCTGAAAAACATATCATCTTTTAAACAAGGGACTGAATTTTTTTTAACAGCAATAAACAACAAACTACGCACTCACCTGTTTGTCACATGTACGAGTATCAGCAGCAGTAGAAGCAACAGTATAGAGATCCGGAAACGCAGTTTGAAAAACCTTGAGCATTCCATAAACGTTATTCAAACTTTCCTCCATATTCTTCAATTGCAAACCTTGAGTTTCTACTTGCTTAACGTACGACTCAACTTTTTTATTTTGAATATCTAATTGCTTTTTATGAGTCTCGATTTCCTTATTTTGAGTCTCTAATTGCTTTTTTTGAGTCTCTAATTGTTTTTTTTGAGTCTCTACTTTCTCCAACAAAAAGCGGTTTTCATTTGTTAGAACCTCGCCCCTCATCTTTGTTAGATCGCAACTAAATTTAGATACTTGAGATTTTGTTACACCGGCTCCAAAACAGTGAGGTTCTTCATCCCCAATAAGTTTGTTAAGAACCTCCCTAGCAATTTCTGCCACTACAGCATGTTCAACATCACCTTCAGGACCTCCTATCTCTTTTTTCTTTCTTAATATTTCTTCATTTGCTTTAACCTGAAACAATCATACTCTTTTAAGTTCATAAATCAAAACATGCCATATAAAACTTAAAAAAAAAAAAAGAATAATCCATGTTGCTTCTTGATATATATAAAACATGCCACATACCATCATTTCTGTTGTTGCTTCTTGAATATATGTGTCGTCCGCTGTTTTATAACAGATGTGAAACGACTCAACATCATGCGGTGATCTTTTATTTTCCACTTTCTGTATATTAGATAGAGAATATTACTGATTGCATAACAATAGAGTTATAATAGTTTCGAGATTAAAGGTTACTCACCCATTCATGCTTTCTTCGCGCAAAACTAGTAGCACCGGTAGTACGAGTATGGGCGTGTTCAAGTCGTGCTTTCTTCCCACATGATGAGAGTTTCTGCATTTCAATGATTATAGAAAATTTCTGTCATCAACACTAGAAAATAATATCCCCTGATTACAATGATTTGTTCTAACAAAGCAACCCCTCGTTACTAACTATATAGTATACGAAAAAACTACCGCTAATTGTTGGATGCAAGTCACATCCAACAAAAGAACTCATGTAAAGGGCGACATAATTTGCACCAAGCCTTTTCAGCTTTGAATAGGTGGGGAAAAATGTTTTTTTTGTGCAATCTTTTAATTTGCATTTTACAGAGATATTTTCGTACCTTGAACTTTGCCCTTTTGGTCATAAAGCTGTAACTTTACTGGTTGTTTTAAAACAAGCAAGTCTAAAACTGCTTTTTCAAAACTGCGGTTTGTTTTAACAAAAAGCAGATAATAACTTGATTCAGTGTTGACAGTGTCAACCCATTTGCAAGTGCAATCTAAAAGAGTCGCTAAATGAATCTTGATTAGTACTGATTTAATCACATTAGCCGAAATGTAGGTGTTTCTAGGTGGCACTTTTGTTACAAGTTGTGTTTGTGAAATATAATAAATCGCACTTTTATCACTTGGCTAGTAAACCATATACCATACGTTGTACCTTGTACCACATAGGTGTCTAAAATGATCTTCTTAACCAAGCACCAGTGCGCAAGCAGCTATCACCTGGTCTGCTGACCAGCGTTGTCATGGGTGCAGCAGGTTTCATAAAAAGCTGCACTCGTGTTCAAAGATTATGCTGCGAGAGTATTTTTATAATGAAAGAGATTAATACCTTTGCTATCGGCTTTCGAAGATGAGTTTTATACATTTGCCATTGGTGGTCTTGGAAGTTTTCTGGTGGTTCGAGTAAATCCAATGCTGCCAAAAGCTCATCTTCCGTATAATCGGTCTCTTCAGCACCAAGCTCATTGATTCCATTGATTTCATTAAGCTTATTCGCAGCTTGCTGATACAATCCCATTTTTAACCTGTATTTTATGGTCCTACGCTTTCCTCTAAATATAGCACAAAGAACCTTGTCTATACTATTGCCCTGAGGTATGTTGAATCTCCGCTGCCAAAGTTATCAATAAAGGTCATTAAATGAAGAATAATAATAAGTAATTGTACTATGAACAAAACATTTATTTAGCAGAATGTATTACCCGGAGTTCTACTAGAAGCCTAACACCACAACGGTCTTTACATTCCCTCCAGTCCTTGGCATCCGGGGGACATATGTTGGGTTCTTTGAGAAGCAAGGTCATAAATCTTTGACACAAGCCCCCAGCATTACCGATTAACTGATTCTTTGCATTAACATGAACCAACACCTTTTCACCCTCGTTCAGCTTGTACACTTGTTTTACACTCATTTTTTGTATCCTAAGAATGTTCCCATCCCTATCTATAAGATTATCATACATGTTAGAATATAATCTACAAACACATGGCTAATTTATATTGACAACATGATTTTAGTTACCTATGATCTCAACCTCCGACAATAGATTCATTTCATACTCATCAGGTGGATCTTGATCATGATTAGAATTTGAGGGTGAAGATTGCTGCAAAACTGGCTCGTGTACAGTGGGTTGTGATTCCACTGATTGTGAATGGGAAGACGATGCGGAGGAAGAAGAGTTATGGTGCACAGATGCTTGAAGAGAAGATGAGGAGGATGAAGAGTTTTGGCGCATATTATAAAGAAAAGAAGGTCGAATAGTTGGTTGAAAGGATGATGAAGGTCGAATAGTTGTTTGCATATGTGAAGATGAGGGTGGCATATTATAAAGAAAAGAAGGTCGAACATGATTGGCTGATGATGGGTGATTGGAGTTGTCAACTGCAGTGGTTTGCATATGTGTGGGAAATGAAGGTCGAACACCTGCTTGAAAGGCTGATGTGGGAAATGAAGGTCGAACACCTGCAGCGGTTTGCATATTTGTGGGAAATGGTTTTGATTGTTTCTGAGAGCTATGTGATATTGGTAGATTCATTTGACTTTGTTTTCTTTTATGTCTCTGAATCATTGCTTTAGATTTATACATCTTGGAACCTGTATCAAATGCAACAAACATATAGTTAGAAATATAATATACATACACAAGCAACAAATAAGCAACTAGCAACTCAAATAAGCAGTTTCCAACCAGCAGATAAGCAGATAAAGCTAAAAACAGTTTTGAAAAGATGAGCAACTCAATTCCAAACACCCCTTAAACTAGCTGAATCAATAGCAAACAGAGATCAAACAATCATAGACCAATTCCAACTATCAATCATCAATCAAATACACCAAAGGAACTCAGATAGACAGCAAACAACACCAAATCTTATCAAACACTCAGATTCAAAGATAATGAATTAGACAGATACAAAATACTAAACTGATTCAATATTATTCAATGTCATTATTGAGCATCTTGGACTTCAGTGTCCAAACGAAGCCAACGAGGTTCCTGGTTCACATCATCCAACATTGGAAGAATACAAGGTATGCATTGGGTATAAGAGTCATCATCATCATCATCTCTATTCACATTGGTCCCCATGTCATATATATCCCTTGGATTGGTCCTAATAACATGTGACCATCCAACATCTTTTAAATCCTCTATATAAAACACTTGTCTTGCTTGAGTAGAAATTATAAAAGGATCATCTTTGAAATTTTCACCGGTGTGTACCAGTGGCCTAGAGAAATTCACAAGAGGAAACCCATATTTATCTTTCTTTAGCCCTCTATAAAGTCGATTGTCGACCCAATCACAATGGAAAAGAACAATTTTGTATCCAAGATAATACTCAAGCTCAATAATGTTCGTAAGTTTTCCATAATAATTTCCTCCTTCTACTTCCACCATGACTCCTGAATTTTGGGTCTTCTTAAACTCTTCACGTCGCCTTGTGAGAAATCTATGACCATTAGTGATGAAGCCTTTATATTGTTTGGCAACAATATTCGGGCCAATAGCAAGAGATAAAACTTCTTCGTCTACATTATCCTTTTGTAAGAGAGAAACCTACCATTATTTAATATCACTATTAGTTAATGCACCTCGGAGATGAGGAAACTCATATAACAACCAATAGATTTGTAACCTGGTTTTTTAGCCACCAAGGAAATTCCTCGACCATCAATTTCTCTATAGTTTTTGAGTCCATGGGTTTATTCCTAAGAGCTTGTTTTTCACACAAAAAATACCTACACGAAGCATATCATAATATTAAGACTTTATCAAAGCATTATTTCTTATTAAATATAATAATTATATGCTAAAAGAAATACTTACTCGCGGAAAGGTTGAATTTTACTATGGTTTAGTAACACATAGCGATGTGCTTGAGCTAAAGACTTGCCATCAAGCTCAAGAATCTCAACCTTACCTAACTTACGACCACCCGAATTGAACATGTACATCTCTTTTCCGACAACATTGTCATCATTTCTAAGAGGGCGATTAAAGGGAGTCTCAACACCTTCAAAATATCTTGAACAAAAATTAATACATTCTTCCTTGATATATCCTTCTGCAATGGATCCCTCAGGTTGAGCCTTATTGCGAACATATGACTT
The DNA here is from genome assembly GCA_021014915.2 of Artemisia tridentata subsp. tridentata. Classification (NCBI taxonomy): domain Eukaryota; kingdom Viridiplantae; phylum Streptophyta; class Magnoliopsida; order Asterales; family Asteraceae; genus Artemisia; species Artemisia tridentata. The sequence continues at coordinate 316,700,712 of CP139503.1, forward strand.
CAACCGCATCAAGTACCTTTCAATTAAAAAAATGGCCAATAAAGTCACAAGGTAAAAAGAATATATACATAACTTAATGGCATGAAAGAGAAAGTACCGTTCAACTGGATACATCCATCTGTAATGAACGGGTCCACCAAGCTTCGCCTCTGATATCAAATGGATAGTCAAGTGGACCATGACTGTGAAAAAACTAGGAGGGAATAACTGCTCCAACTCGCATAATGTCCGCACAGAGTTGATACTCCATTTTTTCTAATTCACTAAGATCAAGAACTTTTGCGCACAACCCTTTGAAAAAGTAGCAATAATCCGTCACGGCTTTAACTACGCGAGATTGTGTTCTTGAAATCACGGATGCCCGTAGAGCAATGGGCAAAACATCTTGCATTAAGATGTGCCCATCATGACTCTTAAGATTGGAAATTTTATGATCTTTCAAGCTCATACCCTTCGAAATATTCGATGCATACCCATCTGGAACTTTGAGATCTTTTAACAATTGTAAAAAGTTGGACTTCTCTACACTAGACATCGTATAACATGCTGGGGGTAAGTACGGCTTTCCATTAGGACGATTTATAAGGTGAAGTTCATGCCTAATTCCCATTTCCTCGAGATCCTTGCGGGTGTTTTCGTTGTCCTTAGTCTTTCCATCCAAATCTAATAAGGTCCCGAGAATATTGTCACACACATTCTTTTCGATATGCATCACATCTAAGTTATGTCTAAGTAAATTGTGCTCCCAATACTCTAAATCAAAGAACACACTTTTCTTTTTCCATAATTGGTTCTCACCGTCAATATCTTCTTCAATGGTAATATTTGTACTCTCAAATGCACCTTGGTTATCATATGTTGCCTCTATTGTATGAGTACTTGTTGAACCAACATCCTCCCTCATCCTTTTCTTAGGCTTTCCATATTTAAATCTTACACCGCTTAATTGTTTCAAAACATCTGACCCTGTTAGTGGAGTTGGCGGACCCTCATTCTCTATTGTACCATCAAAACGTTCCTTTTGAAATCGATAACTATGATTCGGCTCTAACCATCTTCGATGTCCCATGTAGCAAAATTTCTTTCCATGTTTTAACCACCTAGAGTGAGTGGAGTTGGCACAAACTGGACATGCCACACGACCCTTGGTGCTCCAACCAGATAAATTTGCATATGCAGGAAAATCGTTGATAATCCACAAAAGGGAAGCCCTTAGTTTGAAATGTTGCTTAGAAAAAGCATCATAAGCATCAACACCCGTCCATAATGATTGGAGCTCTTTTATTAAAGGTTGTAGATATACGTCAATATCATTGCCAGGAGCTTTCTCCCCCGGAATAATTGATGAAAGAATAAATGTTTGTCGTTTCATGCATATCCAAGGAGGTAAATTGTAAGGAATCAATAACACGGGCCATGTGCTATGTGATGTACTCATTGTACGAAAAGGATTAAAGCCATCACTAGCCAGGCCAAGCCTCACACTCCGAGGATCTGAGGCAAACTGTGAATATCGATCATTAAACGCGCTCCAAGCAAGACCATCTGCGGGGTGCCTCAATTTTCCATCTTTTGTTCTACCAGTATCATGCCACCTCATGTCCTTTGCTGTTTTCTCGGACATGTACAACCTTTTAAGTCTCGGAATTAAGGGAAAATAACGTAAAACTTTTGCCGGCTTATTTGTTTTGCGGGATTTTGAACTTCCACCCGCTTCATCGCTTTTATATCGCGAAGCTTTGCAAATATGACATGATTGTTGACCCACCTTGTCACCCCAATAAAGCATACAATCATTAGGGCACGCATGGATTTTTTCGTAACCTAGACCTAAATCTTTCGTAAACTTTTTGGCTTCATCGGCGGATGATGGTAACGCTGTAAGATGTGGAAATGCATCCCTCAAGAGTTCTAGTATCATGCTAAAAGTCTTGTTGGATATTCCACCAATACATTTAATGTGATATAAATGTAAAGTGAAGGACAAATTTGAGTACTTGCAACCAGAATACAATTCTTTGTCACATTCTTCCAACAACTTCTTATATGAAGCACCCTCATCACCATGACTACCACTTTCCGTAGATTCTCCGGCATCTCCTTCCATCGTTGTATCTCCTAACTGGGCGTTATCCGAAGGCAAAGAACTAATACCTAACGCATCACGAACCAAGCCTCTTATATCCTCTTGACCAAAAGAAGTTTCCTCAACATTAACATTACTAGATTGAGATGGTGCTAAAGATATAGTATGCTCTCCATGTACAGTCCATTCTCTATACCCGGGTAAAAACCCATAACGCAATATGTGGCCATGAGCTTTATCCAAATCTACCCATTCACCGAGACAACATCTATTACATGGACATTTAATGGATCCTCTTATACTTCTAACACGAGCAAAACTTATAAAATTTTGAGCTCCGTCTCTAAAAGTTTTGCTATTAATCGGAGCATTAATCCAACTTTTATCCATCGCTTATACTTACCAAGTTTCCGATACAATGCCTAAAATCACAATTGAAAACTTATAGGTTTTAATAAATTCCCAAAATGTTATGTGTAAAGACAAAAATGGCTATAGCTACACATTTCACTTCATTCAAATTTAATTAAAGAAACATATCTAATTAATTCAAATTTAATTAAAGAAACATACAACAACAAGAACTAATCAGTACAGTCAGCAACCAAATGATCATGAAAAATGAGGCAAAGTGTCACCAAAAAGTTTTGCAAATAAAGCTAAAAAGCTCACGACAACTACTCATGGAGCACAGCAACAATATTTATTCCCAAGTTATTGGTTCGACAATTAGTATATAACGTAAATTGTACACAACAAACACGTTCAAGCTAGTGGTTACTGACTTACTGCCATTAATACATATATCACATTTGAATCAAACAATTTTCATGAAAAGACATTTCATCGAACAGTTGGTGTACGAAATAAAAATGAGCATACAAACAAACAATCAGCTTATTATAAGAATTAGCATTTATCAAAAATCAGTGATAATTCAGCATACACATTTTTAAGTGATTTATGCTTTTTATTACTCAAAACTTATTAGCATTTATGTTCAAACCTGAAACGTAATGAACCGCGTTAGCTACCGAATGAACCGCGTTAACTACCGAATGAACCGCGTTAGCTACCGAATCACTCAGAAACCCTAGCTTCTGCTGCAAATGAACCACGTTGGCTACCGAATCGCGTTAACTACCGAATCACTCTGAAACCCTAGCTTCTGCTACAAATGAACTGCGCTGCCAGAACTCGATTTAGCTACCGATTAACAGAGTTTAACAGTGAAACGAATGACATTAACTGATTTGAACGATTATTTATACAGAAATCGAATTAGGGCTCATATTTGGGGATTTATTTATACAGATTTCGAATTAGGGGTTTATTTGATAACGATTTGGGTGATTTGGGGATTTAGTGAAAGTGGGGGAAAACTGATTTGGGGATTTGCCAATAAAAAAGGAGTCCAGGTTTATAAAGTGGGATCTTTTTATTTTCAACTTTTATATTCACATTTTGTCCACGCTTTTTTTCGTGCTCTTTTACGTGTTTATGCTTTTTATTACTCCGTATATTTTACACGCTCAAAACTGTCAACTTTTTATAATATACACGCATTTTAGTGTGACTACTATAAATATTTTATACACAGCTTTGTGCGTGTACAAAACAAAATAAAAGTCCACCCTTTTCAAACCGTGGACGAATAACCGTGCACAATCTCACTTTTTGTAGTAGTGAAATATGTTGACCAACATCGTATTCTGCTTCGCTGTTCTCTTCCCAATCTTACGAATAAAACACGAACTGCTGAATCTACTTAAGAACTTGTTTCGATATAACAAACTCGATATACATAACGAGGAGTTGTTTCTAGTGGACCTTCCTATAAATACGTTTCGAAGATTTGCAAGAACGAAGACATAGAGAAGTTGAAGAAATGTGTTTCATATGTTCCGCTAATTACGAAAGGGATGACGTTGTGTCTCAGCTCAGTCGTTGTGGTCATGTCTTTCACACTGAATGTGTCGGGAAGTTGATTCACCGAAAACAACACGATTGTCCGTTTTGTCGGTCGTCTTTCTTCTCTGGCCATCCTTCTCATCCATGCAAAAATTTCTAATAACAGGCGCCCTTTGTGGCTTTTTTTTCTTGCTTCTCAAGGGTAGGGACGGAACCAGGGTGGATACTGGGTATCTCGGGACACCTATGGATTTTCTAGATATAGTGCTAATTTGTGTAGATTTTTTCTAAAGGCAACTGATCCAATAAAATTGGGTATATAGTCTTGTTTAAATTTTCTTTGATGCGTGCACTTAGTGAATTGGTGTTCTCCTTTCGTCCCTGCTTGAGGGTAACATAACAAATCGTGTAATTACTAGCGATTTATAACTTAGGTGATGCTTATCATTGTTGTGGTAGCCAGGATTGTGCAAGAATCCAAAGCAAGATCTAGATTAGAACGAATATAAAATAATGAAATTTGACAACATAAATCATATATAATCGACTTTAAATAATAATATTTTGGTTTACTTGCCTTTCTAAAATGAAAAAAAAAATAATACCTTTAAAAAGAATTATACTTGTTCAAAAATACTCTTCTCAAACAATTTTTTTTGCTTATATGAGTATTGAAATTTTAATTTTGGACTTTTTGAGTTACTTTGTGACATTTTTGCCCTCAAATTATTATTCAGGGGCAAAAATGTCACAAAAGTGTCTCAAAACGTCCGAAATTGAAAAATTAGTACCTCAAAAAGTCCGAAATTAAAAGTTCGGTACTCATATAAGAAAAAAAATTGTTTAATACCCAGAAGAGTATTTATAAACAAGTATGACAATTTTATAAGTTATTATCCAAAAAATAATAATAATAATATATTTTTAATCATTATAAAAGAGGTAAGTGATGTTAATTATGAAATGTTTAGAGTTAATTAAATGTTAATTTTATATTTATAGAAGGCTTATACAAACCCATATATTGTGTTTAACAAAACCCATTTTATATTTACTCAAAATACACTTTAAAAACATTGCACAAAATACATTCAATTATTATTTTTTAAATATATAAAATTAATAATATAAAAAGAAGAAGCCGAGATATGGAGTTCTCCCAAAATAATTGATTTTGGTTCCGTGATAAAAAGCCAAGAAGCAACTTTCATTGACGGGCTGATGATTTTTTTGGGAATTGATATGTAAACATATCAATTTGATGATTAAAGATCATTTGAGGACAAAAGTTTATTTGGATACGAAGGGATCAATCACCACCTTCCATCTTATTTGATCTAATGGTTGAGATTAAATACATACTTTATACTAAAAGGGTATAATTGTCAACTATATAAACACAAAATTAAAAACTCCTCTTTAATTCTCTCATAAAAAACACACACAAACGTGTGTTTTCTCTCATCCCCAATTCAATATCAACTTCCACACCATTCAATCATCTTATCAAACAAACATCCGAATTTCAGTTCATTCAATTAAACACGATAGAATCTTTGTTCATCATAATCATTCCTTCTCATTAAACATCACATTAGCTATCATTAGATTCATCTTATTTTCTTTAGATCGTTCATCATCTAAATGAAATCACGTGAAAGCATTCGAGCATAAAAACACCTGATAATTAGAAACTGGATATAATAACGAGTAAGTTTATGTTTTTTACATCTAATCTTTATGTAAATTATGCTTTAGAAAAATATCCAGTTAAATGCACACCATGTGTTTGATGAAATGAACAATAGATTTTTACATGGAACAACCCTAGTTTTTAATCTTTCTGTTTGTTTACAGGTTCGGGTCGTGGAGATGAGATGGTTGTAGAGATGAGATCGTAAGCTGGTGTCGTCGTGAGGATGGTGAGTTTCGATTTGAATAACTAGGATCACATAATCAACTATAAATAAGGGGCTGTAAGAGCATTATTTCTGCATTTGATACCGTATTATAAAGCAAAATTTCCCATGTTTACTTACATATTATAAAGCAGTGAGATGTGATTAGTCAGTCGTATGTCCGGTTTCCCTTTTTTTTAAGCACGCCAAGATACCATTATGAAATAGCATTACTCATGTTAGACATGTCTGTCATGTATCAACCTTCACGTCAACTGTTTGACATAATGTGACAACGTAAACTTGTTACTTGGAACTTGATGTTGAAGCCTACACTTACACTAGTGATTCTAAATACAAAAAATGTAGCAACGCAGATGTGGGTTTTCGACTTTTTAGGCTTTTTCGTAGGCTTTTTAGGTTTTAGATAGCCACATTGGTGCCAGTGCTCGAAGGTCATCTATATGCATGGCTAAAAGCCCACCAACTTTGTCATATAGTTCAGGGTTCTTAGTGTGCAATTTGGCAAGTATATTATCGCATCCCACCAAATACCTACAGGTATACAATCAACATGTTCTAGTTAATCCGTACTGATTATGCATTTGACCAATAAATAAGAAATGGAAACCTAAGAGCTATTTCTAACTCCTTATGGTAAAAACTAAGAGGCTATTGATACAAAGAGACTGAAATGGATCATGAAAATGACTATTTGTACCCATAATATGCAGCAACAGGTCTGCCTTTCTCGGCACCAATCTCCCATGGTAAAATAGGGCCTCTAATAATCATATCTGCATCGAGTATAACAACCCAATCAACATTCTGTGCATCTTTACTATGTTTGAGCCAGTGAACAACCCCCGCTGGTTTGTTAATCGCAGGGTACCTGAATAAAGAAACCAAAGTTTTATATCAAGATCTTACTACAAGTCTGCAAGAAAGCCAAACCACAAAACCTTTATGTTAAGGAAAATAATTTTCCATCCTAGTTTTTGTGCCAAGGCAAAATGAAGAATGTAGATGAAGGAAGAGAGTTTGTGGATTCCAAATGTCATCATCTGGTGATTAGGAAGATGAATTAGGCACAAAATCAGGCGGATATAGCTGGCTTTGAGTTACTTCATGTGCTACAGTGAGTATATATTATGGATAATTGCCTACAAAAGTAAGCATTTTAATAACCCTATCATGCTTTTCTATGTAACCCCAAGCCCTTTGATACATTCTAGTGTTATGTTATGCACAGTTGCCCCTACACAAGTATATATGTTCATATACAGATCTGAATATCTAATCAGGCTCAAAATACCCATGAAGTACAAAGGGGGTTTTTGGCATTTGTGTTGTGAAATTGATTACTGGTTTATTGCATTTTCAGGTTCTATATATGCATTTTTTAGTGTTTGCGATAGATTGAAGCTAATTCTGATCTATTTATGGGTCAAACAAACAGTTTCATATTAGCTGCATTAAAACTTATTCGACATATTTATGGGCCATCTTACATATAAAAAATGTTAATTTCTTTGTTGGAATACCAATTTCACAACTACCCCTAATAAAATGTATATAACATAGAAATGATTCATTGTCTCCACTAGACCTCTGGTCTTATTCAAATGGTCAATCTTCCAATAAAATTCCAAAGAATCAATTGCCGATGTCATGTTTTCTTTTTTAGCCGCATTAATAACATAATTAGGTTCCCAAATGTCAAGAGTTTCACATTACTACTTGTTTTGCTTTTCAGATGGAGTTTGTGACTTACATTGTTGCCCAAGTTTTGCACCAACCACCTGTTAGCATAACATCAGTTGAACTCATAGGCGATCCAAGTAACTGGCATGCCCCACTAGCTGCATACACCCCTCAAAAACACTCCTCCTGTTGCTGTTGCACCCATCAGTACTCCTCCAAATGAAAAGATTTCGGCTTCTCAGCGGCATGTCCTAGCTCGCAGGTGCTGTATAATTTCTGCCCTCTGATAAAGATTTAATATACATGTTTGGTCAGAAAAAACATATTTTACGTTGAATTTGTGCATGCAGGGATGTCTTGTTGGGTGGCGCAGTATTTGGGTTGAGCATTATTAATGATAGGAGTGCAGCAGATGCAGCAGCAAGACGGCCTCCACCGCCTCCCCCGACAGAGAAAAAAGACCCAAATGTAAGCGGTGTTTTGGCTAAAGTCCTAGCGAGCAAGAAGAGGAAGGAAGCAATGAAAGAGGAAATAGCTAAACTAAGAGAGAAAGGGAAACCCATCAATGTACCAGCAAACTGAATCACTTGACAGAAAATGTGTCCATCTTTATCAAGATTATAATAAGATTCATATTTAGTGCTTTCCATTTACATTTGTTTATCTTTTCTACTAATTATAGTTAATAAGTTGTTTTGTTTTTTTCTATTAAATCACTCATAATTTTTGATAGGTTTTAATTCAAAGCTCATTTGCTTCTTGCCACTCGTAAATCTCAATGTGCATATGTCAAAATTTTCAGATAAGCTTTTTATGCATAGAGAGAAACAAATAAGCAAGCTACACTCATCATGTCGTTCAAAATAGATACAAACATCCGCCTCTTTCATTGCTTTAACTTAAGTCATTGTTTCTTATGAATTTGTGATGGCAATGATCTAGACACGTTACATCCGCCTTTTGTGCATGTGGAAGATATTGTGCGTATTTTTCAGTTCGACTTTTTATATCAGTCTGGATAGACAACAATAGTTTGCTAATTGCCATTTTTATTTAGGAGCAGATGAATTCATTTGACAAATAAAAACAAGTCAACATGCATCAAAAATGCCTTGAGAGAGGAACACATTGTCCATGACTAGGTAGCTCCAGAGCTGTACCATCTGAATAATGCATGATTTTGATTAGCCAATCTATCATGACAGCATCTCATTACAGAAGCTCTTTTATTATGTTTCTTGTATGAGGCCGGAGTGTACATGATAACTATTAATGTGAAACCAAAACTGCATAAGCAACTACTTCTTCATCAAGAATTCACCTCCTTCATAACACTGTTCTCGACCCCATCTGAACATTTTCTCCTTCACAAGTGATATTCTGAATATCACAAGTGATTTTCTGAATATCACAAGTGATATTCTGTGATATTCAGAATATCACAAGTGATATTCTGAGTATCACATGTGATATTCTGTGATATTCAGAATATCACATGTGATTTTCTGAATATCACATGTGATTTTCTGAATATCACATGTGATATTCTGTGATTTTCTGAATATCACAAGTGATATTTTGAGTACCACAAATAATATTCTGAATACCATAAGTGATATTCTGTGATATTCAGAATATCACAAGTGATATTCTGAATATCACAAGTGATTTTCTGAATATCACAAGTGATTTTCAACTAATGTTTTGTAACATGAAAATCACAAGTGATATTCAGAATATCACAAGTGATATTCAGAAAATCACAAGTGATAGATATTCAGAAAATAACAAGTGATATTCAGAAAATCACAAGTGATATTCCGAATATTAGTTGTGATATTCAAAAACGTATAAAAACGGACGAAAACATAAGAAAACGGACGAAAACGTAAGAAAAAGGACGGATACGTATGAAAACGGACGAAAACATAAGAAAATAACAAGTGATATTCTGAATATCACAAAATATCACATGTGATACTCAGAAGTCATATTCTGAATATCACAGAATATTCAGCAGTACTAAGCTCCATTGAACATCATTAAAACCAATTAGCAGTACTAACCAATGTGTGATTTTGTATGTATCATGGTGATACCTAATAAGTTATTTTGTATCACAGGTGATACCTAATAAATTATTTTGTATCACAGGTGATACCTAATAAGTTATTTTGTATCACTGGTGATACCTAATAAAATAAGATATTAGGTATCACCTGTGATACATACCAAATATTAGGTATCACCTGTGATACAAAATAAGATATTAGGTAAATAGACCTACCATGTGTTTTGAGCTACATTTGTGACACCAGCTATGGCGTCTTGTTCAACTGCCTATTAGCCCTTGCATTCAAGATAACCAAATATGAGTGAATAAAAATTACGAATCCGGAACTTAGAATTGCCCATATTATATAAGCAAATTCACTTCATTGATTCAAAAGTTAGTACACCGGGCAACTTTAACAACATAGACAAAGACCTATACTAAACAAACAAGCTGACCGTGTTTCAGCTTACATTTAAAAAAACAACATAACACTTGACAGAAGTAACAAGACTCTACAACTCGTTTATTCCACTTTTCTTTTATTCATCCATTTCATCATCATCTTCAATCTCCTCGATCTTCATCCTCTTCACCCAGCATCATTGCGAACACCATTTACACTAGGAGGAACTTCAATTAGAATATCAGACTTCTCACCCGTCGCAGCGTTCACGAGTCCACCATTCCTTTCCACTCTGTAAGTCAATTCTTCCTCGTTCATGTCTGCATCTATATACGATGTCGAGTATATTATGCGTATATAGAAAACCTGACAAAAGTACTTGCCCTTAAATACCGTCTGTTAAAGGTGCCACTAAAATCCAGTGAACAATAACAATTTTCAAACCCTATTGTTAGGGCCGTGTTAATTTAAATATTATGCGAGTCCTATCACGTACCTTTGCTCTCGGCAGCAAGCAGATGCTCCTTGGTCATAGCTGGAGCAATTCCGAGTGTCCTTGCAGCATCAGTAGCACTGACCCTACTTTGCAGGGCATCGGGCTTTTGTACTAGTGATTTGATCCTAGAAAATACCTACAAATGCAATTAAAAATCAAGTAAATCCTATGTTTATGCAGAAGCTATCATCAGTAGCCTCAGAGCCCTTGTTCCATGCTTTGCCACCAGCACGATTCAAAGCCTATAACCATTATATGAAACAGTAAATAAATGTAGAACATGTTTATATACATTTACAAAGTGATAATTTTGTTGAAGCAATAACATAGTAGTTTGAGGTTTTGAAATAAATTTAGGTAAAAGAAAATCATACTTATCCTTACTAGTACTGGATTAAAAGATAAATAAAGAACTTATTAGGGTTACTGGTTCTACTCGACGCCCCTATTGGCCCCAATAAATAATCAAAAATGAGCATTCAGTAATTAGTGGATAGAAGACAATTATTAAATATACCTGATCCATGTCTTCACATGTCAAAACTCCAAATATGCAGGGAACACCTGAAAGATTGTAAGTCATCAGTATGGAATCATTTTAAGCAAATGATACAAATCTGATTTGGAAGAGAAGTATGTACTATGTACCTCCCGTGAATCATTTTAAGCACACTTAACACTGTTGTTTAGATTATTCTGCGTGAGATTTTCACAATGTTTCTATAGTTTGGTCCATACCACAAGTATTGATGATTTTCGTGCATAACTGGTTGTATATGTATGATCCCTTTTTTATATTAATCAACTCAATCCGTTGTTGACTTGTGTGTGTAGATGCATCAGTATCAACCATTACTCAGATAGTTGTTGGAATTCAACTAGTTTTGGGCTTGTGTACAGAAAGTCGGCCTATCTATCACCAGATTTCATTGTTTCTTTAAGTTCTCTGTTCATTAGGTGATAGCACCTGTGATATATGTTGCTAGTAATATCACCGGTGATAGCACCTGTGATATCACATATCACCATGATTCACAGTGCTATCACATGTGCTATCACATGTGATATCACATGTGCTATCACATGTGATATCACCCGTGATATCACCTGTGATATCACCTGTGATATCACAGGTGTTTGAGCTTCTTCACATGGGATATCACTGCTGATACCACATGTGATATCACTGGTGATACCAAAAAGATAAGCAATCCTTGAGTAAACCTTTTTCAAACGACATGAACAGTTTAGACAAAATCACACATCTCAAAGTCAAAACGATAATTCTTCACTCAAAAGTCAAAATCATACAACACCAACATCATGAAATGATGACTAATTTTAGATCTAACAACTTAAACTTTTCATATCTGAATTACATTCATCTAAATTTACGATACCTAAAGAGCATTTATAAACTATAAAAACACCGATCTTACATCAAAACTAACTAGCATACAATCAAACTCTCACACATAACTAATCAAACTCAAAATTAAAGAGCCTCAACATCGATAACCGAAAACCAAAGCTAGGAACTAACACCTTCAAGCAAGTTAAATCTCAGTTACCATTGCATAATATTCATCTAAAATTACGAACAAACCCTGAATATACACAAAAAAACATTACAAGAGCTTGATTTACATCTAAATAACAAGATCTAATCAGCATTTTGAGCCTAATCAAATAATTACAGTTACAAAAGCTTAATCTACATCTAAACAACATTCATAATACAGAATAAGCATTAAGCAACAGGATCTGAACAAAGGCTAATCAACAGCTTATTGTACAACAGGATCTAAAGAATATTGAAAATCTAATCGATATATTAGTATTATACCTTGATCATATCGATAGGTTGAATGACACAAGTAGCAAGCATACCAGATGCACCTCCGTTAAACAAACGGCTTAACCGTCGGCGTCTTTATCTTCCATTTTGATGTGATATTTTGGTTAAAATTTTATGTTTGGTACGGTTATGGTGTGTAGTTATTTTGATCGGTGTAATTTGCTAGTGTGTGTTTTTAGTGTGTGTTAAGTGAGAAGTTACGGTGATGATGAATGAGAGGGGGTGTTAGTTGTGTTTTTTAAATTGACCAAAATGCCCCCATGCGTTGTTGATATTTTTTTTAACTAGTAAAATGTTTTAATCTTAGCCATTGATTGTTTTTAGATGGATGGTGGGGATGTGTCCCTTGGTATGTGAGATTTGTTTGGTTTGCAAAATAACTCTCCTCATAATTTGATTTGTACACATAATAATTATTATGAATGGACTATTATACCCTTTCTTATATTTAATTCATTATTTGATCTTCTTCTCAAAACTTCCATAGGAAACAAATTCCACTTATCAGTTAAAAAAATATTACTACGTAGACAAACCACCAATTCATGATCATGGAAAATTGTTATGCATGAAAATTTATAGACGTCATTTCTATTAAACTATGTAGGTTGGCCTAACCCCGAGTGTGGGCTTAGAGACTATTGGGTTTCTAGACATATATCCTTATACATATCGGATTAATGAAACATATCACCGACATAAAATTCTATCATTCAACAATCTCAACAATCATCTCAAATATCAAGACAAAAACATTCATCTCAACAATGCAAAAGGTCTTTGAATATTAAGACTGCATGGAATCAATCTCATTGAGAAGACAACAAAAACTTATGGGAGCAAAAAGTTACAGGAGCAACAATATATAAAACTTGTCTTTGAGTTTTCATGTGGTATGTGTCGATCAGTTGGTTGTTGGTTACTGGAGCAAAAATTTAGTGATTAATTCATAAGTAAAAACATAAATTAGTCAAATGAATATTGTGGATTAATGGGTGACAGCAGGAGTGATTGTCGCATTAAAGAAGCAGCAACAATCTCACATTAGGGTATACGGAAGGGGTTAAAAATTACATAAGGATATACTGGTACATTCACACTTGGTTTTATGTGTAAAAATCAAATTAATATGTGTAAATATCATTTCCATTTTTTTCTTACAAACAACATCTTATTCAATAACATTGGCCCCACATTGATGTCTACGGGCCGATCCACATCTAGAAACCGGATCCTAGTCTCCTACTCAATGTTTTAAAAACCGGATTTTTCGACGAACCGGATTTTCCACCGCGACCGGTCGAACCGGTCGGACCGGTTCAACCGGCCGGTTCAACCGTTTGACTGGAATTGGAATTCTCCGTGTTCTTTTTCTTACAAATAATGGTCAAAGCTATTAAAAAAGGGCTATAACCAAATAATACCACGTGCAAGTCACAAATTGAAACAGATCTGAAAAAATGAAAGAACCCTAAAGCCCAAATATCACTCGATCATCTTTTTCTTGTTGCCTCCTTTACTTATTTCGTTTGATTTTCATCAATGATTAGCAGAATCACCCACCCACCCACCATCCATCCATTGTTGTTGGTGGTAGGCTCTCTATCTTATCTTTTAACAAACCAATTATTTCAATTTTTTACAATCTGACTTTTCATTGATGAATACTTGATAACGTTGCTCTTTTATTATTTGATTTTCTTGAAATTGATTTGGTATATAGTTGTTTGAAACCAAATTGAATTGACTCTTTCGGAGTATAATCTTGAATATTTTTGAGTATTTCAAGTTGTGTTTCAGATCTCACAAAAAAAAAAAAAAAAAAAATCAAAACCGGTTGAACCGGACCGGTCGAACCGGAAAAACCGGCCAAAACCGGAAAAACCGGCCGGTTCTAACCATTGAACGGGACCTCTAAAAAACCGGGGTTTAAAAACCGGCCTACCAGCCGGACACCGGTCGAACCGGCCGGTCCGGTCCGGTTTTTAAAACACTGCTCATCTACTATAAATGCATCTTTAAACAGAAATTCAAAATATGTTTAAAGAAAAAAACAGAAATTCAAAATAAATCAAAACTGGTATAAAGTACAATCAACCTCGTCTTCTGCATGCTTCTTTGTCATCTACCTAGTATTACGACTCATAAATGAAATGTTCAGATTACGTGAGGATTTCTTCTCATATTTTTCCCTAAGATCGGCTACATATATCACGTCATGTTAGCGCATGAATGGTGTTTTCTATTTTTCCTGGTAGTAATATGTAATTATCGATCTCACATGTGTTCTTGTGCAACGTGTTTATAGTTTAAGTTATATATATACTTTACTCATGATATCCAGTTTCCCTCTTGTAAAAAGTCATGCAAATATATTTATTTACTAAAAATCTATCTGAAGTGTCGATTATTTAATGGGTTTTGTTAAACACAACCTATAGGGTTGTGTGTAAGCATTCCAAATTTATTATGGTCTTGGATTCCAATCACATTGCAGTATTCCCGGATTTAATATGGAATCCTAGAAGCGACTATCAAGCTGAATTATTAGACTTTTTTTTTTAAATGAGAAGAGTGAATTATTGAAGTGGTTATGTGGTAATTTAATGAAAAATTTATCAAACATATATACCAAGAGTCCAAGACTATGCCGCGATGACTTTTCAGAAGATAAACTTGATCAATCAGTATTCGTATTTTGATTTCCAAGATCTTATAACCGAATCATGCATGCTGCATGCATGACACAAAAGAGTTATGACCACGAGTCCACGACCACCGGCCCATCATGAGTTAATTGAGATACCGTATGTTATTTGTTTTGGTACGCGTTCCATGTCTAGAATAAGTTATTGTTAACTGAAAGCCGATCGAAAGTCAAGATCTCTAACAATAAAACATGACTAATTGGATCTAAACATATATATAAAAAGAAGTTCGTAATTCGACGACTATGGTTATCTAGAAAGGCGTTGAGGTAATTTCTTGCAATCACTTCGGACAAATAAAAGAGACCTTTCGGTTGAACTAGCTGATGGTTCTTCCGAGAGGCTTGTGTGCCGATCCTCCGGCTGCTGAGGATCCTTCGGGTATCTGCACACAACAACACGCGTTAGGCTCGCCTCGGGTGTTATCCCAGGACCCACCTCCGGCGTGAAAGTAAGTATTTGGTATTCCGAGGGGTTATGAACAGAAGTATGAAGTAAATGCTAATAATTTAGTTAGTTGAGAGTAGTAAATGAGCTAGGTATTTATAGTGCCCAGCCTCGATACCTGAAATGGCGGCGCCGTGTTTTCAGGGAACATGTCGCTGACATAATCCCGTAAATTCCGGGGCGGCGGCGGCGGCGTCTGCAGCTGCCATCTATCCAAAAGGTAAACGCCACTTGTCCCATTACTTACAGTGATACTGGCCGGATGAGTCGAGTGCCCTTCGGTATTTCCAGATGGCTCCATGTCGTTCGAACGGCCGGTCAAGACAGGCCGTCCGGACACATACGTGAACATGTCCCCCCCAGTATTGCATTATCGGTTGAAGACCGATGATGTAATACTTTTAAAGAATATCTTTGTCCCTTCCGGCATACGTCGCTCGGTCGCATATACCTGCAATACTTAAATAATACCTTTGTGCCTTTCGGCAAACATCATTCGGACACATACACCAACTGTCCCCCCCCCAGTATCACAGTATCGGTTTTACCGATGTTGTGATGCTTTGAAAATTCTGACATTACCCATGACATGATGACTTTGATGTACAGAAATTATCATTGCAATACTTTCTAAATCCTTTGCGATTTACAACATACGCCTTGCTACTTATATTGACTTAATGACCATCGCCCAGACACGTACGCCCCATTCTTATCATTTCCGAGGGGTCCAGGTTGTCAGCAATCATTATTGCTTTTTCAAAGAATAACTGTCATGTTTGCCTGGTGAGTCAATGTACTTTTTTGTTTTATCCGGAGGGTTTCATCTTGCAATATCGGCTGTGCTGATGGTGTGATACTTTAAACGATTTATGGATTCATGTTTGACATTTTTCGGTCGACCCGGACCGCTAGGATTGAGCATATCTTGCGTCATTTTAAACTGGCCGAGAGTCATTTTATATATATTTTATTATTATTGAAAAAGAATCGCAATCACAGAGTGCTGACACGTGTGCATGTGTCTAACGCGTGGGTGGAGGTGTTGACACGTCAGCGCCTGACTGGGCGTGATATTTCACGTCTTCCTTTTTACCTATAAATAGTCTCATTTGTGTCACTCATTATTACCGTAATTTTATACATTACTTCGAGACGCCTTGCGGTACTATTTTCCAAACAGTAATTGTGAGCCAATCCAAGCGGCTTTCATATTAGTCCTTCGTCTGCAAAGGTACGTTCCGAACCACCCATATCTTGTATTTACTTTGCTGTTCGGCTATATCCCGCTTTCCCTCCGTTAAACCATGTCGGATTCTCTTGCTTCGACTCATGACGAGGATACTCAAGAGGTTGAGGTATTTCTTCCCAAGTTTGACATTCAAAAATACACCTCTCGACTGGACGAAGAGGCTGTGCACAAGATAACTATGGATTACGGTATACCGATAGACCTGCATCCGCGGCTACCCCCGAAAGGTATGACAATGGACGAACTACCAGACGATGCTATCGGCTTGTACTTGGAATACTTCATTGAGGGTGGCCTTAGTGTACCTTTCTTTACCTTCCTGTTGGGTGTTATTAAATATTATAAAGTTCATATTTCTCAAGTGGTTCCGCTGGGAATGCATCGTGCGACCTTGTTCGAAGTGTACTGCCGAAGCTTACATATCAATCCTATTACTCCTCTGTTCCGGGCCTTCTACAAACTGAGTAAGCAAGGCCATTGGTTTTCTTTTGAAAAAAGGGTCGGTCGTGAGAAGAGGGTATGCTTTCGGGAAATTTTGACTGGTTTGAAGGGTTGGAAACGCGACTTCTTTCTGATAGATAGACGAGCCATTCCGTTCGCCATGCCTTGGAGGCATCATTATTCGGATATATCGGATCCGTATTCGAGAGGAGAGTTCGATGTTGCGGATGCCGACCGACTGGCTTAGGGTGTGATAGATCTCATCCAGGTTCCTCGGGCTTTTCTCTATGCCGTTGGGCTTACATCTCATTGGGAACATCCCGGCTATCGGGTCGCCATAAGGGATGCCGAGGGGAAGGGTATAGCCTTGCAGCCTTTGTTTCGTATTTCCCTGACTGGTATATTTTGTGTGCTTACTTCTTAACTGTTTAACGTTTTTATTTTTTGCAGCTATCACAATGTCTCAGTATTTGAAGAAGCCAAAAGTCCGAAAGGATGCGTCTGTGATGCAAGGGGATAAATATCCGGAGGGTCAGTCTCACGAAAATAGCCGGAGGGGCAAGGTTCTTCGGCCGGAAGAAAACAGCCGGAGGGCCAAGGAAGTATTGGCGTGGGCTTCACGTCCGAGGCCGCTGGTGCTGGTAAGCTTTTCGGAAATGTCACTCCCTGCATTTTGCCTTTGCATTCATTTTGATAATAATCGTTGCTCATTCTTACCTTCTCTTTTGTCTCTTTTCTTTTTACATAGGGGGTTCTTCCGGCGCTGGCTCTGGCCATGGGAAGGAGAAAGTAACTGATGAGGATGACCCTGCTGCTTTGCACGTTCCGGGGTGGAAAGTTCGCAAGGATGATCGCTTGGATGGTTGGGAAGTTTGTCGGGATTTGATGTTGAATCTGCCGACTCCGAAGGAAGAGTCGTTCCTGGAGAACCTGGGTGATGCTGAAGCTGCCCAAAGGGCCTGGAAGCTATTGGGTATGGGAGCCGTAGCTCAATCGGACCTGTTACTCCGGTTTGAAAATCTTCTTCATGAGCATCATGAGCTGTATCGTGCCCATCAACAGTGCGGAAACCTCGGAAAGAACGGGGGAGAGCTCAAACAGCTGAGGACCGAGCATTCCACCTGTATGGTGAAAGAATCGGAGTTGATGGGTCAGGTTAAGGAGTTGGAGAAGTTGGTGGAGGACGAGAGGCTGGCCGCGACGGAACGGATCAGTGCCTTGGAGGCTGATTTTGAAAAAGCCAAGTCCAAACTGAGCGAAGAGGTAAAAGGCAATCTGGCCCTCCACCAGGTAAAGAAGGATCTTATCGCCCGACTGGGCCGAACGGAGGCGGATCGGTTTAAGGTTGTGAAGGATGTCATCCCGGAGGTGGTTCGGCGTCTCTTGAATAGTCATGAATATAAGGAGCATTTGGCGGGCCCCTTCAGCTTGTCCTCACAATCCGGTTTCATGGAGGGTGTGGTTGTGGGTCGTAAGCCGGAGGAGGTGGCTAAAATTGTGGCCGAGACGGACGACCTGGATGTGGAGGCTGGCAAGAAGTTCGACCCGTTGTACGACGGGCTGTTCACCGCCGAGTATCCCTACATCAAGAAGATTAGCAGCTCCTATTTTAAGTCTCTTGATGAAATCCTAAAGATCTTTCCTGACCCTGCTCCATCTACCTCCGCCGAGGACCAACCTACCGGTGCTGCCGATGGATCAACTTCCGGAGCTCCTGAGACCGAAGTTGCTAACGTCCAGGGTTCTTCTGCTGGAGGGGGTGAGTCGGCCCCCTGATTATTTCGGATTTCTTGCGAGGCTGTTTTAAACTTTGTTGCTTTGAGGAAACATTTGGGGATGTAAGGCCATTGAGCCAAAAAAAAAAAAAAATTTATTTGATTCGGACGACTGTAATAATTTGTAACGCATAATTTGTATGATTTCTGTTTATTTGTATACCTAGCTATGTGGTTGCTTTACATAATTCGGCCTGTACCATGTTTCTCATTTTACGTATCGTTTTTATTTATTTCCGGAGCAATTTACCCCTTTGGTCAACCGGGATGTTTTAATGTTGCTTTGATCTTATAGAGCTTTCATCTCGGCTCGTGCGATGGTGTATTCCTTTGAATACTCGGATTGGACTATCGGATTTTATAAACTTGCCATTATCAATGATTACCTAATCTTTCTCCTTCCTCTTTTCTCTTTTTCTTTTTTTTATATAACATGTGTGGAGCAAAAAATGTAACAACTTAGTTTTCCAAAGATGATAGTTTCGGATTGCTTGGTCAACTTTAGCTTCTGTGGACCACCTATTATCCTTTCGTTCCGCCTGCGTTTTCGACCCCCGAACGTGTGCCGAACACTTGTTTGTTATTACCGTTACTGCTTGCGCAGTTACGGAGGTACAAGCTGACATTCGGCCTACATTCGGGTTATGAACGTACCACTTGTTTTTTATTACCTTACTATTTGCATAGCTCCGAAGGTACAAGCTTACGTTGGAGCTAGATTTTTGTTACGAGCGTATAATACTTGTTTTTTATTACCTTTACTATTTGCATAGTTCCGGAGGTACACACTTATACGTTTTTGGGCGACACACGCCGTTCTTTGAACACTGACCACGAAAATATCCGGAGGGCGCGAACCTCTCGGAGGGGTCACATTCGGCTTATGTTCAAAGTATAATAAATGATTACTCGGTCACCCCTTTTTGGGTGCCGTTATGGTAACCCCTTTTTGGGTATCCCATCTTTGAACATTGACCACAAAGATCTCCGGAGGGGGCCAGCCTCGCGGAGGGATCACTTTCAACTTATGTTCAGAAATTATATGGTAGGCCCCTTTTTGGGCATACCATCTTTGAACATTGACCACACAAATCTCCGGAGGGCGCGAACCTCTCGGAGGGATCACTTTCAACTTATGTTCAGAATGTAACAAGTATTGCAAGAACGTATTGTAGGAAAATTGCCTCCCTTCCACGGTGGGATAACTGCATTTGTCATTTAAATAGTTAATATCAAGCCTTTTCGGGCGTTACATAAGATATATAAACCAAGTATTCATGGGAACATTTTTAACAATCGACTGTCCGTTATGTCAACGGTGCTTTCCTTTCCGTCCTTGCATGGCTCGTGTGGTCCCGTTTGGTAAATTTCCATCCCTTCAGCGGGTTCATGCTTTTCTTGGCTTGCTCTCCTGTTAGTTTCGTTCCATCGGTATGTGAGACTACCTGCCGTTAGTTACGAAGGTATTTTTGTTCCTTCCGTTAGTTTATAATGAAAGCAAACATTGGCAAGAATGAAATAGCATTATGAAAATGTTTATTTTGTATTAATAGTTACCTGAACCGTTATTCCTACCTTGGTCAACTTGTAAGGATTTCTTCGGTTGTAGCATCGGATCGTCTCTCCAACAACGGATTCCTTCCCATGTTCCCCGGTGAATCTTCCGAATGCCAGGCATTCCTTCTGACATACCCTTTTGTTATTTCAGCGCTCCAAGCTTCTCCCCTTACCTCCTTTTCCTTCATCCGTTCCTCCATTGACCCGTGGTGCTCTTGAATTATTGGACGCGCGGCCAGCATTGCTATACCGCTTGGAGTAGGGAATTTGACCATCGAGTGAATAGTCGAGGGGATGGCCTGTAATTTTTTTAACCTGGTGCATCCCAATATGATGTTGTAGGAGGAGGGCGAATCAATTACAGCGAATTTCATCCAGACTTTCCGGAATCGGCCTTGACTTTCGAAGCAAATTTCTAAGTCTACCGATCCCCGCGGCTTAACGGGCTTCCCTGCGAATCCTACCAGAGTAGTGCTGGATTCTTTCAACCGGGCTTTAGCCGAAGGGTTCAACCGTTCAAATTGGTGTTCATACATTATCTCCATCGAAGCGCCAGGGTCCACGTAGACTCCCTGTATTGTCATCCCTTCCACCTCGGCTTCAATCACAAGGGGCTCGTCCGACATCTTATCCGTAAAGATGGACGGGAAGCTTATTGGAAGGCTCATCCACTCTTCTGAGTCTGTCTTTTCTCCTCCTCGAGAGGCTACTGAGCTCCGGATCATGTTAATGATTTTTCCTTGTTCCCCTGGTGGTTATCCCCTTGGGTGACTTTTCCCTTTCCTTTGAGACCTTTCAATAAATGGTCCAACTTCCCTGTATTTAATGCGGCTCTTATTTCCTCTTTGAGCTGCCAGCAATCATCGGTATAATGTCCCTTCTCACCATGATAGTCGCAATACCGGTCCGCACAGTCCTTCTGTATTTTCCCCTTTGTGGGAGGAGGCTGTGGTAACTTCAGTTGGTGCTCGGTTGCCAATATCTCTTTCGGTGTCTTCGTCAGAGCGTTCAGATCTATCGGCCTTGTCTCATTTGGCGGTTATCATGCGGCGAGGATCGATCCGGCTAGAGCTGTCATGCTTCGGGGGAACATAAGGAGCATAGTAGTCACTCCTGCGTCCTTTGAAATCAATCTTGAGGTTATTCCGGCGGCGATCTCCTCCGAAAAGGGGCCTTGGTTGTTGGTCACTTCTGCTGTGGTATGGGTTAGGCCGAGATTCCACTCTCTCTCCCTTCGGCAGCTCTGTTATCCGGAAAGCCTCTTCAGCACGGATGAAATCATCAATTCTTTCCAACATCTCATCGAGAGTCTTAGGGATCTTGTCAGTAACTTTTTTGCCAATTCCGGGCAGTGGTGACCGTTCAGAAACGAACCGATTTGCATAATTTCGGGAGCGTCTGGGAAATAATTGACCTCGCACACCCATCTCTCCTTGAAGTCCGGAAGGCTCTCATTAGCCTTCCGGTGAATCTTGTTGATCTCCGTGAGGTCCTTAGTGCTTACCCTTAACATACTAAACCTATTCAAAAACCTCCTCTGAAGCTCATCCCAACTATCAATGCTTCCTGTCGGAAGCTTATCAAACCATCCCCTGGCTTTCCCGTCCAAGGTTTGTTGGAACATTCGACACCATACGGGCATGGGCCATTCTTCGTGATTTCCTGCTCCGGTAAAACGATTGATGTGGTCGTCTGGATCAGTGGTTCCTTGGTATAGTTTTAGGTTCGTCGGTATCTTGTGCTTGGGAGATGAGAACTCTATGATCCTTTTCGTGAACGGGCACTTAATTACTTCCTTAAACGGTTTGCTCAAGTCATCGTCCACCTTTTTCCCTTTGCCGTATGGTGACCCTTCAACGTCCTCTTCCTCTGAATTTTCGTACTCGTCGCCGAGCCTCAGCATTTGGGGCTTATCAGGTTGCGATTGCTCGGTTGCTTGAACAACTCTTTCAAGGCTGAAAGATGACCTTCGATTAGGGCTCGGACATCCGGAGAGTCTTGGTCTCCTCCGGATCCCCCGACTTCCCCCGCATTCCGGACAGGGGTAAAAAGAGGTGTAGGACCCGTCATTCCGAACGTTGGTGTAGGACCCGTCATTCCGAACCTCAGGTAGATCGAGCGGAAGGTCCCACGGATGGCGCCAATTTGTTGAAGTAATTTCTTGCAATCACTTCGGACAAATAAAAGAGACCTTTCGGTTGAACTAGCTGATGGTTCTTCCGAGAGGCTTGTGTGCCGATCCCTCCGGCTGCTGAGGATCCTTCGGGTATCTGCACACAACAACACGCGTTAGGCTCGCCCCGGGTGTTATCCCATGGACCCACCTCCGGCGTGAAAGTAAGTATTTGGTATTCCGAGGGGTTATGAACAGTAGTATGAAGTAAATGCTAATAATTTAGTTAGTTGAGAGTAGTAAATGAGCTGGGTATTTATAGTGCCCAGCCTCGATACCTGAAATGGCGGCGCCGGGTTTTCAGGGAACATGTCGCTGACATAATCCCGTAAATCCCGGGGCGGCGGCGGCGGCATCTGCAACTGCCATCTGTCCAAAAGGTAAACGCCACCTGTCCCATTACTTACAGTGATACTGGCCAGATGAGTCGAGTGCCCTTCGGTATTTCCAGATGGCTTCATGTCGTTATGGACGGCCGGTCAAGACAGGCCGTTCGAAACATACGTGAACAAAAGGCAAGATACAAAATTGGAAAAATATAAAGATAGACGTGTGAAAAGATTTAATTGCTAGTAAAAGAAATGAATACTCTTAAAAGTTATTCTTGAACCAATAGTTAAACTTGGCCAAAAGAATTCAAACCGTGTTATTACAAACTAGAGAAAGGTTTGTTTAACTAGTGCTTGTTAGTGGTTATTTTTTATTACTCCCTCCGTTTTATATTAAGTGTCCATGATGGAATTTTGAGATGTCTCAAATTAAGTGTACAGGGAATATTTTCAACCAATGAGAAGAGACTTTAGTGGGTAATAGTGATATTTGATTGGTGGAGAGTGTAGTTGGCCTCACTTTCCTAAAACTTTGTGTATTTGGAAAGTGAACACTTAATATGGGACGGAGGGAGTATTATTTTTTTTTTCGAACATTCAGTCGGGATACGACATCTGAAAACCTTACTGAATAATAGTGAGGCCTTGCACGTACCCTAGACAACGAGATGTTGACCAGTGGTTATTAATCAAACTTAAAAAAATTAATTATGCTAAAAAAATAAATTTAATGCATACTAATTATAAAACTTATGACTATATTAACTAAAATCCGATTTTGAATTTAATTATCTTATGTTTTCCGTTTTTACCCACCTAATACAATGCTATAACGGCACTTGTTAGAAGAACACCTTCAACTTTCATAAGCAATTTATCCAAATGGTCTTTATGATATGGTATTCTAGTAGAATATGAACTTATTAAAAGTAAACTTGATTATTGTTTTTCATTAGATCAACTAGAGAAAGATTATGGTGCATATAAATAATTATTTATTATTTTTATTTTTTTATTTTTATTTATTGTGTGTGTGTGTGTGTGTAACTTGTGACAATTCTGAAATATAAGTTAAGTGATATACCCCACTAGTTTAATCCCTGAGGTGAGACGGCGCTATCTTATCATCTTTTATTTGAGTTGAAAACGATTGATCGGTTAACATTTCATTGTCAAGATTGTATCACCCCTTGTGTCATCTTTGAGCTTTTCAGCACTACACATATTTTTTCTTCTAGTATGAGTTTGTTGTTTGTTGAAATTTATTTTTAATCTTGGTTTAATTTGTATTCCTTATACTTTTTTGGATTAGTAATTCCCATTAGATCTTAAATCATTTTTCTTTTTTAAAAACGTCTTTGTTAACTTTGTTTAAAACTAAAGTTCTCATACAACGTCGTCTTGGGGCGAGTGCACCTCTCCTAATAACCATACAAAATCGTGTCTTGACGATTTTACTTAAACTACGTTTCGGATCCAAGGGAAATATAGAAAACGTGTCTGCTACATTACAAAGCCCGCTAAAAAGACACTCTACCGGAGGAAATCACACTCTTTGATTAGTGACAGAAGTAAGATATATATCTCTAATAGCACACGGTACGAGGCGTTCCAAAGGGGGCGATCCACCTTGGTTCGCCTGGGTATCGCCCCACACACCACCCCTCTCAGGCGACCTTGCCCAATTTAATTTTCAGGCGATACATTTGTATCGCCTTATTTTTTTTCTTTTACCCAATTATTGTTTGCCACGTGTACAAGGTTTATATTACTCCAATTATTGTCTGCCACATGTCGTGAGTCGCCCCTCAAGTTGCCCCAAACACCACTCCCCCTTTTTTTTGAGGCTACCCAACTTGCTGACTCAGCGCCACATGGCGCGAGTCGCCCCTCTCCTGGTAGCCTCACTCCCTTTAGCCTAATAGCACACGGTACGTACTCGTTATATAAAGCAATTTATAGCCTTATAACCCAACCCTATGACTTGACAACCCCACCCACCCACACCCACATTGAGTTATAAGGCCTCGCTCCAAATTTATCCACCGGGTTATAGGGCTTTTATAATTTACTTTTAATTTGTGTATTATTGGATTAAAGCGTGAGCCAGGAGGTGTCCTATATCTTGAGTGATAGAGAGAGAATGCTTTTGGTTAAGTTATAAGTTCTGAATTATAAAGTAAAAATGCTAAAATGACAACACTTTTCAAACAAACATTATGACTCATGTCATGTCTGTTTGGTTGGATTATTAACAGATATCTAATTTCCATGAATTGGCTTAAATGACGGTATTTCAAATTCTTTGAAAGAGTGGGAAACTTAAATTTCCATCTTTATCCACTAAAAGTCTAAGAGCTTAAAATAGATAAAATTTTAACAACCAAACACACGAGAGAATTTCAATTTTAAGTATTTAAAATTCTACAAGATATGAAATTTCATAATATGAAATTTCACGAATCAAACGCCACCTAAGTATATTTCATGGATCACCAATTCAATTTCTTCTTGTTTGTACTTTTCGTAAATAATCTCTTTGAAATTCTTGTTAGGTTTCATAAATAGAATTAAGGGAAAATTGCAAAAATGTCCCTAAAGTAGCCAAAATGCGCAAGGATAACACCGAGAGAAATTTTGTTGCAAAAACGACATTAATGTTTTTTTATTTATTTTTTATTTATTTTTTTATTTATTTTTGCAAAATAGCCACTGAGAGGCACTGTACACTAACTCTAGTTATTTTTCTCGTTAAGTTGCATCGAATCTGAAGGTAGTATTGTCATTGATAACATTAAATAGTCCTGATATTTTTGTGTCAATTTCCTCCTAATATGCTCATCATTTGTATCAATTTACTTGAATATATACTCTTATTCGTTTATATTTCATTTTCAGGTTACTAATGAGCATTGGAACGAAGAGACGCGGATTTGAAAGGTTTTTAATGCAAATATACAAGAGTATGCTCACCAGACAAAGGTTACGGCGTAAATCCATACCCTACTTACGCCGTAACATGGATTTATACTAGAAGACCAAAGTCAACGCTGACCAAGGTTACAGCGTAACTCCTTCAGATGTCACGCCATAGATATGTTTCCAAGACTTAGAAGATTTTCGTGGTCTAAAGAAGTTACGACGTAACCAATTACAAGGTTACGACGTAAAACCATTAACGAGGGTTCTACGTTCGTAACCTATCTTTAGGTTACGCCGTAACATTATCACTGTGGATAAGATCGTCATAGATCCAAAGGTTACGGCGTAACTAACCCTAGTGGTTACACCGTAACTTAGTCGAGGCTCTAAATACAAGCCCTAATTCCGCATTTTTACATATCCTCTAAACACACAAAAATCAGAGACGTTTAAGGGCTTCAAGGAGGACGATTTCCAGCAGCATACAAGTCATTTCCAAGGGAGAATTCACGCTTATCACCACATAAGTTTTAGAATTTCATATTACATTATTGTATTTAATTCCATGTCTTCATTCATGATGTTAAACATTGAATTTTCTGCATGCTTTAATATGAGAGGCTAAACACCTTTGGTGTTAGCCTAGTTATGAAATTGTTAATGTTATGATGTAGTTTTCTCGTTCTTTATCGCTTTATATGTATACTTTCTTTGCTTATTTCAAGACACCCTTGTTTTGGTAGCTTAGAAGTTTTGGTAGTATCTAGAAAGCTAGGAGAATTGACCATAGGACCCTCGTGAATCAGGTTGCGAGTAGTGGTAAAAATTGACCATAGGACGATCACTACCTTGCGTGCGAATTATACTAAACGAACACCTTCCAAAAGGAAAAGCTTAAGAAGTTAGGGGGAACCTAAGATCCGAAAGGCCGGGTTCTGTTAAATAAGTCTTAGATCGTAGCGGAACGTAATGACTCTCCCATTTTGTAAACCCACGAACTCTTGTAATCATTAGGTTACGGAATAGGATGTTATGGAAGATAAACCTAGACGAATTGACCAACTGAGTCTACTTGACTTAAAACCCCATGTGGGGCAATAGAAAACATTAATTAGAAAACGTAATCATAGCATAACAAGATTAGTAACTAGGCTAGCACGCTTCTCCCTATTGATATCTTTCCACGTTTTAATTGCTTTTATTTTATTTCATTTCTTTAGTTTAATTAATCAATCTACAAAAAACCCCTTTAAAACCAGTGACACTAGAACTTAAAGTAGATCCACACGCATAGCTCTTGGGACGACCTCGGTTTTACCGAATACTACACTACACACGACTGGGTACACAGCCCGTTAGTGCATTAGGTAAACCATAGGTAGACGAGAACTTATAAATATTAAAACCTGGTCAGAAATCCTGCATCAAGTTTTTGACGCCGTTATCGGGGAGCTATTTTAGGGTTTTTAACTTTTAGTTCGTTTAAATTTATTGTTTTAGTTGTATTAATCTTTTGAACATATCAAGGTACAAGACTAGAAGCGCTAAACCTTTCTTAGTGACACCTTACGAAAATCCGAAAAGGCAATTTCGGGTTAAAAGAAACAACATCCCAATCTCTGTCCATAAAATTTTATCATTCTACGAATCAGAGCCTTCAGATTCTGAGCCCGAATTTAATGAGGCCCCCAATATAAATACACTTACTGTTGAACGCTTTAAAAGAACAAGAGAACTAACTACTTATAAGTTTTCTGATCGTTTATGGGCTCTAGGTTGTTACACCTTTGATCTAGGATTAACTATTAAAAGCATGATGATAATATTGGCGGAATATTCAATGAACGAATACAATACTATCACAACAAGGTTTTTCCAAGTTCATCGTTTGTTATTCCATTAGCCCCAATGTTACATGATCAATATAACACGATTACTATCTAATCAGGGATCGAAGATCCTTGAGGCTAAACAAACCTAAACAACATTAGACCCCATGTCCAATGTTTATCAGACCCCATGTCTGATGTTCATCACACACACTCTTTAAGTGCTCTTACATTTTAACACAACTTTGTGTTGTTGTAATTTGAGAGTACGAAGCACTTTGGTTGATCACTAATCTCACAGTGACACATTCACTGTCCACAGTGACCCACACCTTTATCTAAGGGGTATGATATTCCTTTTATAACATAAGGAGATCATTTACAATTTGATAAGTGTTTAGTCATCCACTTGCTTTTACATGTGTCAAGTCAATAAGATACAACTTGTATCTTGAGTGTTCAACTTGATGACTTGATAAAATATCTAGATATTATATTTTGTATAAACATGACTCATACAAAATAAATATCTTCTTCGTTCTTATCTTTGTAGCAGCAGAGTGACTCATTGATTCAGCAGCACCTTCGTTTGAACTAGCAGCAGGTTGTTACACTAGCAGCAGTCTCATTTTGTACTAGCAGTACCTTTGTGTTGAACTAGCAGTACCTTGCTTGTGAATCAGCAGTACCTTGTTGGTCTAGCAGTACCTTGCTTTTGGACCAGCAGTACCTTGTTGGTCTAGCAGTACCTTGCTGTTTGGACCAGCAGTACCTTGTTGGTCTAGCAGTACCTTGTTGGTCTAGCAGTACCTTGCTCTTGGACCAGCAGTACCTTGTATTTTGCTTATCATTCAGTATATAATATGTTTCATTCTTCTTGTTTATGATCATCAAATCTATGGAATATTTAATTCCTTACAATCTTCCCCTATTTGATGATTACAAAACAAACACTTTCTTGTACGAATTTCCCTAGACGAAGTAGAGAAATTGAGATAACTAAATCTCACCATGAATGAAACTATACTGACTTCCCCTTAATTTATGCTATCCACCACGTCTCTTCCCCTTTTTGTTATCAACAAATAGGAAATTTACAAATATGATTTTTACAACTACAAACTAATATTACAAATCAAATCTATCCTTCTAATATCTCAAACTACCCTCCATTAAGCTTTCCGCGCTAAAAATGAACTTGAGACATCAAAATTTTAAATCATCAGTAGCAATACAAATAAAAAGTAGCAATAATCAATAACTTTTCCTGTGGTGATACACATACAATAAATGGTTATACATCTAAACATTTAAGCTTCCCCTGAAACCCATATGTTAACCATTTCGAATCTTCAATTCTGTAGGCTTTTATGACTGATGAAGAAAAACCAATTATTACCAACTTGTTGATGAAGCTGAATAAACCATCTTGTGTCCTATATCTTGTACTAAAACTGACTTTGAACGTATACCCATGTATAGGGAGACCTCAGTCTCTTGACAATAACCTCATCTTCTATGAGACACTGAGCACTACAATGTTACTCCTTTAAGTGTTTGTCAATTCATAGTCACTTGAACGAACGAACAAGTTATCTTTAAAGTGTAGTCAACCACTTTAAGATATGATAAGAACACAATTTTGAAAATTTCAACTTTAACTTCAAATAAGCAACAAATGACCTTTTTCACCAATAATAAATTGATAAACAAGCCTTTTTATCTTTTAAGAACCAACTCTCTTCTGTGTGTGATTCTTCCCCTATGTGTGTGTAAACCAAGAAAGAAAAACCAAAAATTCGACCATACCTCAACTGTTTTTGCAGCAGTTTTCAACGATGCATATCTTGCAACCTAAGGCTCAGATTGAAGATCCCTCCGGTGAGAATCTACCTTGATATACCAAGAACCTTCAACAAAAATTTCAGCCCGATCCAACGGTTAACGAAGGAGTTATCGCCTTTTGAAAACAGCCCTGCAGTGAGTTACGAAAATACGAACCAGATCCGAATTTTTCTTCTTTCTTTAGCTAAAACCTTTTCTTTTCCTAGATTCAGAGCCCCCCGCTTTGATACCACTTGTTGAAAGCTTTAAAAGAGTGTTCACTTACATCTAATGAACAAGCTTTCTTGATCGTTTATGGGCTCTAGGATGTTACACCTTTGATCTAGGATTAACTATGAAAAGCATGATGATAATATTGACGGAATATTCTAATAAAGAATACAATACTATCACAACAAGGTTTTTCTAAGTTCATCGTTTGTTATTCCATTAGCCCCAATGTTACATGATCAATATAACACGATTACTATCTAATCAGGGATCGAAGATCCTTGAGGCTAAACAAACCTAAACAACATTAGACCCCATGTCCAATGTTTATCAGACCCCATGTCTGATGTTCATCACACACACTCTTTAAGTGCTCTTACATTTTAACACAACTTTGTGTTGTTGTATTTTGAGAGTACGAAGCACTTTGGTTGATCACTAATCTCACAGTGACACATTCACTGTCCACAGTGACCCACACCTTTATCTAAGGGGTATGATATTCCTTTTATAACATAAGGAGATCATTTACAATTTGATAAGTGTTTAGTCATCCACTTGCTTTTACATGTGTCAAGTCAATAAGATACAACTTGTATCTTGAGTGTTCAACTTGATGACTTGATAAAATATCTAGATATTATATTTTGTATAAACATGACTCATACAAAATAAATATCTTCTTCGTTCTTATCTTTGTAGCAGCAGAGTGACTCATTGATTCAGCAGCACCTTCGTTTGAACTAGCAGCAGGTTGTTACACTAGCAGCAGTCTCATTTTGTACTAGCAGTACCTTGTTGTACTAGCAGTACCTTTGTGTTGAACTAGCAGTACCTTGCTTGTGAATCAGCAGTACCTTGTTGGTCTAGCAGTACCTTGCTCTTGGACCAGCAGTACCTTGTTGGTCTAGCAGTACCTTGCTCTTTGGACCAGCAGTACCTTGTTGGTCTAGCAGTACCTTGCTGGTCTAGCAGTACCTTGCTCTTGGACCAGCAGTACCTTGTATTTTGCTTATCATTCAGTATATAATATGTTTCATTCTTCTTGTTTGTGATCATCAAATCTATGGAATATTTAATTCCTTACACTTACCATGGAGCAATATTTAGGGAGGACAAACGAAAATTGGACAGGGGGACTTGACAAGGCACCAACCCCAGAAACAGCAGAATTTGAAATTCAAAGCCAATTCATCGAGGAATTACACAACAAACAGTTTTCGGGAGATAGGGATGAAGATGTGCAAGAACACGTGGAACAAGTTTCATATTTAGTAAGCCTTTTTTGTGCTTAAAATGTTTCACGCTATTCTCTTACGCTCAAGGTATTCCCAATGACACTTATTGGAACTGCAAGAAAGTGGTTTAATTGACTACCTTCCGAATCGAAAGCAACGTGGGATATTCATAGGAGACAATTCGTGCAAAGATTTTGTCCGCCCTCTAGAATGGCAAAACTTCTTGGGAAAATTCACCGATTTATTCAAGAAAGGGAAGAAACGATATACCAAGCTTGGGAGAGATACAACAACTCCTTTACCAATGTCCAACGAATGACCTCAATAAGCATCAGAAAATTTACATCTTCTACCGAGGATTGGATGCCGAGACTCGCCAACTTTTGGATTCTCAAAGACCAATTCCGGGAATGACACCCGATAAAGCCTGGGAATCTATCCAAAGGACGGCCGACCACTGTCATAAGTGGCATATTGAAACAGGATATGGACCTAGGGATAACTTTAAACATAAAGTTATGAAAACAATGATCCAGAAGGAAAATAACTATGCCCTTGAATTTGAAATGAGGAAGGAGGAAAGAAAGCTGAAGATGCACAGAGTAAAGAAGAGGTGAACAGTATTGTTGGAATAAAGGACAAACTAAGCTTAGAGGAGTGAGTGTACAAATACATTGACGAGTCCACGAAGAGGCAAGCTAGGGAAGAAGAAATGCTAATGAAGTTTGTCAAAAGCACTATTTTGTCCCTCGAGGCTCACGATGTCAGGATTAAAAATCTCGAGATAAAGGTGGAACAATGCGCCCAAGCCATTAAAGATTGTTTGAATGGGCAGAACGAAAGAGCTAACGAAGAAATTATCAGTACTGTGACAATTGGAGAAACTAAGATGGTGGCAACCGAGGAGACTTAGAGTGAACCAACTACTTTCTCCGAGAAAGTCAAGAGGAGACTGGTCAAAGAACAACTTCTACTTGATGATTTGGGGACTCTTCTAGTTAATTTACCTTTAGTTGATTCGATTAAAAATAAATCTAATGAAATTCAATTTTTGCAGGAACTAATCAACAATAAAGGTAGCTTGGAAGAGATAGCATCGGTGAAGCTGAATGCTAGGTGCTCAGCTATTTTGTGGAATGAATTACCTCCAAAGAAAAAGGACCCAGAGAGCTTCACTCTCCCATGTTTCATCGGTAATCTCGAAATTAGCAATGCGTTAGCTGACTTAGGGGCTAGTATTAGTATTATGCCCTATTCTATGTTCTTGCGTCTAGGAGTTGGAAGTTTAAGACCTATCAAAATGGATATAGAAATGGCCGAAAAATCCATTCAATCCCCTGAGGTGATCGTGGAAAACATTTTAGGAAAAATTGATAGGTTTGTTTTTCCACTAGATTTTTTTTATTTTAGAAATTGTGGAAGATGACAAAATCCCTATTATTCTTGGAAGACCTATACCTGCCACCGCTTATGCTAAGGTTGATGTTTATGCCAAGAAAATGACCCTTGAACTAAGAGGGGGGGGTAATAACTTTTACGGCTAACGAAATTGTTTCTTCCCCCAAAAAGGTTTGTATGTTAAATCAGGTACAAGAGACCGTCGATTTGGGTGATGATCTGGAGGCATTCTTGGTAAGTGAAGCTTCAAAAAATTCTGTTGAGCATAATGATATTTCATCTGGAGAAGACTTTGACGTCTTTTTTGAGTTCGAAGAAAACGATGAAAAACTAGGAATTGGGCCGGATGACTTCATCAATGATGTGAACATGGTCCCTTATCATGCTAATCCTGGGGACACAATTACGCAACAAGCCCAACCTCTTTTCTTTGGAACGAACACAAGGATTCACCACCGAAACCCCTATAACCTACAGCTCACATGCAAGATTGGTTTCATGGATTTTCATCCTTTTGTTGACACAAGCTCGCCAGTGAATATTATGTCCAAGGAATGTTATAATCAAACAATGAAGAAGGAATTAGAATACAAAGGAAATAACTTCCTTGGGGTTGCCACTAATATTCACGTATTCGTCGGAGTCTACACTTTTCTAGTAGACTTTATGGTGTTGGATGACGTTAGTGAGTTCATGGAAGATGGCTTACCTAGTATAATTCTAGGGAATCCTTTCAAGGTAATATCCAGTTTAGAAGGAGATGCTAGTAAAGGAATTGTGTGGTTGAAAAACGGGATTGATAAAACATTTTTCAAAATGCCGAGAACCGTATCCAATTTTAAACATTGGACAAAGAAGCAATTGAGTTTAGCCCGACCACTCCTTGACATAAGCGATGAAGATAAAGCCAACGGTTTCGAATACCCTTCCAAAAAATAAAAGGATTCTATAAGGGTTGTTTGGAACTTGGTAATGAATACAAGGGAGACGACAAGTTTATTGAGTGGATGCAACGTGGAGATTGTAGCTTCCACGAGATGACTAATAGCCACTTTTGAACGTGGCCCTGAGTCTAACTTAAAGACTCGTTAATAAACAAAAATGCTTCTTCGGGAGACAACCCTGAATTATCCCTTTTTCTTTCCTTTTTATTAGTTTAGCTGGGTTTGGTTTGTTTTGTTATGACATTTTGCAGATTTGGAGACAGACGGATGGCTTGGAAACGCACCATGGAGTCTTTCACTCCTGGAATTCCTCTCAAAAATTTCTACGGCGTAACTTGCTGATATGGTTACGGATATCTGCAGTTTTGTCAGGTGTCATTACTTACAGTGTAACTCAATCATGAGTTTACGCCGTAACTTTCTCCTGAACCAGAAATTTTTTAATTTTTAAATTAACTTTCTTACCAAAACCTTGTATTAGTTTTTAAATGAACTTTGTGGGGCTGTTCCCTGTAAAACCTCACGAGACTTCACTCGTCCACTCGGGACACCGAGTGGTTTAAAAGGCTTGTTGCATACGCTAAATGCAACCGTGATTCCTACGAAAGTGAGTTAGGTTTCTTTATTTTGTTTTTATTTTTCTTTTTATTTTAGATTTATGCTTGTGGTAGTAACGTGATTTCAGGGATTTGGAGTTTGCTCATTAGGCGAAGCGAAGGCAGGTTTTCTCTAACACGTTCATTCTACCATTTTCAAGAGCAAATTTCAGAGGAGTTCTCGTTCTAATTCTTCTTTCTCTCCTTTATTATTTAATGATTACGTACAAAAAGGACTTTGTACATTTCAAGTGGGGGACAGGAGTAGAATTATAACTTGAACTTTATTTTGCCCATTTTTCTAGTTTATTTTGAAATATTATGCCATTTTTAAAATTTTGACATGTTTTTCTTAACCTAACTAGAATAGACCTTAGCCAAGCGCACTATACCATTTGATTTCCTTTTTGAGGTTTAGCCTTTCACAGTTTCCCCATTTTACACAAATCCACCAAATATTGAGTGTGCCTGGTAGTTTGTAAACTTTAGAACTTGGCTTTTACATCATTTCGAGACCATAGACGAGTAGTGTGTCAAGTTAGCTTGATACATTTGGGAGGGACATTTTGAGAAGGCAATGTTTAGGATTTACACCAAATAGCCATATGTGTTTAATTGTGTGCGTTTATTGATTAGTCACCTCGACTTTTCGACCCCCGTGTTAAACCCTTTTATTGCACTCACCTTTAGTGCAAGATACCCCTAGTTACACCCTTTCGAGCGATTCTTTTCGTTTCTTCACCCATATAATGTATTGTTTCGTTACACCTATTCACCTTAGCCTACCGTGTAGTCTTAGTTTGTGATTGGGAAGCCGCCGTTTGCCTAAGTTTGAGGTTTGGGTAGAGAGATTCGGGAATCACGCCTACGTTGAAGACATATCATTAAAGATCATTGAAGACCCCCCATATTTCTCATATATGATTCATCTCAAGTGGGGAGAGGTCTAGTTATTGTTTGTAAACAAAAAAAAAGTAGTTTATTTGTTTAGTGTTGTAAAAAGGATAGTGTATGTATTATAAGCACTAATCCTTAAGTATTGGAGCTTATTGGACGAAGAATCGAGGAGCCTACCTCGATACATTTGATTGAAGATTGAAGTTGATGGCTAATCATACATCAACTATTTTTGAAGACTAAGTTAGTGTGCACCTCACCATATGACAACTACATTGGCACACTAACTTATTACATCATGATCCGGTTTTCGTGTCTTGAAGCTTGGACTTTGGATGGACGGTTGGCGGTGACGACTTAGTTATA
Source organism: Artemisia tridentata subsp. tridentata (assembly GCA_021014915.2). NCBI lineage: Eukaryota > Viridiplantae > Streptophyta > Magnoliopsida > Asterales > Asteraceae > Artemisia > Artemisia tridentata. The sequence continues at coordinate 316,736,051 of CP139503.1, forward strand.
GGCTAAGACTATTTTCTTCTTTATTTTTTTAATTTTATTATTTTTTACTGTAACACCCCAACCCGATAAGGGTAAAGATGTCATAATAATGGTTTCATATCAGATCAAAACAAAGCGTATATCAACAGTAATACAAGAGTTCTCAAAGGTTACAAATGAAATACTGAATATACAAGGCTACAAAGGAAACAAAAGCTAAATACTAAGTCTGCAAATGCAAATCCTTCTAATAGTCTCTACTTCAGAATAACTATCAAGGTCTTCTAAGTCCAAAAGTCATCTTCACTCATACCCAGCTTCCAACTAAAACCTGCCGTAGGGAAAGAAATGCGGCTGAGCTTAAAAAGCCCAGTGAACAGATATATATAAACAAAAACGAAAGCAAAAGAAAACGAACATGTATAGTTTGGTGCATTGGGTTTACAAAGGTATAGTCAAAGAGTACAAAGTAAGAAAGAAAAGGGTAGGTCAGTAATCCACCACGAGCCCGAACATAAATCAAATATAGTAACCATGTCTTCATAATCATATAGAGGGGAGACCTCTCAGATAATCAGATAATATGAGGGGTGTCCTCATTCTTCAAATGGAGTATCTAACTCCCGAACTTGTGAAAGACGTGGATTGCACCCATGCATCAGTCAACCGAACAATAATATAATATCAAATCATGTTAAATCCACTAATACGAACACGAACCTAGGATGCATCCATACGCCCCCCGAACAATAATATTGGCCATAATAAATAATAAAGCGCGCATAGCAAAATGGGGACGGTGTGGAACATCACTCGACCACACTGGAGTCATGCCATTGGTGCATCAATGACACGGCCACGTTACCTTCATGGCTAGGAAACGAACTTGGCTCAGGTAACAAACTGAAGGGTCAAAGGTCAAAGGTCCAAATCATAGCAAAGGTTCAAATAGTCTAAGTCATCGAATCATAGTCAAAGTCCAAATATCAAAGGTTCATGGCAAAAGGGGTCATCTCCAATATCAAAGTCAAATGAGTCAAAATGAACGGATCAAAGGTTCATAATCAAATGGTTCATTTAAAGAAATCTTTATCAATTGATTTTTCATAAAAATGATCTTTAATAACGGTTTTCACAAAAGTAGTCTTTAAAAGTAATTTTCGTAAAAGTTTAGTAAAATTCCATATAAACGTGGTATTGCATCATTCATAAACATCACTTAAAAATAGTTTTCCTCAAAACATTTCCATGATATAATTACAAAGGTTTTCACATTTAGTTACCAAAATTAAATGAACCCTCGAATGTGATTCGAATACTAATATCACAAGGTAACGAACGAATATCAGATGGATCATTATAGATGCTCAAAGCAAAAAGGGTCATATCGAACATCAAAGTCTAAATGAATCAAACAAACGAACCAAAGTGTAGGGGAAACATAGAAATGGCTTAGGAAATCTTAAAACGGATCAAGATAAATGAGTCATGAGAGGGAAAACACCCTTACTGAAAAAGGGTAGAATATCTGTACCTTATACCGCAAGTGCAAACATATCTAGAAATATAAAGATCAGAAACAACTCCATCTTTAGCGAATCTACACGAATACATGGTCGTCTTATTATTAACATCTTCTTCAAATCAGATTTCTCATTTTAGTCGGCTTTCCATTTTTGGTAACTTTCCATTTATAGCAGGTTTCCAAAATTAGCAAGTTTCCATTTTTGAAAGTTTCCTTATTTAGCAAGTTTCCAAAAATAGCAAATTTCCATAATTAGATAAATTCCACAAAGTAATTTGGTTAAGTCATTTATTAAATATTATTATGGAGATAGGGTTCATTTTAGCAAGTCATGATAGTTTAGGGTTCACTATGACAACTTTTATATTTTAGGGTTTCAAATGTAAATATGCCCAAAGTTAAGGTCCAAAATGCAAATATTACAAATTATCCATTTTAATCCATAAGTTCCCAATATATACGATTCCAATACTTCCACTTTAACAATTTTACAAATTTATACCCTTTAGTTTACAAAATCACAATTTAACCCTTATCATAATTATATTTACACATCAAGCCCTCAATTTTACAAAATTACTCAATATCCCTCCTTTTTAATAAATGGTACGATTTATCTTCATCTTTACATAATTTACAAAATTGGTCCTTTAACTTATAAAAGGTACAATTCGATTCTCTAATTAACCATATATACACATTAAACCTTTAAGTATCCAATTTTACACATTACACCCTTCATATCATATATTATACGAGCACCCTCAAGTTTCCAGAAATTACAAACAAGTCCCTCTATTTTATTAAATTTTCAAATCGAAATAAATAGTTAAGTAATTTACCAATTAAACCTTTTAATTACAAAATTTACATATAATACCCCCATATCATAATTTTTACGATTTACCCCTGGTCCAATACATATTACAAAAATAACCCACAAGTTTAGAAAATTACAAAACACACCCAAAACATTTTAGATTTCCAATCGGTAAACATAAAAGTATGAAAACTCTAACCCTAAAATTATCCAATCATTTCCAATCATTGAATTAACCTTAAAACACATTTAATGTACCAGATCCATCACCAAAAATCTAAACCCTAGCCCATACGATTTGTTTTTATTTTAAGACCCTTTTTATATTAAACCCGGTTATCAAAATAATTCACCAAGTGTGATCTAGGCTTCGACAATTACAAGTAGCATTTTTCTAGTGTTATATAGCACGAATAGGACCAGAGAAAAATAAGCTTGAAGGACACAAAATTCATAAAAACCGATTCACCATTTATTTGGTTTTTTAGGGTTTTAATTCGTATTTTAATTCAAACGACTTGAGTAGCATGCATGGATCGTTATAGTCATTTTATTTAGATCATATATGATGTACAAAGAGTAACAAAAATACCAGAAAATCTTTAGAATGATCGGATGAGGTGGGGAGAATTTGTACCTCTCGGCTAGGATTAAACTCGAACAAAAACTAAAACCGAGTGAACCAAGCCTTCAAACATCGAACACCCATTTTTCTACACTTCTTCTAGCACCAAGGAACTCAGTAAAAATGATAAGAACTCGTGGAGAATTGTGGTGGCCGGTTGTGGAGTTTTAGGGTTGATTTTAGGGATTAAAGGATAATAGGAAAGGAAATAAGTTGGGAAACCGTGTATTATTAGGGGGAGGGAGGAGATTTCGGCCCAAGTGAGTTGAATGAGATAAATCTCTGATTTGTAAATTGATTTCCCCATTTAATTGATGTTTATCTCTTAATTTAAAAGATTGTATACATTTAAATGTAAAACAAATAATAAAACATACATAAGTATATATTTTCGGCTTATATGGTATTTTATGTGACAAGTATTTTTTTTTGCACATGTAAAATATTAAAATGTAGTAACCAAAATTTTTCTTACTTCATATGTGGTTAATTTCCAAGCGTTTGGGATTTGTTTGGTGTTTTATGTAAGTTTTAGTTAAATTTTAAAGTTACAAGGGCATTTTGGTCATTTTGCATGTTTTCAAATTTTGGGTATTACAACTTCTTCCCCTCTAAAAGAAAATTTTCGTCCTCAAAATTTGATGTCGCAGGGTTAGACGAAGTCGTAGCAAATCGCAAAAAGATCGTCACAACATACTCACGCCCGGGGAGGTTCTTCCAAAAAGGATCTTCAGACCAAATAGTTTCTCATGAGTCAAATCAAACAAGGTGGCTTCAAATTTCTCAGAAGGAGACAAAATAAGTTGATTCTGATCAAAAGGTCCATGCAACATAAAATGGATGATAGGTGAATTTTCTGGAAAGTTCATACGGAATGCGAACAAGATTTCAAATCAAATTAACTGTATCAACAGTAGAGAGCTCTACAAAGAGTTTAAGATTCGTAACTGAGGTCAACAGAATGCAAAACGAGAGTCCAAACTCATCCAGATATCTAATGAACGAAAGTAAAGTATACGCATAGGTAGAATGAACCTAAAGTCTCACTAATCACGGTAATCCAATGGAGATTCAAATTCTAAACTTCTTAGGTACTCCCCAAGATATCCTATGCCCACAACAAGTGCACGTTATATGATGTAAGTATTATCACGTTGGCCAGACGTCATAATACTGGCATCATATAAATATGCCCCCATGATGGTCATACTTTATCTCAAGTCGTGAGCAAAACCACCTATCTTAATCCACCTAGTACTTCTACATTCTCAAAGTCAACAAAATCAAATGTCATAGTCAAGAGGGAAAACAAAACTATTCGCAAGAGTATCAAAGTCCCAGATTGCCTAGCAGAAGTGAGGTACGCCGTCATAAGCATCATATCTTCCACAATTCGCCAAAATCTCTCAAAACAAAGCCATCACCGGTCATACGAAAAATAAACACGGAAATGAAATGCTTCCAGGGAACTTGAATCATTAGAGGATCTTATAGCAAAACTTAAGAGGGTCAACGGAAATGAAAATTAGTCGTCGACAACTTCGGCCTTCATAGAATCAATTTTTCCAAACATACAGGGTCTGTTTTAAAAATCCGTTCATTCAACACATCTAATCTCTTCAAGTCTGGTTAATCTGTCTTCGTTTGTCCATAAATCTGGAAGTGAAACAAAATCGTGTACTTTTGTCTGGTTCATCAAGCCTCCTGCAATTCTTCTTGGAATGTGATGGAGTAACGTGGATTTCTGGCACGATCTTTAAATCTCTTCATCATCCAGTCTGCCTCCGCTCTCAATTCATCTTAGTACAACCAAGGTGAATAGGGAAGTGAGACTGCATGTCTTCATCAGCACTAGGTTCGCCATCTCGACTAGGATTTCTTCTTCTGCATCGCCAACACTTCTGCCTTGTAAGGAATGTCTTCACTCTTCAGGGTAGCCGCCGTTGTTGTCAACTCCAAGTCAGGCAGTGAAATAATTCTTCTAATATGTTTCTAGTCGTCTTGATGCATACGAAAAACTTTCTGTGCAGCAAGGGAGTATCACTGAGTCTCTTTCTGAAATATCCCAAAATTGTTCCGCCCGAGGGTAAGGAAGCTAATTTCTTTTTCAGCTTTTCCAAAACTCCATTCTCAATCAAACTAAGCTGTTTCTCTCGGTTCATGAAATTTCTCAATGGTATCGCAACTTGTAAACATCATCCAGAATTCTTCTGCAAAGTTCAAAAAGGTTTCAGTTCTTCATTCTGTCATCGGTCTTGACCACTTGGTGATAGTTTTCAAAACTTGCGGAATTTAGAGAGATATCCTCAATTAAGAACATCGTTGTCTCTACAAATATCAATCTCTCAGAATGTACAAATGATCGAAGAATTTCCTAACAAAGTGCAAAGATGATTTTCATGCCCTTCCTCGTCTCCGAACATACTATTAAGTCATACAATGACCATTTGCCCAAGTACTCATGAGAAAACATTATTTATCAAATTCGCGAAACAGTCAGAGCTTTAGCTAATACTATTAGCGTCACTAACCGTCATAGCAGTCGTTACAAATACGGAAGGCGATTTCAAGAATAACTTCAATTTATACTTCCATCTGAAAGAAACTTCGCGCTTTGAAATTGAACAGATACATAGACGTTTCAGGGTAGAGAAATAATGATTCCTAACAGCGATACGGTTCAGCTTCCAGTAATCACTACATATCTCCTGTCACCATCCTTCTTAATCGTGAACGAAACTGCAATACGCCCAGAAGATACACTTAAGCAAACTTGCTTCCTGGTCTTCGGTTGCTGCTCTTCCCGGTTTGCTCAAATCAACTGGTATGATCCCGGATACATCTGAAAGATACCTTCGCTTAGTGACTAGACAATCTCTCGGTATCATGTCAAATCCTACTTCACGCTCCGGTGGAAAAATTTGGTGGTTCGACCAGGAATCATATTCAGAAAACGCAGGGTGTCAAATAACTCTCAAGATGCGATTCATTCATTGGTGTACGAAATGGGTCCTAGAAAAACTTCATAACCGCGAAAGTAACACACGAGTCTCCAGAGTAATAGTGATAGCAAAGGGTTTAACAATTGGTAATCACAGTAGGGAGTTCAAAATTGTTTCAAACGCTAAAGGTGAGACATAGAAGGGTAGTTGTCAATATTTGAGTGATCAATCAACCAATTCTTTGTAGGAATAAAATCGAAGTTAACTATCCGAGGAAAGACAAATCAGCATAGCAAAACTTATCGTTCAAAAGTGAGAGGAAACATTCTTATACTCGTGGTTAAACACCACAAGACTTCTCGTAGGGACAGAGATGGGTGCAACGAAATCAAATAGTGTCGAAAGATTCATAGATACTTATCAAAAGCAAAAGACAATTAACAAAACATATCCAGTATGTCATCGCCATGGAGGTTCTCAGAGTGCCCGAAGAGGCGTCAAAATGATTAACGAAAGGATCAGAGGTCAGAGTCAAAATCTGAAGATAAGGATCAAATAGTGTCAGGCAATTTTTATGAAATTCTCAATGCCTTCAAGATTTAATCAGGTTTAAATCTTAGGTGGTGCAAAGCATAAGCTTTCACTTTCCAAAAGTGGTATCAACATGATCTAACCAAAAGCAAGGCATGAATCAGAGTGATGCGAAAGCAATGATACTTAAACATATGCCTTATAGTCTACCCATTCCTCACTGGTCAAAACTTATGTTCCTATAGGGAAATCTTAAAGCAAATTTTCAAAGGTTGTCTTACGAGCGCCTATAGGGAAAACTTAGTGGTCCTAACTTACACAGGCCAAGGGTAAATGTATTACGAATCGCAGCCTGTTTCTCTAACACCATAATCGTAACACCCCAACCCGATAAGGGTAAAGATGTCATAATAATGGTTTCATATCAGATAAAACAAAGCGTACATCAACAGTAATACAAGGGTTCTCAAAGGTTACAAATGAAATACTGAATATACAAGGCTACAAAGGAAACAAAAGCTAAATGCTAAGTCTGCAAATGCAGATCCTTCTAATAGTCTCTACTTCATAATAAATATCAAGGTCTTCTAAGTCCAAAAGTCTCTTCACTCATACCCAGCTTCCAACTAAAACCTGCCGCAGGGAAAGAAATGCGGCTGAGCTTAAAAAGCCCAGTGAACAGATATATATAAACGAAAACGAAAGCAAAAGAAAATGAACATGTATAGTTTGGTGCATTGGGTTTACAAAGGTATAGTCAAAGAATACAAAGTAAGAAAGAAAAGGGTAGGTCAGTAATCCACCACGAGCCCGAACATAAATCAAATATAGTAACCATGTCTTCATAATCATATAGAGGGGAGACCTCTCAGATAATCAGATAATATGAGGGGTGTCCTCATTCTTCAAATGGGGTAGCTAACTCCCGAACTTGTGAAAGACGTGGATTGCACCCATGCATCAGTCACTGAACAATAATATAATATCAAATCATGTTAAATCCACTAATACGAACACGAACCTAGGATGCATCCATACGCCCCCCGAACAATAATATTGGCCATAATAAATAATAAAGCGCGCATAGCAAAATGGGGACGGTGTGGAACATCACTCGACCACACTGGAGTCATGCCATTGGTGCATCAATGACACGGCCATGTTACCTTCATGGCTAGGAAACGAACTTGGCTCAGGTATCAAACTGAAGGGTCAAAGGTCAAAGGTCCAAATCATAGCAAAGGTTCAAATAGTCTAAGTCATCGAATCATAGTCAAAGTCCAAATATCAAAGGTTCATGGCAAAAGGGGTCATCTCCAATATCAAAGTCAAATGAGTCAAAATGAACGGATCAAAGGTTCATAATCAAATGGTTCATTTAGTCGAAATCTTTATCAATTGATTTTTCATAAAAATGATCTTTAATAACGGTTTTCACAAAAGTAGTCTTTAAAAGTAATTTTCGTAAAAGTTTAGTAAAATTCCATATAAACGTGGTATTGCATCATTCATAAACATCATTTAAAAATAGTTTTCCTCAAAACATTTCCATGATATAATTACAAAGGTTTTCACATCTAGTTACCAAAATCAAATGAACCCTCGAATGTGATTCGAATACTAATATCACAAGGTAACGAACGAATATCAGATGGATCATTATAGAGGCTCAAAGCAAAAAGGGTCATATCGAACATCAAAGTCTAAATGAATCAAACAACGAACCAAAGTGTAGGGGAAACATAGCATGGCTTAGGAATTTAAAAGGATCAAGTAAATGAGTATGAGAGGGAACACTTATGAAAAGTGAATATCTGTACCTTATACCGCAAGTGCAAACATATCTAGAAATATAAAGATCGGAAACAACTCCATCTTCAGCGAATCTACACGAATACATGGTCGTCTTATTATTAATATCTTCTTCAAATCAGATTTCTCATTTTAGTCGGCTTTCCATTTTTGGTAACTTTCCATTTATAGCAGGTTTCCAAAATTAGCAAGTTTCCATTTTTAGAAAGTTTCCTTATTTAGCAAGTTTCCAAAAATAGCAAATTTCCATAATTAGATAAATTCCATAAAGTAATTAGGTTAAGTCATTTATTAAATATTTTTATGGAGATAGGGTTCATTTTAGCAAGTCATGATAGTTTAGGGTTCACTATGACAACTTTTATATTTTAGGGTTTCAAATGTAATTATGCCCAAAGTTAAGGTCCAAAATGAAAATATTACAAATTATCCATTTAATCCATAAGTTCCCAATATATACAATTCCAATACTTCCACTTTAACAATTTTACAAATTTATACCCTTTAGTTTACAAAATCACAATTTAACCCTTAACATAATTAGACTTACACATTAAGCCCTCAATTTTACAAAATTACTCAATATCCCTCCTTTTTAATAAATGGTACGATTTATCTTTTTTTTTGGGTGCAAAAGGTGAACATATATTATTAATAACAATGGCTCATACAATCAATAAAAGAGATATAGACATGCCTATAACTCTTGAGAATACAACCATATGAAATACATCAGAGAACACTAAAACATCTTAGATAATAAAGACTCAGAACAAGAATCAACCATGCTTCATACAATCTTCAATACCAAACAAGCCTGCATACAAATCATCTCACTGTAACATCAAAATCACCTTTTTATGCACCAATAACCATCTAGCTACATTTCCACCTTATCTACTTATCATGAATCATTCAAACTGCCACCACAATAACCATGATAATCTAGATTAGTGGCTTCACTAGGAACCCATAACCTCTCCACTGCAAGGGCTATACCAACTGAGCTACATTTCCATCTACAACAATGGCTTCATACAGTTGGGAACACACACCTTGCAGTGAGTACCAACCATTACCTCCTTAGCAGTGCATATCTAGGACCATGTAGGTTCATCTTTCACTCCTCACAATTCCTAGAAACATGCACCACCACACCTGTTCATTTACCCTACACAGATGGAAACTCACTTTATGGTTTTCAAAAAATACATAGACTGCCAATTGACCTACACACCCCTTTTATTACCTAACAAAGGCCTATAAGAGAAGGAATAAGCTAAAAGACAACTGTGAACTTCTTGAACCCCAAGATACAGAGCCATCATCTTAAGTGAACACAACTCATTCAGTTTCCATATAATCAGAAATCTGAAGAGAAGGTTAAGACCTTTAAAAACAAGCAGAGAAATCAAAAACACCACCTCTGCACATCCAAATGAACCAATGTTGGATGATAAACCATCAGAAGAAGTATTCTGATGAAGGGAGACCCCATTCTGAAGCAGGAAACTACATTATGGTAGTATAGACTAATATCAAAGAGAATTTCTGACCAAAAACTATTACCCCAACTGGATCCACAGTAATAGGTCAAAACCTCTTCAATATTAGGAATACCACTAGCCATCTGCATATACATTCTTACCCAGAATACACCAATAACAGTACCAGAATCACTTATAAAACCCCATTATTCACTTTAAGAGTACCTAAAAGTCACACCCCACTCCTTCTCAACACTAATAGTAGCACTTGTCTTTTTGACTTTCAAACTATTCAATCTACACTTGACTGTATCACATAAGTTTTGAAAAAGAACTTCCATGCTTCTCTTCTCATCTCTGAATATCCTATAATTCCTTTCCTGCCATACCATGTACACACAACAAGCCAAGCATAATCTTCTGACCACACTACCAATAGAACTGCCATTATACATATTAGAAAATTGTCCAATTAAGTCTTGCCAACCCATATCAGCCCACTGCATACCATGTATTTTCTCTAGCACCTTACTCCACATCCCATTAGAAAACTTACATTTGAAAAATAAGTGATCATGTGAATCCATTTCCTCATAGCATAGTGAACAACCATCAAGTCCTGAGATCCCCATTTCCTTATCCTATCATGAGTTGTCAGTTTCCCTTGAATGGCTAACCACAGAATAAATGCATACTTAGGTATATTCTGTGAAAACCAAACTAGTTTGCTCCATGAGACTGCATCACCAGTGTATAACAAATCTTTATATACTTGTTTAACAGAAAACTTACCCACAACACCTTCACAATTCTTCCACATCAACTTGTCCTGCTGCTCATCATTAAGTACAATGTTATGGGACACATCATTAACTGGTAACTTAGTAATCCATGTATTAGGCCATCTTCCATTACTGATTTCAACAAACTCCTTAACAGTCATATCAGCTTTGAATCTTTCATCATATAGATCTCTATAAGTGATGTATGCATTAATAGCTCCAATTCCAGACCAGTTATCAAACCACATTGAAGTGCTTGTCCCATTACCCAACTTTTTGACCATATGAGCTCTTACATCTTGCCTCATTCTAAGAATATTTCTCCATCCCCAACTGTCATTAGCCTCCTCACTTATTTCCCAAATACTTCTTCCTTTCAATTTGAATGTGTTAACCCACTTCACCCAAAGAGAATCTTTATCCACAGCAATGTACCAGAGGTGCTTAGTGATCATGGCTTGATTCCAAACACTTAAGTTTTTCAACCCAAGACCCCCTTTAACTTTTGGTTTACACAAGTTTTTCCATGCAACCTTAGCTTTGCCATCTGCTTGCTCACCTTGATTCCAGAGAAAACCTTTTAGGAGCCTATTAATATCATTAATAACAGTTTGAGGAAGTAGAAAAACAGTAGCCCAGTAGACATGAATTGATTCAATATAGAAGCCACCAATTGTAGCCTACCAGCATAAGATAAGCATTTATTTTTCCAATTAAGAACTCTATTTTTGACTTTATCAATCAAGCATTTGCATTCTTTAACACCTATCCTTTTAGTGATCAAAGGAACACCAAGGTACGATTTATCTTCATCTTTACATAATTTACAAAATTGGTCCTTTAACTTATAAAAGGTACAATTCGATTCTCTAATTAACCATATATACACGTTAAACCTTTAAGTATCCAATTTTATACATTAAACCCTTCGTATCATATATTATACAAGCACCCTCAAGTTTCCAGAAATTACAAACAAGTCCCTCTATTTTATTAAATTTTCAATTCGAAATAAATAGTTAAGAAAATTTACCAATTAAACCTTTTAATTACAAAATTTACATATAATACCCCCATATCATAATTTTTACGATTTACCCCTGGTCCAATACACATTACAAAAATAACCCACAAGTTTAGAAAATTACAAAACACACCCAAAACATTTTAGATTTCCAATCGGTAAACATAAAAGTATGAAAACTCTAACCCTAAGATTATCCAATCATTTCCAATCATTGAATTAACCTTAAAACACATTTAATGTACCAGATCCATCACCAAAAATCTAAACCCTAGCCCATACGATTTGTTTTTATTTTAAGACCCTTTTTATATTAAACCCGGTTATCAAAATAATTCACCAAGTGTGATCTAGGCTTCGAAAATTACAAGTAGCATTTTTCTAGTGTTTTATAGCACGAATAGGACCAGAGAAAAATAAGCTTGAAGGACACAAAATTCATAAAAACCGATTCACCATTTATTTGGTTTTTAGGGTTTTAATTCGTATTTTAATTCAAACGACTTGAGTAGCATGCATGGATCGTTATAGTCATTTTATTTAGATCATATATGATGTACAAAGAGTAACAAAAATACCAGAAAATCTTTAGAATGATCGGATGAGGTGGGGAGAATTTGTACCTCTCGGCTAGGATTAAACTCGAACAAAAACTAAAACCGAGTGAACCAAGCCTTCAAACATCGAACACCCATTTTTCTACACTTCTTCTAGCACCAAGGAACTCAGTAAAAATGATAAGAACTCGTGGAGAATTGTGGTGGCCGGTTGTGGAGTTTTAGGGTTGATTTTAGGGATTAAAGGATAATAGGAAAGGAAATAAGTTGGGAAACCGTGTATTATTAGGGGGAGGGAGGAGATTTCGGCCCAAGTGAGTTGAATGAGATAAATCTCTGATTTGTAAATTGATTTCCCCATTTAATTGATGTTTATCTCTTAATTTAAAAGATTGTATACATTTAAATGTAAAACAAATAATAAAACATACATAAGTATGTATTTTCGGCTTATATGGTATTTTATTGACAAGTATTTTTTTTTCGCACATGTAAAATATTAAAATGTAGTAACCAAAATTTTTCTTACTTCATATGTGGTTAATTTCCAAGCGTTTGGGATTTGTTTGGTGTTTTATGTAAGTTTTAATTAAATTTTAAAGTTACAAGGACATTTTGGTTATTTTGCATGTTTTCAAATTTTGGTATTACATTTACCATTTATGTGCATCCCATGTCTTATCCTACCGTTTAGTCATGAACCATACTTAGGTGAGGGAGTGAGCAGTCATTGGTGTCTTGGCCATGGATTTGGTCATGTATCGATGGTCTTTGTCGCCTTCGCCGTAGTATGCTAGTAATGACAAATCACCCCTAGCCTTATATTTATTCACCCAACATTTCCTTTAAGGATTGTCTTGACCTTAGCTCCAGTGGTGGAGATTTGTGTAACTTCCAAGCCTATGATAGAATACATGCTACGACCGTGCAATGAGTGACCACCCCGAAATTGACACTTAGATTACAGAGAGTATGAGTGTTTCGTTCCCATTTCGTGAGGTGTTCGGCTTTGATAAATTCTATCATAGGAACTTTTTAAACTCATATTTTCCCAAGTATCTAGGGAGATATCTTTTTAAAAATTATTCTAATACGGTCTACTTGAGGGCAAGTAGAGTACAAGTGGGGGGATATTTGATAACATCAAATAGTCCTGATATTTTAGTGTCAATTTTCCCAAAATATGCTCATCATTTGTATCAATTTACTTAAATATATACTCTTATTCGTTTATATTTAATTTTCAGGTTACTAATGAGCATTATAATGAAAAGACGCGGATTTGGAAGGTTGTTGGGAATTAAATATTCAAGATGTCTAATATCGGGTTCTAATCCAAGAAATACTCTAAGTGTAATTCTGCTACTAGTACAAATGGTTTCTGCTGTTAATGTTGATTCTGCTGATAGTGCATTTCACTCTGCTGATAGAGATAAATGACTCTGCTGATAGGCTTAACATTCTGCTGATGAATTCTGCTGATAACGATAACTTGTTCCTGCTGATAGTGAACACTCTGCTGATAAAGGATAAGATCGAAAAGATATTTATTGTATTTTGGTCAACAATATACGGTAGATAATATCTTACCCCATGTGCTTAGTTAACAAGTTGTATACATAGATACATGTTGTATCTGATGTACTGACACTCTAAAGGATAAGTTAACAAAGTAAGTCGGCCAAGACTTTAAACAATATGTAAAGATCTTTTGACTATAAAATAGATCTTAGTTGTGATATTAGTGTAGTTTGTCAAGTGTGTTAGAATATAGAACATAGAAGTTAGTACATGCATATGTTAGAACAAACACAAAATATATCACAAGTGATAAAAACTTAAGATTCAAGGTTGTAACCCTAGTGATATCTCAAGATCACTCGTATTATTATCTTTAATAATATTGAATCGTTTAGTGATAATCTTTATGTGTTCATTGCTAACTAACAAACATAACAATTCCATTTCCATAACATACACAACCTTCTAAGTTTGGTTGAGTGAATTCCGCGCACTTAATCATTTTAACACAACATATCATACACACAAAGTTACAAGGTTTAACCACCTTAATCGTGTGTCCAGGATCCTAGCAAGTGGTATCAGAGCACAGGCTGATATTGTTGTTTTTAGAAGAAACAAGAAATGGATGTACAAGATGTTCAACAAATGTTGCTGCAAAGTTGCCATGATCAAACCCAATGAGTTTGAGTTATGGAGGATGAGAGTTGAGCGAATATTTTATGGTTCAAGATTATGCTCTTTGGGCATAATTCAGTATGGTGATTCCTTCACTTTAGGCTACTCAGATGTTCTTGTTGAAGGGAAGACAGTTAGAAAAAGAAATACTGGACCAGTTTCCAATGATGAAAAGATACAGAAGAGAAATGATCAGAAAGCAAGAAACTTATTGCTTATGACCATTCCTGGTGAGCAAATGCTATCTTTTAGCAAATATCTTGATGCAAAAACTCTTTTTGAAGAGATTTGTGCATGGTTTGGTGGTAATGAAACTACCAAAAAGACACAGAAGACTTTACTAAAGCACCAATTTGAAAACTTTACTGCTTTTAGTAATGAGTCTCTTGATAAACTATTTTCAAGACTACACAAGCTTGTCAGTCAGTTAGCTGTGTTGGGTGTTGAGACTGAGAAGGAAGATCTCAACATGAAGTTCTTGAAAAGTCTACCTGTTGATTTCCATACTCATGTTATTGTCTGGATGAACAAACCAGAAATTGAAACAATGAAGCTTAATGATTTGTTCAACAACTTTAAAATTGTTGAACAAAGTCTAAAGAGAGGTGGAAATTATGGTACTAGTTCTGGGAATGCTGCACTCTTATCAGTTCCTAGTGTTAGTCATACAGAAGAGGTAGATGAAGTTGAAAGTGTTTCTAATGTTCTTTATGGTGGTCCTTCTACTAGTTTACAAAAGGATATTGCTGGACTTGGAGATCCAACATTTTATGCCTTTATAACCAGTCAAGCTAGTGGTTCTCCTCTAAATCATGAAGACCTTGAGCAGGTAGATGGTGATGATTTGGAAGAGATGGATATTAAGTGGCAAGTTGCTTTACTTAGCATGAGGGCTAAGAAGTTTTGGCAGAAAACTGGAAAGCAAATTACCATAAATGGTAATGATACTGCTGGGTTCGATAAGAAGAAAGTAGAATGTTTTAACTGTCATAGGTTGGGACATTTTGCTAAAGAATGTAGAAGCCCAAGGAAGCAGGATAATAGGAACACTTGGTATAAACAAGAGAGGAATAAGGAAGTACTGGTGGAAGAGCCAAAGGCTATGCTGGCTATTGATGGTATTGGATATGATTGGAGCTCTATGGCTACTGAAGAGGATGCACCACCAAATGCTGCTCTTATGGCCACTGATTTTGCTCTAATGGCTTCTTCTGATTCAGAGGTAGATACCATTCCTACTTGTACTAATTCATGTCCTAATCTTAAAAATTATGAAGACATTAAAAAGAGATTTGATGCTTTTAGAGAAGAGTTAATTGATGCCCTTCATAATTTAGCTAATCATAAGAGGTGTGTAGGAGTTCTAGAAAAACAGATTCAACATTTAAAAAGAATGAATCTACGTTTACTGATGACTTAAATGCTTTAAAAAGAGGAATAGCATTCAAGAATGAATTACTTAATGATCAAAGTAGACAGTTATCTGAAGTCAAAACTGAAAAAGAAAATGTTAAGGTAACTATAGATACTCTAGCACATGCCTCAGAAGGAATGAATAAAATTTGGGAAGCTCAGGTAATTGATAAAGCTAATTCAGGTGTAGGTTACAAAACTGTCCCTCCACCATATAGAGGTGTTCCTTCACCTCCAGGTGTTGACCTAGCACATACAGGTTTAGCTGAGTTTCAAGAACCAATCATGGAATATGGTTCTAAGGCTAGTAAGAGCCTTAAGGTAGCAAAGATAAGTAAAAGTTTAGATAAAACTTTACTTTATCAGGACAAGGTGTCCTTTGCTAAGAAAGGAGAAACTATAGTTGTTGAAGATTGTACAACTGATAGTGATGATGATGAAGAAGAGCAGGTTATGTCTAAACCTGAAGTGGTTAAGAAAGTAGGAACAAGTGTTTCTAAGGTAGTCAAACACAATACTGATAGGCCTAAATCAACCATTAAGCATGTTAGGCAACCAGTTAGATATTGTGAGCAATATAGAACCACCAACAAGCCCAGAGGTAACCAAAGGAATTGGAACAACCTCAAGTCTAACCAATTAGGTGATGACTTTACTTTTTATAATAAAGCTTGTTACACATGTGGTAGTTTTGACCATCTTGCAGCTTTCTGCAACCAATGGGTAACTGGGTATGAAAACCATAGAGTGAACTTCAAAAGGCAAACACCTAAATCTCACTTTCACTCTAGTTCTAAGAAATCAAACCCCAGAGTAGTCAAAAACAAGTCTATCTCAAAATCTGATCCTGCTGATAGACCAAATGATCCTGCTGCTAGAAAATTTGTTCCTGCTGCTCGACTATTTATGACTATTAACCCAAAATCAATAGCTAAGGGTGCAAAAACATTTTTCAATCATGCACCAATAACTGTTCTAAGGCCCATTCAAACAAAAGCAGTGGTCCAAAAACAAGTTTGGAAACCAAAGGGTAGAACTACAAAGTTAGCAGATTCTGCTGCTAAGCGTGTGGTTCATTCTGCTGCTAAGGGAAAAAGGGCAAATGCTGTTAAGGCCTCAGCATGTTGGATTCTAAAATCCAATGTTGCATCAACCATCCTCAAAAGATTCAATTACATTGATGCAAGAGGCAGATCCAAGTCAGTAATGGCTTGGATCCCCAAAAGAAACTAACACTCTTATTTGTGTGCAGGAACATTCAAATGATCAGGAAGAGGATCAAGGATACTCAGATAGTGGATGTTCAAGGCACATGACAGGCAACATGTCTTATCTCTCAGATTTTGAAGCTTTCAATGAAGGATATGTTACCTTTGGAGGGGGTGTTCGTGGCAAAATTTCTGGTAAAGGTACAATCAAAACCGGAAATTTAGATTTTGAAGATGTGTACTATGTAAAAGAGCTAAATTATAATCTTTTTAGTGTTTCACAAATGTGTGACAAAAAGAATAATGTTCTTTTCTGTGAGACTGAATGTCTTGTACTTTCTCCTGATTTAAGATGCCTGATGAAAGTCAAGTAATTCTTAGAATTCCTAGAAAGGGCAACATGTACAGTGTAGACATGAAGAACATTATCCCTAAAAAGAATTTAACTTGCCTTGTTACAAAGGCCACATTGGATGAATCAATGAAATGGCATAGAAGGCTTGGTCATATTAACTTCAAAACCATAAATAAAATTGTTAAGAATGGTTTGGTAAGAGGTTTACCTCACAAAAGATTTGAAAATGATCAAACATGCATTGCTTGTCTAAAAGGCAAACAACACAAAGCCACTTGTAAGCCCAAGATTTTTAACTCTATCAATCAGTCTTTGTTTATGCTACATATGGACTTATTTGGACCTGTTTTAGTAATGAGCATAATGCATAAGAGATATTGTCTAGTTATTACTGATGACTATAGTAGATTTACATGGGTTTTCTTTTTAGCCACTAAGGATGAGACATCAAGCATCCTTAAGGACTTCATTACACAGATAGAAAATCAAGTAAGCAAGAAAGTGAAAGTCATTAGATGTGATAATGGGACAGAGTTTAAGAATAGAGTTATGGATGACTTCTGCAAAGAAAAATGTATTAAGAGAGAATTTAGTGTTGCTAGAACACCACAACAGAATGGTGTAGCTGAAAGAAAGAATAGAACACTAATTGAAGCTGCTAGAACAATGTTAGCTGATTCTAAGCTACCTATAAATTTTTGGGCAGAGGCAGTCAACACTGCTTGCTATGTTCAAAATAGAGTTTTAGTTGTGCAGCCTCACAATAAGACATCATATGAACTTTTTAATGGTAGAACTCCTGCAATAGGATTTCTTAGACCTTTTGGATGTCATGTGACAATACTCAATACCTTAGACCATTTAGGAAAATTCGATGGTAAGGCAGATGAAGGATTCTTTGTTGGTTATTCTCTTAATAGCAAAGCATTTAGAGTTTACAACACAAGAAAAGAAATAGTAGAAGAAAATCTACATGTGGAGTTTTTAGAAAACAAATCCAATTTAGAAGGTCAAGGACCAAAATGGCTATTTGATCTAGAGTATCTAACAAATTCAATGAATTATGTGCCTTTTGTTGCAGAAACTAATGATTTTGCAGGTTCACAAGCAACAAATGAGGCAGAGTTAGAGAAAGATCAAAATGATGTGATAATGCCAATATGGTCAAGTTCAATTGTGGAATCAACTTCGACAACTGATGAACCTTCTTCTAGCAAAGCTAAAGAAAGTGTTGAAGATGAAAGTAAAGAGTATGGAACTCAGGAACAACAAAATGTTTCTGCTGGTAGTATTTTTGTTGCTGCTGGTAGTGTATCTGTTTCTGCTAACGACTCTGCTGATAAGCTTACTGATTCTGCTGTTCGGCCAAATGACTCTGCTGCTGGCCCTTCAGAAACAAAAGAAGTAGAATTCTCAGATAATGAGGTGGATTTCAACAATCTTCCATCAAATTATCAAGTTCCTACTACACCACAATCAAGAATTCACAAAGTTCATTCCCTAGATCATGTGATTGGAGATATACAGTCAGGTGTGAAGACAAGACAACAATTGATGTCTTCAGACCAACAAGGGCTTCTTGATGCCCTTTATGCTTCAAAACAGCATGAGCTTTTAAATTCTTGCTTGTTTGTATGTTTTCTCTCACAAGCTGAACCAAAGACAATTCTTATAGCCCTAGATGATTCAAGCTGGTTAGAGGTATGCAAGAAGAGCTTCTTCAGTTCAAGATTCAGAAGGTTTGGGTGCTAGTTGATTTACCTACAGGTGTGAAGGTAATTGGCACTAGATGGGTTTTTAAGAACAAAAGGGATGAAAGAGGAATAGTGATCAAGAATAAGGCTAGATTAGTAGCCCAAGGGTACACACAAGAAGAAGGGATAGAATATGATGAGATTTATGCTCCAGTAGCAAGGATTGAGGCAATTAGGCTGTTTCTAGCTTATGCTTCATTTTTAGGCTTCACAGTCTACCAAATGGATGTCAAAAGTGCATTTTTATATGGTAAAATTGAACCAGAGGTGTATGTTTCACAACCTCCAGGTTTCATTGATCCATTACATCCAAAAAAAGTGTACAGAAGTAGTGAAAGCTCTATATGGCCTTCATCAGGCACCAAGAGGTTGGTATGCAACACTAGCTTCCTATTTATTTGAAAATGGATTTCAAAGAGGAAAGATTGATCAGACACTGTTCATCAAACAGCACAAGAAGGATCTTCTGTTAGTGCAGGTGTATGTGGATGACATTATCTTTGGATCTACTAGGAAAGATATGTGTTTAGAGTTTGAGAAACTTATGAAAGATAAGTTTCAGATGAGTTCTATGGGAGAACTTACATTCTTTTTGGGTTTGCAAGTTAAGCAATCATCTGAAGGCATATTTATTAGTCAAGACAAATATGTTGCGGAGATACTTAAAAAATTTCAATTTGCTGATTCAAAAATAGCAAGCACACCAATGGACTCAGAGAACACCTTCTGAAAGATGTAGATGGAGAAAATGTAGATGTACACAATTACAGATCTATGATAGGCTCTTTGATGTACCTTACATCATCTAGACCTGATATCATGTTTCCTGTTTGTGTTTGTGCAAGATTTCAAGTTACTCCAAAGGTTTCTCATTTAACTGCAGTCAAGAGAATTTTTAGATATCTCAAAGGTCAACCAAGGTTGGGTATATGGTATTCTAGAGAATCTCCTTTTGACTTGGTAGCATATTCGGATAGTGATTATGCTGGTGCTAGCTTGGACAGAAAGTCAACAACTGGAGGATGTCAATTCCTTGGGTGTAGACTTGTCTCATGGCAGTGTAAGAAACAAACAAGTGTGGCGAATTCAACAACTGAAGCTGAATACATAGCTGCTGCAAGTTGCTCTAGTCAAGTTCTATGGCTTCAAAACCAACTCCTTGATTATGGGTACAATTTCTTAAACACTGTTATTCTTATTGATAATAGTAGTACAATTTGTATTATTAAAAATCCAGTGCAACATTCTAAAACAAAACACATTGAAATTAGACATCACTTTATAAGAGACTGCAATGAGAAAAGATTAATTCAAGTTCTTAAAATTGCATCAGAACATAATTTTGCAGATCTGCTAACAAAAGCTTTTGATGTTTCAAGGTTTCAGTACTTGGTAGCAAGTATTGGAATGCTTAATCTTTAAAATTTTCAAATAATGTGTTTATGTAAATAAATTTTTGTTGGTACTTCTGGATTTATAAGGTACTGCTAATGTATCATAAGGTACTGCTAAGCACACAAGGTGCTGCTAGTACAAATGTAAATTGTGTTATTCATATAGTTGGTCTTATGATTATACTAATGCAAGACAAGTACTTTGTATTTTGTTCTTTTGGTTTTAGACTAACAATTTCAGGTATGAATATGTAAACACAAAGGATGTTTTCAAGTGAAATGGAAACAACAGAATTGAATTATTAGCTGCTGACCATAATAGGTTTATGATGGACTGAGTTTGGGACTTTAAAGCTCTTTAAAACTTCTTTCTTGAAATCAGTTATGATATTTCACATTGAATTGATGACTTAGTTGATCAGATAGTAACTGATACAACTCACTTTCTATCATTTTATACTTTTAAGTATAATGTGCAAGTCTGAGGACATCTGATAGAAAGAACAGCTAGTAAAAGTGAATCTAACACTTGTGTTAGAGGCAACAATTACTATGAGCTGGAAACCCTGTCAGGAAAGCTCTTTGAATGAGTTTATCTTTACACAGGCAGATATTTATAACTGAAAAATATTGGTTCTCATACAACCAGAGGTTGCTTTAAACCGAAATGCTGATTAAGTGTCTGTTATACACTTGATTCCTTCAAAATGGTTGAAAGTAGTATGATTTTTCAATTCTAAAATCATGAACATACTACTACGTCAAATGATTTCTTAAAAGGATTTTCAAGGATTCACAAAAACCATCCATTGATGGATCATGAATCAAAATGTCCACTGATTCACCTCTCATAGGAGTTAACACACCTAGAAGTGATGAGGGCAGTAACTTAAACTCTTAAGGAATTGATGGCTTCATGTACAATATTGTCTGACAACAAGTTCTAAATGCTGTATCAGATGATAAGGAAAGATATATTTTGGTACATAGTGAGATCTTCCAAACAAGGGGAGGAAACAAAAGTTATTTGCTTCAGGGGAGGTAACAATCTCAGGGGAGGAAATAATGGCCCAGAAAAGGAAGATAATCCAATAAAAGGAAGGAGAAGACAAGAGCATACAAGATGAGGAGGTTGAAAATGACAAGAACATTCCAAAGGAGAAAGTTCTATCTAGATCAAATGAAGAAAAGTTTCAATTTCACTTCAAAGACATGCTGGTTAGATGATTTCACTTGTTGAAACAAGCATCCAAGATACACAGCATCATTGCCTCTTATAATTCCTCCATCCAAGGAAATTGCACCATCTTTTAGTCCAAGATTGGTTCAATATGTTTTGATATTGTTAAAGTCAAAGAAGAGCAAAGTAGATGAATTACTGAGAAGATATTCAATCTTGAAGAACATAAGTGTTTGAAAGATCTTCAATCCAAGATTTAATTCAGAAACATGTTTGAAAGGATTCACATGTTTAGGGGAGGATTGTTGGGAATTAAATATTCAAGATGTCTAATATCGGGTTCTAATCCAAGAAATACTCTAAGTGTAATTCTGCTGCTAGTACAAATGGTTTCTGCGTTAATGTTGATTCTGCTGATAGTGCATTTCACTCTGCTGATAGAGATAAATGACTCTGCTGATAGGCTTAACATTCTGCTGATGAATTCTGCTGATAACGATAACTTGTTCCTGCTGATAGTGAACACTCTGCTGATGAAAGGATAAGATCGAAAAGATATTTATTGTATTTTGGTCAACAATATACGGTAGATAATATCTTACCCCATGTGCTTAGTTAACAAGTTGTATACATAGATACATGTTGTATCTGATGTACTGACACTCTAAAGGATAAGTTAACAAAGTAAGTCGGCCAAGACTTTAAGCAATATGTAAAGATCTTTTGACTATAAAAGAGATCTTAGTTGTGATATTAGTGTAGTTGTCAAGTGTGTTAGAATATAGAACATAGAAGTTAGTACATGCATATGTTAGAACAAACACAAAATATATCACAAGTGATAAAAACTTAAGATTCAAGGTTGTAACCCTAGTGATATCTCAAGATCACTCGTATTATTATCTTTAATAATATTGAATCATTTAGTGATAATCTTTATGTGTTCATTGCTAACTAAAAACATAACAATTCCATTTCCATAACATACACATCCTTCTAAGTTTGGTTGAGTGAATTCCGCGCACTTAATCATTTTAACACAACATATCATACACACAAAGTTACAAGGTTTAACCACCTTAATCGTGTGTCAGGATCCTAGCAAAGGTTTTTAATGCAAATACACAAGAGTATGCTGACCAGACAAAGGTTACGGCGTATATCCATACTCTACTTATGTCGTATCATGGATTTATATTAGAAGACCAAGTCACCGCTGACCAAGGTTACGCGTAACTCCTTCAGAGGTTACGCCGTAGATATGTTTCCAAGACTTAGAAGATTTTTGTGGTCTAAA
Source organism: Artemisia tridentata subsp. tridentata (assembly GCA_021014915.2). Taxonomy (NCBI): domain Eukaryota; kingdom Viridiplantae; phylum Streptophyta; class Magnoliopsida; order Asterales; family Asteraceae; genus Artemisia; species Artemisia tridentata. Next base: position 316,758,935 of record CP139503.1, read on the forward strand.
GAAGTTACGACGTAACCAATTACAAGGTTACGGCGTAAAACCGTTAACGAGGGTTTTACGTTCGTAACCTATCTTTAGGTTACGCCGTAACATTATCACTGTGGATAAGATCGTCCTAGATCCAAAGGTTATGGCGTAACTAACACTAGTAGTTACGCCGTAACTTACTCGAGGCTATAAATACAAGCCCTAATCGTATTTTTACAAATCCTCTCAACACACAAAAATCAGAGACGTTTAAGGGCTTCAAGGAGGATGATTTCCAGCAGCATACAAGTCATTTCCAATGGAGAATTCACGCTTATCACCACATAAGTTTTAGAATTTCAAATTACATTATTGTATTTAATTCCATGTCTTCATTTATGATATTAAACATTGAATTTTCTGCATGCTTTAATATGAGAGGCTAAAATCCTTTGGTGTTAGCCTAGTTTTGAAATTGTTAATGTTGTGATGTATTTTTCTCGTTCTTTATCGCTTTATATGTATACTTTCTTTGCTTATTTCGGGACACCTTTATTTTGGTAGCTTGGAAGTTTGGGTAGTATCTAGGAAGCTAGGAGAATTGACCATAGGACCCTAGTGAATCAGGTTGCGAGTAGTGGTAAGAATTGACCATAGGACGACCACTACCTTGCGTGCGAATTATACTAAACGAGCACCTTCCAAACGAAAAGCTTAAGAAGTTAGGGGGAACCTAAGATCCGAAAGGCCGGGTTCCGTTAAATAAGTCTTAGATTGTAGCGGAACGTAATGACTCTCCCATTTCGTAAACTCACGAACTCTTGTAATCATTAGATTATGGAATAGGACGTTATGGAATATAGGACTAGACGAATTGACCAATGAGTCTAGTTGACTTAAAACCCCATGTGGAGCAACATAAAACATTAATTAGAAAATGTAATCATAGCTTAACAAGATTAGTAACTAGGCTAGCACGTTTCTCCCTATTGATATCTTTTCACGTTTTAATTGCTTTTATTTTATTTCATTTCTTTAGTTTAATTAATCAAATCTACAAAAACCCCCCTTTAAAACCAGTGACACTAGAACTTAAACTAGATCCACACGCATAGCTCTTGGGACGACCTCGGTTTCACCGAATACTACACTACACACGACCGGGTACACTGCCCGTTAGTGCATTAGGTAGCCATAGGTAGACGAGAACTTATAAATATTAAAACCTGGTCAGAAATCCTGCATCAGTCATTTCACTATTCCCGCCTAAACCATTATAACACCCACCATTATGTTAGGTCTCAAGTTAATCACACAAGGTTACTTGATTGTAGAGAGAATATTAGAGAGAGAAAGAAAGGTAGGTTAAGAATTATAGTAATGAGAAAATGAATAATATTAACCGACACCCTTTCCTTTCAATGGGAGGGGTATTTATAGTCTTCCACATGAAATGGGGCGTTGCCCTAATTAGATAAAAGATAAAAGCCCACGGCCCATGAATGTTCTAGGCAGATTACTAAGACCTGCGTAGGACACTCTTATAATTTACAACTGGTGTTCCTTTTGTTCAACGACCAGTGTAACAATGCTAAGTGTTCCTAAGAGATCTTTTTTGTATCTCGTGGCTCTAGACTCAATCAAGTGCTTATTTTTGGTCGTCGAGGCATGGAGCAGAGTGCCTCCTTTTCAATATCAACACATGTCGGAGTGAGAGGTCGATAGATGATGAAGGGTTCTCCGTGTGAAATGAAACAAGTGTCTTTTGAGAGACACCTGAGTGGCTAGAAGGTTTAGTGCAGTGCTTCACTGGGTCCATGACGGCTTATTCTTCAATACCGGTGTTACCGTAGTAACACCAGTAGCATATGTATTGAACCCGGTTTCTGCCCTAAGCTTGATCAAATGGAGGGCTATTTCTTTTCACCTTTTTCTTTACTTTTCTTTTTCATTCTTCAACCCCTTCTTTCTCCTTTCATTTCTTTTTCCCTTTTTTTATTTCATCATACCTAGGACTTTCTAGTACTAAACTATTGATATTATCCTTGGGTAGATCCCTCCGGCTCTGGCGGATCATAGGACGGTTTCCTAACCTTAGTCACCTTATAACTCCATGACTAATCCTATGTATGCCATAAACCAATCATTTGAAAATCTTTCAAAGTGCTTATGATTGTAAAAAGATATTTTGTTAACACTTTGAGAGTTTTGTGATTTTCAAAAATACTCCCCCTTAACATGTGCTCATAAGTGTTTAAAAAGTAAATTTGCACATGTCGGGTAGAGTCAGCACTTTTTGAATTGATTGATTTTCAATGAACATGATCGTTGCGAGACACGTTTACATCACTAGTAGAGCTAGCTTGAAATTATTACCCGTCCAGATCATATTCATGTTGTTTAGATTTCAACTTGTAATTACCATATTTTAATCACTTCTTTATTCTCCTCCTCAAAAAGAGCATAATCATGTTGTTTTTGAAAACATTTGATTAAAATATGCTTTTTGAGGTTTATGGGAAGAATTTCAAGAAAAGTTTGTAATATAGAACAAAGATTTTGGTTGCAAATACTCCCCCTTGACAAGAGAATACTTGTTCTATTGAGCAGAATTTTGAAAAACTTAAAAAATTCTGATTATTTCTACTCAATAGTAAGAAGCTTTCGCTCCTTATTTTAGGATTGAGGCACTGAAGCGTACCTCTGGGTCCTTTCTGTACAAGAACGGGTTGTGCACTGTGAGGTGTGTACAAGCCATTAAGCATATTAAACAAATGATGAAATAATGACAAAAATATAGACCAATGATACCATAGATTACCCTGGACGGCGGAAAGTAAGAATGTTAGGGATTCTTGCTCGTCCACCCACGTAACTTTTGAATCTCCTCATCTGCTCTCGAAACTGAAGCCGTCGGTCAATGCGGTCTATGAATTTAACGGCTTGCTTCACATCGTTCATGTTCCACGTCATATGCCTCAACCACCCCTGCTTCCTCGCGTGTTTATGGTTATCCAGAATAGTAGCAAGTTAGACTTGACGTTGATCAAAGTTTCATCGCTCAATTTGTGGATATCTCGATACCCCATGAACTGGGAAGTGCTTCTTCTGACATACACCACTCCAAATGGTCTGTCACCGAAGGTGTATGGACGCTTTTCTGTTATCCCTGGAGGTCTGAAATCTGGCTGAATTAAGTTCAATTTCGGCTGATAGCTCTCCACCCCAAGATGAACATCTTCAACTCTTGTTCGGATCACAATGTTGTGAATGAGATCAAAACAGAGTTGATGATGGCGTATTGGAGACGACCGGGAAGGTGCTCGAGTTTCCCTTGGACTTTGAGTAAATACATGTCCTCAATATCATTTATGTTCAGGTAGGGATAATCAGTTTCGTTGAACGTGTATTCTTGGTTGTCTTTCCTCCTCACAGTGATCTTCGTCAGAAAATTATACCCATACTTTGATTCTGTTTCGGCACTCGTGATGGAAAAAATCCTACTCTTCTGATAAACCTTAGTCTTCGAAGTGAAAGTAAGCTTCCATTTGTAGAACCATTTCCTCATATCAGGCCAGTGATAAATCCCAAGGATAGCTTCATCGTTGTATGTCTCAATTGAGTTAACAAACAATTCGATGATTTGTTCTTCAAATCCTTCTAGTGCATACGAGGCTGCCTGGAATTTTGTAAGGGATGTAGCATAGCGTCTCTCTGGATTGGTGTTGCCGTAAATCAGATACTCCAAGTCTTTGTTGAAGAAGTAAGCCTTGGGTATCTTCGGGTTGTGGGAGTGTCCAACGAGGGGTAAAGGTTGAGAATAATCGGGAAGTTGAAAATCATCGGTCGGATGAGAAGCTCGTGCATCATTCCAGTCAACATTCTCTGACATTGCCCTTGCAACTTGTTCCAAATTGTACTCGAACTCCAGGTGTATGTTGTTGCTGTCTTGAACTCAGAGAACCCTGCTTTGCGAACGTTGATGATGTCAGATAGTTGTAAGTGCTGAACCTTCATCACTTTCTTTAGTCGCTTCGTAAAGTCCACAATAGAGCCTTCAGCAGGTGCAGCATCTTCTGGTGCATCAGGGTATGCATCCACCATCTTTTCAAACCATGTGTATTGTGCAGCATCTGGGTTGACCCATTCTGGAGCAGGCCTCAGAGGTGCATCAACTGGTGGTGCAGGAATAATTGCAGTCTTTGGAGGAGCAGTATCTGTGTCAGCTTGTTCCATGGTGATGTCGTCATGTGGTTCGGCTTCATCAAAAGCGCCTGTCTCTTGAGGTACGAAGTCCTCATTGCCAGTTTGCTGAATAGTGGGGGGTAGGTTGTGTTGTAGAAGGACCCTCCTTTCTTGTTCATTTTTCCCTTTTCTTAGCTTGATCGTCTTTGTCAGAATCATCACGACGACGTTTGTTGGGCTTGTCCTTCTTGCATGCTTCACCCCTCTTTTCAGCTCTCCTGATTGAGTTACGCAATGCTTGACAAAGCTCTTTCTCTTCAGGATCATAATGACAGCCTCGAGCAACTTTTCTTTGAGATCATCAACAGAAGTCTTGGATGGTAATGTCTGAATTGTTATTGGTGTGGTTTGAAGTTGGTTAGCCACAACCCGATCCAGTTTTCTTTTGATGTATTCTTTCATAAGACCTGGGATTGTCTCATACAGATGCTTGCTGATCTCTTGTGGTAGCGTATTGCTGATGTAATGATGTGTTGCTCCCTCAATATCGTAAGTTTTGAACTCGTCGATATCACCCTGCTTTTAATGTCACTTGTTTTTGTAAAGCTGTGATCTGCTCTTTTAGGGCTTTAAGTTCATTACTGTCAGATTGTTGAACTGTAGGTACTGGTGATGGTGGTGTGGTCTTGGAGGTTTCAGCCATTGGTGATGGAATGACTAGTGGGGTAGGTATTCTGTCGTTACCTTGGTTATCATCTTCTTGGTCCTCATCATCTTTATCATTTCTTCATTTATGTCATCTTTCTCTTTACCACTTTCATCATCTGTTGCTTTCTCATCATCTCCACTACTTTCATCATTCTCGTCTTTCTCATCATCTTCATCAGTAGCTTCTGCATCTTCATCATCCTTGTCCTTTTCTTCATCTGATTCAGAATCTAATAATGTGTGAACAACTTGGTCTGATTCTGACTTATTCTCAGATTCAGCTGGTGACCTGTTGGGAATTAAATGTTCTAAAGATTAGTATAGGAAATTAAATGTTCACAAGTTAGTACTGCTCAAGGAAATTCACTAAGTGTTGATTCTACTGCTAGTGTATTTGATTCTACTGCTAGTGTTGGAGATACTACTGCTGGAAGATACAGCTGCTAGAGTAAAAGACCCTACTGCTGAGTGGATAAGTGTCGCGTGTTCTACTGCTGACTGGATAAGTATGAAAAAGATATTTGTGTATAAAAGTCAAATATATACGGTAGGCAATATCTTTGACAAGTGATCAGTCAACAAGTTGTATACACAGAACAAGTTGTATCTTAAGCTACTGACACACACAAGCTAGCAAGTAGTCGAATACTCAAGTGTGCATGTTCTTAGATATTTTACATAAATAGAGAGTTAGAAAAAAGTTAGAAAGTGTGCTTAATGTCTAACTAAGTTGTGACAATACAATAGAAAATAGTTTTCTTTGTAATAGAGATTCAAGGTTTATACCCCTAGTGATAATGAAGATCACTCGTATTATTCTCAATAATATTGAATCTTTTGGTGTTATACTTTCTGTGTTCATCATTCAAATAAACAAGCATCACTGTTCCATTTCCATAACCAATATCCTTCTAAGTATGGTTAAGTAGATTCTACATACTTAATCATATTCACTCAAAGTATCATATACACAAGTTATAAAGGACTAACATCCTATCATAGTGTATTACAATCCTCACAATTGGTATCAGAGCAAGGCTGATATCTTTGATTTAGAAGAAGAAGAAATGGACATGGAGTCTATTCAAACGAATGTTGCTGCAAAGTTACCAATGCTCAAACAGAATGAGTTTGAGATGTGGAGGCTGAGGATAGAGCAATATTTCCAAGTGCAAGATTATACACTTTGGAAAATTATTAAAGATGGAAACTCTTACAAGCCTACCACCATGATATGTGTCTAAATACACATATATTTACCTTGTTTAAACCCACATAAACAGCCAAAAACACTTTGAAATGTCACATAATACTATAAATATCATTGGAATGTGTTTTTATATGATTCAGGTACAAAAAGATTGAAAACAGGTGAAAAACGAACATAGTTTGCATAATTGTCATTTTCAGTCCCTGAAGTTTCATGAATTGGCAGAAATAGTCCCTGGTGTTAAAAATATCATTCAAGGTCCCTGAACTATTTAACTTTTACAATAATGGTCCTTGGATGAAAGTTTTAAAGAAATTGCAAAACAGGTCCTTCAACTTTTAAAAATGACATAAAAGGTCCCTGGAGGTTTAAAAAGTGGAAAATTACATTTTTGGTCCTTGGGTTATTCACATATGGCAATTATGGTCCTTGTGATAATTTTGGAAACTTGCCACATCAGGTCCCTGGATTTTCAGAAGTTACAACATTGGTCCCTAGGTTTAACTAAAACCAAAAATCCAAATCCTATCCTTAAATAAAACCCAGCTGCTACAATAAACCCAACCCAACCCACTTATTAAACATAACCCAGCCCAAGCCCAAACATAAAACCCGACCCAACCCTTTTATTTAAACCAGAGTTTGACTTCGGTCAAACTCATCCCTTCCAATACCACCCCGCCAAAACCAATACCACCATTTCCACCGCCTCTCTGACAATTCCACCACCTTACCTAACATGCCAAAAGGCATTAATTGCTTCTTCTCCAGTACACTCCATCAGAGATAGTGGATTTTTCCACTATCTCAATTTTGGCGCCAAAAGTAGTTTTAACGACTGAGATGATGTCAGAAGGATCCAAAGGTCAAGAAAGGATCAGAGAAGAAGAATAGATAAATCCCACTTAGTTTTTGTATAAATAGAAGCATATGTAAGCCTTTTATGGCAAGTAGATAAATTAGCTTAAATCGTATTTCCCTTTCAGTAGCAATAAATTGTAATCTCAAGGTTTTAACAATCAATACAAAGTAACTTTAGTGTGTTTGTTGTTAATCTTTGTTTAATTTCCAGTAGTTAATGATAATTTCTAGTTTCTAAAATTCTATGTGTACTGAGAATTCGAACCTAGTTAATTGATAATTGAAATAACTTCTCAGTTGTTTCTATAAGCTTATGCAAGCTTATTATAGCTTGTGGTAAGTTTATTTTAGTTTAATCTTGTTTTAATTCAAGAAATGGAGAAAAGTCAACAAAAGTCAACACAAGCTCTCAATAAGCTCTTCTGAAGGGAAAAGCTATTTAGGAAGGCTTTTCTTGGGTTTTCTAGCTTGTGTGAACAAGCTAGGAAGGTTCTGATCTTGTTCTCTCTGTGTCATAAGCTTTTTCAGTTGTAAGCTTTTTCTCAATTTTAGCATAATTCCTACTTTCACTGTACTAGTGCTTATTATTAGCTTATTATTATTGTTATATGCTTATTGCTAGTTTCTAAGTATATTTGACCAGTTTTATCATTAGTTATATAGTTTGTTCTTATTTCTCTTAAAATCAGTTGCAAAATCCAAAAATAACCAAATATAGCATAGCTTAATTAATTGCTTATTTTCCTGTTAAAAGTTACTTATTAGAGTTTAATTAAGTTATTTAATCAGTAAAATCAGATCTTTTAGTTTAAAATATTGTGTTTCATTTGCAAATCCACCTCAGACCATTACAAAGGGGTGTTTGGTTTTGTGCAGTCAACTGGGTCAAACCAATAGTTACTGTACATTGACCATTTTCTCAACTTTGATCTAGCTTAACTTGGCCATAATAAGCTATTTCTAAATCTCAGTAAGCAATCTAGAATGATTTCATAGATTTGAGTCCTCTGTGCAATTTTCAGAACCTAAAAAGTCCAAATAAGCCATTTTAAGCTATAAGCTCTTCTTGGCCTTTTTCTTGGCTCAACTGAGGTCTTTTGGATTCAATTAGAGTAAACACAGAAGTTGGTTTAAGGTCCTTTGGCTTGTGCACCTCTGCACACCAACTCTGCACAACATAAGCTCAGTATATACTGAGCAGACATAGCCCTTGTTCTCAGCTTGTTATTGGCTTATCCAAATAAGCTGAGGCTTTGATTTTTGGTTCACAAGTAGTTCATATAGTAGGCTTTAAGATTCTGAGCTTGGATTCCATTTCCTAGCTTATTTAAATAGCTTAAATCAGGTCTGCAAATTTCCTCAGCAGTACCTTTTTTCTTATAGCAGTACCTTGCATAGTTTTTCTCACCTGAACTAGTGCTTAATTAGATTTCAATTGGCCTGTTTCTGATAGGGCTTTTTGGTTTTTAGGATAGCTCATAGTACTAGCTCACTTTTGCCCCCATATTATACAACTTATCTGCTTATTTAAACTGCTTAATTTACCCTGCAAATTGGCATTTTTCTGAGTTTTCTGTTTAAGATTTGCATCTGCCAATCTTCTTATCAGCTTAATTTCTTGTGCTTATTTGTATTTTTCAGTTGTATTGTGCTTATATAAGTTGTTTACACTTGTTTTGAGCTTTTGGTTAAGTTTTGTGCTTATTAGCTTATTTTTAGCTTATTAGCCCAACTGCTTATTTGCCCATCTGCTTATCAGGGCTTATTAGACTTTTGATTTTAATTTTCCTAGCTTTAAAATATTAATTTAGACTTATCCTGAATTTTTCAGATTTTTCCTAAGTCATTTGATATTTTTAATCTTTTTAATTAGTTTCTAATAGTAATTAAATCATAATAAATAGAATAATAATCAGAAAAATATAATTTTAATTTTCATAATTTTCTTTTATTAAATAGAATCCAGGAAAAATATAATAACATTTTTAGACCTTAAGAAAAACAAAATAGAAAATAAGTGATAGCTTCTATTTAATAGATTTTATCTTTTTAAATTTTTAATTAAGTAATTTTCATTTTTATAATTTTATTAGCTTCTTTTCACTTAATAATATTTATAGAAAAAGTTTTAGATTTTTCTTTGTTCATTTAGTATTTATTATAAATTAAAATAGTTTAAAAAGTAATTAAATAATAAATAATTAATAATAATTAGATAAAAAGTAAAAAAAAAAATATAATTTTAGTTTTAAAATAAGTTTTAAGTAATTTTACATTTTTTAGGTTTTAATTTCATATATTTCAGTTTTTGTTCCATTTTAGATTTCCTGTTACGCGTTTTCAGTTTATTTTTATCGCGTTTAATTTTCTTTTGTATATTTTGTTTGTTAATTAAATCAAAAGCAAAATCAATATCTAATCATCTGTCACTCTAATCCAAAGCTTTTCACAGTTTGCCCATTCACACCTCGTTGGGAAACGATCCGGGTAATCACTTACCTGGTCTCACACTACACACGAACGTGAGTTTTTGCAAGTATCCTTTTTCACAAAAGGGTGATTTGTATTTATTCACGTGTATCCGCTGTCTGCATTTATTTATAAGTGTATTCAGTCCTATGATCAAATTTTGGCGCCGCTGCCGGGGAGGTTGTGTTGCGACTATTGTGTAGAGTTTAAGCGATTAGTGATTTGAGACCCTTCTTCCAAGAAGTTCCTATTTCCCATAAACCATATAAAAAACAAAAATATTTTTTTCTTTTTCTATATATATTATCATATAAAAAATAAAAACACCAAAAATATTTTCCGTTTTCTTTATTTAATAAATAACAATAAAATTTACCATCGAGAACCAAGACTGGTACTACCTAACTGGGGGTACAACCATAATAAGTTCCCAAACATCAGATTTAAAACTTGACTTTGTATCACTTGCGAATATCGGCTCACCTTTGATTGATAAACAAACTATAACGGAGGTTTAAGGATAGTTTGACATTAAATTGTCGGACTGAAAAAAGCGGGTTTTTAAGGAGCATTAATTGCCCACCTTTGCTTCTCCGCCACTCTGTGCGTTTATCTTTTAGAGAGCTACCGTACGCTTGTTGATTATTGTTTTAAGTTCACTTGTGTTTTGATTCGTTCTTGATTTAATTAAAATATTTTACTTAGTGCATGCGCACTCGTTCTTCCACGTCATCAAGCCCTTTACGTGAACTCGTAGATATTCCGAGAAGACGTAATCGTAGACGTGCTGCCCAAATAGTCGAACCCGAGATTCGCACTGTTCTCACTGATAATATGGCAGACGAACGCACAATGGCTGAAATGCTCCAGGCACCCACCGAGGGTTACGGAGATGCCATCGTTTTACCAGCCATCGATTCTGATCATTTTGAACTGAAAACACATTTGATTCAGCTCGTGTCCACAAACCAATTCCACGGGTTTGAACGAGAGGATCCATATGCACACATTCGTTGGTTCAACAAGTTGACCTCTACAATCAATTACAAGAATGTGCCGCAAACAGTTATCAAATTGATGCTATTTCCATTCTCACTCGAAGGGGCAGCCCGGATTTGGCTGGATAAAGAACCCCCTCGATCCATTGAAACCTGGGAAGATCTCGTAAAGAAATTTGTCAATTATTTCTTCCCTCCATCAAAGACGACTAATCTAAAAAATGAAATTGCTGGATTTCGTCAAGGTTTTGATGAAAATTTCGGAGAGGCATGGGACAGATTTAAAGATCTCCTAAGAAAATGCCCGCATCACGATTTCACGGAGTTACAACAGATAAATACGTTTTATAATGGGTTGAACCAAAATGATCAAGATGCACTTAACGCAGCCGCCGGTGGCAATATCTTGAATCGTAAACCTAAAGAGGTGGTTGAAATTTGTGAAAATAAATCAAAAGTTCCTATTTCTCGAAACAAAGTGAATGTTCCTGTCACTCCTGCTTCTTCATCCGGTAACTCATCAGAGTTAGCCTTTCTAACGGACGCAATGCGTTGCATGATGAAAGAAATGAAAGAATTGAAGAGTGAAATTCATAAGCCGGAACAAATTAAAGCAATAAACAAAGTGTGTGAAACTTGTGGTGGCCCACATGCGTATTATGATTGTCAAGCAACCGATGCTTCTCTTTACCCAGCTCCCGTAGCTGCAGTAAACCAAAATCAATACCGACCGCATGCTGAAACTCAGTACCGAGCACCGAATGCTATGGTACCACCTGGTTTTCCACCCGTGCCGAATCAAAATAATCAAAATCGCTTTGTTCAAAATCAGGGACAAAATTTTAATAATTCTCAAAATTTCAATCAAAACCGAGGTCAGAATCAGGGTAATTATAACCAAAAGCCATGGAATGTCGAAAACCACAATCAGACGTCCTCCGATGAGTTGCTCAGGCAATTCATAAAATCTCAAGAGGAAACAAACAGGACTCAATATAAGACAAACCAGTTATTGGTTACCCAAATAAATGATATAAAAAAATCTTTAAATGATCTACCTTCTACCTCGGGAGGTCTCCCAAGTAACACTGTTGTCAACCCAAGGGGTGAACTCAAAGCTGTCACTACACGTAGTGGTAAAGCTCATGTTGGACTCAAGGTGATAAAGGACCCGGTACTTCCCACTAACAATGGGAGTGCTAAATACGTCCAACCTATGGTTGTCCAAAATTCTACACCCACAATTGCTCCTCAGCCGTCAAGAATAGATCCTACTCTATCATGATTTACGGTTAAAAGTTTGTCAACCAAACTTAGTGAGCAAAGAACAGCCAGATATTATTCCGATATGCTCAATGCTGTTCCTGTCAGTGTTCTTGATGACAGTGATGATGATGATGAAGATACCACTTTCGTCAAAGCTATCACCACTCGGAGTGGTGCTGCTTATGAGGGACCCTCTGGTCCTATTCCTCCTCCGTTGTTTGAAATGGAAAAAGAAACGGAGGATACAACGGACAAAGTGCAAATTCCAAGCCCACAAAGTACAGCACATGTCCATCCTCCAGTTGGCCCTAAAAAGAAATCCAAACCAGGAGTTGTCTTTGAATCTGTTGAGACTCCTGAAGTCATTGCCCCTAAATCCAAACCTTATATTCCTTACCCATCGCGCTTAAATGAGCAAAAGCTCCGTGAAAAAGCTAGTCAACAAATGGATAAGTTCTTTCAAATCTTTAAAGAATTACATTTTGACATAAGTTTTGCGGATGCTATCATTCTGATGCCCAAATTTGCATCAACAATCAAACACTTATTAAGCAACAAGGAAAAGCTGATTGAAATGGCTAAAACTCCATTAAATGAGAACTGCTCAGCGGTTATCTTGAAAAAGCTTCCGGAAAAGCTTGGAGATCCTGGAAAGTTTCTAATACCTTGTGTATTTCCAGGAATGGTTGAATGCTATGCCTTGGCCGATCTTGGTGCAAGCATCAACCTGATGCCTCATTCAGTATGGAAGAAAATTTCTCTTCCGGCTCTTACCCCTACCTGCATGACTCTTGAGCTTGCAGATCGAACTATATCACTTCCTCTCGGCATTGCCGAGGATGTGTTTGTAAAAGTAGGGAAGTTCCATTTTCCAGTTGACTTTGTGGTTGTTGAATTTGACGCAGATCAAAAGGTTCCTCTCATTCTTGGAAGAGGATTCCTAAAAACGGGCCATGCTCTTATTGATGTATTTAAGCATGAGATCACCTTGCATGTGGATAAGGAAGCTGTTACCTTTAACCATGATCAAACTTCGAGGTACTCCTCAAATTATGATTCTAAATCGGTTAACCGAATCGATGTCATTGATGTTGCTTCAAAGGAGTACTCTCAAGAAAGTATTGGTTATTTTCATAATTCTGTGAGTGGTAATCCCACCACATCTTCTCTGCCTATCATTTCCGGCTCTTCCCCTTCTCTCACTCCGTTTGAGGGAAGTGATTCCAATTTGGAAGAGATCGAGGCTTTTCTCAAGTGTGATTCATTTCTAGAAGGAATTGATAACGCTGAGATTGATCTGGAGGGAGATATTCTTCTTCTTGAGAAATTGTTAAATCAGGACAATTCTCCTCCTCTCCCTCCCGTTGAACTTCATAAAAAGGAAATCAAGTCAGTTGAGAAAACTGATAAATTTTCGGAGATCAAGTTTAAGGACTTACCTCCTCCACTTGAATATACAATTCTTGAGGAGGAAGTTCTTATCTTAATTGCTATTCAGATCTCTCTTCTTCCCTTCACCTACCCGGTGATTTCCCCTATCCTTCACTCATTCGGGAGTGAGGATATTACCTTTGACCCCGGCATTTTCCATCTAACATTGGTTTAAATGCCGGATATATCTCATCGGTGTGGAACTTTCAAGTACTTCAGTGTTTATCCAAACATCTTGAACGAAAGTCCGATGGAGATTTTTTGTTCCACTTGCTTCCCCATGAACCAATGAATTCGGGGTCGAGTCAAGCTAGCGACTCGGTTAATAAAAACAGTAGTAAACCATGGGTTTTCACCCATGTCTCACCCAAGTGTGGGGGAAATGCCCCACATGTTGTAAATATGTACATTATTCAAAATATATATATATATATATATATATATATATATATATATATATATATATATATATATATATATATATATATATATATATATATATATGGCTATTAGTATTTCCTTTTCACGTTCTAAGTGTTGGTTTAACAACCGGTTCTTTGAATATTGAGGGCAATATTCAGTTCTAAGTGTGGGGGGGAATTCTAGCGAATTTGATCAAATGTACCATCTAGTACCCCATTTTAGCCAAAATTTTAAAATTTTTTTCTCACTTAGAACGCAATAAATGGTTATCAGTCCGCCATGTCTAACCCACATAAGGATTGGCTAATCCAGGAGCAAACAGCTCTTGGTAAAGATAAATCAAATCCGTTTATGGCTTACAATTTGCCAAAAATTGTATGGTATTCAACTCCCCATATCTTTAAAAGTGAAGAGTTGGCTAGCCCGCAAGGTTATGGCTTGTGGTAAAGGCAGTGAAAAAACCATGATTGGTAATCAGCTCACCAAAGATAATAACTGTATTTTATCTAAGAGTTGGCTAGTCCAGAAGCAAACGGCTTTTGGTAAGAACAAATCAAATCCGTTGACAGCTGATGGTTTGCTCAAAATCATTTGGTTATTATTGTACCAAAGTATCACATACTAAAACATTGGCTACTCCAGAAGTAATGGCTTTTGGTAAAGAGATAAAATCCATTAAATTTTCATAAAAGATTGCTAGGGACTAGCAATAGTTTAGTGTGGGGGATTTGATATGTGTCTAAATACACATATATTTACATTATTTAAACCCACATAAACAGCCAAAAACACTTTGAAATGTCACATAATACTATAAATATCATTGGAATGTGTTTTTATATGATTCAGGTACAAAAAGATTGAAAACAGGTGAAAAACGAACGTAGTTTGCATAATTGTCAGTTTCAGTCCCTGAAGTTTCAAAAATTGTCAAAAATAGTCCCTGGTGTTAAAAATATCATTCAAGGTCCCTGAACTATTTAACTTTTACAATAATGGTCCTTGGATGAAAGTTTTAAAGAAATTGCAAAACAGGTCCTTCAACTTTTAAAAATAACATAAAAGGTCCCTGGAGGTTTAAAAAGTGGAAAATTACATTTGTGGTCCTTGGGTTACTCACATATGGCAATTATGGTCCTTGTGATAATTTTTGAAACTCGCCACATCAGGTCCCTGGATTTTCAGAAATTACAACATTGGTCCCTAGGTTTAACTAGCTTATTTTTAGCTTTTGGTTAAGTTTTGGGCTTATTAGCTTATTTTTAGCTTATTTGCCCAACTGCTTATTTGCCCATCTGCTTATCAGGGCTTATTAGACTTCTGCTTTTATTTTTCATAGCTTTTAAATATTAATTTAGACTTATCCTGAATTTTTCAGATTTTTCCTAAGTCATTTGATATTTTTAATCTTTTTAATTTGTTTCTAATAGTAATTAAATCATAATAAATAGAATAATAATCAGAAAAATATAATTTAATTTTCATAATTTTCTTTTATTAAATAGAATCCAGGAAAAATATAATAACATTTTTAGACCTTAAGAAAAACAAAATAGAAAATAAGTGATA
Source organism: Artemisia tridentata subsp. tridentata (assembly GCA_021014915.2). Taxonomy (NCBI): domain Eukaryota; kingdom Viridiplantae; phylum Streptophyta; class Magnoliopsida; order Asterales; family Asteraceae; genus Artemisia; species Artemisia tridentata. The sequence continues at coordinate 316,774,022 of CP139503.1, forward strand.
GCTTCTATTTAATAGATTTTATCTTTTTAAATTTTTAATTAAGTAATTTTCATTTTTATAATTTTATTAGCTTCTTTTCACTTAATAATATTTATAGAAAAAGTTTTAGATTTTTCTTTGTTCATTTAGTATTTATTATAAATTAAAATAGTTTAAAAAGTAATTAAATAATAAATAATTAATAATAATTAGATAAAAAGTAAAAAAAAATATATATAATTTTAGTTTTAAAATAAGTTTTAAGTAATTTTACATTTTTTAGGTTTTAATTTCATATATTTCAGTTTTTGTTCCATTTTAGATTTCCTGTTACGCGTTTTCAGTTTATTTTTAACGCGTTTAATTTTCTTTTGTATATTTTGTTTGTTAATTAAATCAAAAGCAAAATCAATATCTAATCATCTGTCACTCTAATCCAAAGCTTTTCATAGTTTGCCCATTCACACCTCGTTGGGAAACGACCCAGGTAATCACTTACCTGGTCTCACACTACACACGAACGTAAGTTTTTACAAGTATCCTTTTTCACAAAAGGGTGATTTGTATTTATTCACGTGTATCCGCTGTCTGCATTTATTTATAAGTGTATTCAGTCCTAGGATCACACCACTTCATCAACAGTTGAGGGTAAAGATGAAGTAACTGTGCTGATCAACCCAATGACTGGAGAAGAGAGAATAAAGAAGAAGAATGACCTCAAGGCCAGAAGTATGCTGATGATGACCATTCCAAATGATCAACTTTTAAACTTCAGCAAGTTCAAAGATGCCAAGTCATTATTTGAGGCCATTGTTGCAAGGTATGGTGGGAATGAAGCCACCAAGAAGACCTAAAAGACTCTTCTCAAGCAAACCTTTGAAAACTTCTCTTCAACCAACAATGAATCATTAGACCACATGTTTAACAGGCTTCAGAAGATTGTGAGCCAACTTGCTATTCTTAGGGTTGAAATACCTCAAGAAGATTTAAACTCAAAATTTCTGAGAAGCTTACCTGAAGAGTGGGATGTGCATGTTGTTGTCTGGAAAAACAAGCCAGGCATTAACACCATGGATCTTATGGGCATGTATAGAAACTTTAAGATTGTGGAACAAGATGTGAAGAAAACTGGAGGTACTAGTTCAAGTACTGGGAACATGGTATTTATGTCATCTCCTAGTTCCTCAAATCCAATTGAAGATGTGAAGGTTGATGGTGGAGTTGGTACTGCTAGTTCATCAAGCATTACTATTGGTATTATGGATGAACAGACTTGTTGTGCCTTTCTAACAAGTCAGAATGATGGGTCCATGCTTACTCATGACGACCTCCAAGAAATCAATGATGATGATATGGAGGAGATGGACCTGAAATGGCAAGTTTCTCTTCTTAGCATGAGGGCTAAGAAGTTCTATCAAAGGACAGGGAAAAAGATCACTATCAGCAGCAATGATACTGCTGGTTTTGACAAGTCAAAGATAGAATGCTACAACTGCCACATGATGGGGCACTTCTCAAGGGAATGTAGAAGACCAAGGCAGCAAGGTAGCAAGAACAGAGGTTTTGGAAGCAAGTCCAAAACAGGGGAGGTTTCTGAGCCAAACTCAAAAGCTATGGTAGCTATTGATGGCTTAGGATTTGATTGGAGTTTTATGGCTAATGAAGAAGAAGCTTCTTCTCAGATGGCACTCATGGCTTTCTCTACTGAGGTACAATCTAATAAAGTTTATTAAAATAATTGCACTGCTCTTAAAGATTTAGAAACTTTAAGAAAACATTATGAAGATCAAAGGACAGAACTAACCAACACAATTCATAACTTAGCAAACCATAAGAGAGGTTTAGCTGTCCTAGAAGAGCAGATCTTACATTATAAGGCCAATGAAGCTACTTTTACAGATGCCAAAATTCTTCTTAACAGAGAAATACTAATTCACAATGTTGATATTAGTAATTTAAAAGCTGAAGTAGATAGAATTAAGAAGGCCAAAGAAAACATTCAATTAAGTGTAGAAACACTAGATTATGCATCTAAGGGTGTAACCAAATTAATTGAATGTCAAGTAATCAACAAGGCAAAGTCTGGGTTAGGATATAAGAATGTCCCACCTCCTTACAGAGGAATCCCTGCACCCCCAGGGATAGACCTAGAGCACACATGCTTGTCTGAATTTCAACTACCAAAGTTACAATATGGTGTTCAACCAAAACCAAATGTAGTTGTTGATAAGCTTGAAAGTAGAAGTGATACTTCACTTCCTGAGGACAAGGTGTCCTGTGGTAGGAAATCAGAAGGTCCAATCATTGAGGACTGGACTTCTGATGATGATGAAGAAGAACAGGTTATGTCTAAACCTGATGTTGTTAAGAAAGCAGGAACAAGTGTTCCTAAGTTGGTCAAGCATGATACTGATAGGCCTAAATCCAATGTTAAACATGTTAGGCAACCAGTAAGATATTGTGAACAATATAGAACCACAAACAAGCTCAGAGGCAAAACCAAAGGAATTGGAATGGCCTCAAGTCTCACCAACTAGGTGATGACTTTGTCTTTTATAACAAAGCTTGTTACACTTGTGGAAGTTTTGATCATCTTGAAGCTTTCGGTAACCAATGGGTATCTGGGTATTCAAACAATAGGGTGAACTTAAAAAGGCATACAACTAAAAGTCACTCTAATTTTACTAGAACCATACCCAGAGCAGTTTCATTAAAGTTTGGCCCAAAAGCAGTTCCTACTGCTAGACCATTTAAGACTGTTTACCCAAAATCATCAGTTAAAGGTGCAAAAACAACTTACAAACATGCACCAATAACTGTTAAAAGGCCTTTTCAAACAAAAGCAGTGGTCCAAAAACAAAATTGGAAAATGAAGGGTACAACTGCAAAGCTAGCAGTTCCTACTGCTAGGCAAGCAGTTCATACTGCTGCTAGGGAAATGAGGGCTAATGTTGTTAAGGCCTCAGCATGTTTGATTTGAAGACCTCTTAAATCCAATGGTGCATCAACTATTCTCAAAAGATTTAATTACATTGATGCACGTGACAAATCCAAGTCAGTAATGGCTTGGATTCCCCAAGAAAACTAATTCCTTTATTTATGTGCAGGGACATTTACAAACAGATGATGAAGATCAAGGGTATTCAGATAGTGGATGTTCAAGGCACATGACAGGCAACATGTCTTATCTTTCAGACTTTCAATCAATGGATGGAGGATATGTTACCTTTGGTGGAGGAATTGGAGGAATGATTACTGATAAAGGTACTCTTAAAACCAGTAAATTAGATTTTGAAGATGTGTAGTATGGGCAAGAGCTTAAGTATAATCTTTTTAGTGTCTCACAAATGTGTGACAAAAAGAACAAAGTTCTTTTTACTAACACTGAATGTCTTGTGATTTCTTCTGATTTTAAGATGCCTGATGAAAGTCAAGTACTTCTTAAACTTCCAAGAAAGGGCAACATGTACAGTGTTGATATGAAGAAGATTGTTCCTAAAGAGGCACTTACTTGTCTTGTAGCAAAGGCCACTGATGAACTCAAATAAGTACATTTTATTACTATCATTTATCCTATTAATTTGACTTGTTTTATTCTATTATGTATGAGGATTGATACTTAATCGTTTACTTTTGTAATTCTCAGGTAAAAACAAGCATTTGGTGAAACTTAGCGATTTTGGACTAATTATGGAGCAAAACATGCATAAAGTTAAGAGTCTACTGAAATGAAGAAGATCAAGACTAATCTGCTCCAGATGCGCCGCATCTCACTCACGACATGCGCCGCATCTCTATCAAGATATCACCAGATACGATCCAAGATACAAGAGGACATGCGCCGCATCTAATCATGGAGTTACGCCGCATCTTCTGGCGGTGTACGAATATTCCTGAATATTATAATCTTGGACCCCACGCGAAGTTAAGTCAATGCGCCGCATCTACTTACTAGATGCGCCGCATCTTCCCTCAGACAGAAACTATAAATACCCCAAGACCAGACGAATTTCGTGGATACCATATAATACCGAAGACCGAACAGGAGAAACCAAGGACGAATTCAGTCAAGGAGGCAGCACAAGACACACCCAAATCAAAGATACAAGAGCTGTAAGAAGGTGCTGCATGTGTTTAATTCATTAAGTAGTTTTGTTTTATTGTGTTAGCAAACTTTAATTCATCAGGATTGGTGACTTGTGTAATGTGACAACGAAAGATTGCACTCCCTTTAATACTTGCTTTCCCATCAATTAAAGTTTATATGTTGATGTCTTTGGTTACTACTTATTAGTGCATTGATAACCTCTGTGTTTATTAGTGGCTTGCGGGCATTTGACTGCGGAAAATAATGTGGCTCCCACGGTTATTACTAAATTGATCACTTAGGAATAACTTTTAGACATAAGTAATCATTAAGGGTTTACTCGCCGATAAGATTAGGACCAACGAGAAAGGGTTAACTACATACACTTCATATAAAGCTATCAATAAAACAAGTGACAATCTACTTAATCATAAGGACAGCCCTCTTATTGTCTCGAGTATTTATCTGTGTACGTGTGTGCTACTTGCTGATTCGTGCCTATTGGTTTATTTTATTATTTAATTGCAAACAAATCGTGCCAGTCTCTCAGACTGAAACCCCCTTGCGTTAGGATATTAAAATACTGATTAGAATAACGAGATAATACGTTCCACTCTTAGTGATCGACACTCTACTTACCATTATATTCATACTGACCGGGTACACTGCTCGTTAAGTGTGTGTGTTATTGATAAGTCGGCTAAATATAAATTTAAAACTTGAGTAGGCATTAAAACTGCTAAACCGCAACGACACATCACGCGCATCAAGTTTTTGGCGCCGCTGCGGGGGAGTGAATTGTTATTATCTGTTAATTTGATTAGTATTTTAATTAGGTTTTTCTTTTTATTAGATTAATTGCATCATTGTATTATTTTGCATATTTGTTGTATTGTGTGTTAATTGTTTTCTTTTATTTTTGTGTGTTTATTTTGTTTGTGTGTTTTTATTTGTTTTTATTTTTCGTGTTTTCTGTTCTGCTATCGTTGTACTGTGCTAAATCAAACGATACGGCGCATCTGATCTCTCAGATACGGCGTATTGCGTTTATTTTTTTTTAAATACAACGCTTTAATTAATTCGATACGACGCATCTTTTCCCAAAGATACGGCGTATCTGTTTTTAATAAGAAATTTTTTTCTAAAACGATAAAGCGATACGACGCATCTTTTCCCCAAGATACGGCGTATCTATTTTTAAGAAATTTTTTTCTAAACTTTAACGCCATAACGACGCATCTGCTTTAGCAGATACGGCGTATCTATTATTTTAATTAAAAACAGTTTGCGAATTATTAAACAGATACGACGTATCGATCTCTGTCGATACGGCGTATCCTCTGAATCGAAAAATCTCGTATTTTTAAAACGTAACGAAAATACGGCGCATTAACTTTCGTTAATACGACGTATTTAATTTTGAATAAATATCGATTTTTGATTAATTAATCCGATACGGCGCATTCTTAAATTCTAAAGCGGCATATCTATTTTTCTGAATGAAGTCTGATTAAATTTTATCGATTATTAGATACGGCGTATCCAACTTTTTGGATACGGCGCATCATCTGCAGATATCAGTAACTTTAATTTTTCGTATTTCGTTTTCGTTATTAATTATCTGATATATTACTTTCTCGAGCATACCCTACTGATATTTTTGTGTTGATTTCAGGAAGTGCATGACCAGGAGTTCTACGAAGAACTTGATTCAACCTTTCGAAGATCCTGAACGAGCCCTACATTCGCTTAAAAAGGCTTTTCAACACAAGAAGCTTTGATCTTTCAAGTTCACTCGAGCTTGATTACTTTTCTGAAGAGAAAGAGAAGTTGAAACAGAAACAATGGGCGAAAACACTACTATGGAGGAATACATGAACAGTACCCGTGCTAATTACACTTCAGGAGTTGCTAGACCAAAGTTTGATGATAAGTCAAAATTTGAGTTGAAGGGTCAGTTTCTCAAAGAGCTCAGAGAGAATGCTTTCAGTGGGACGGAACATGAGGATGCTAATGAGCATGTTGAAAAGGTCCTGGAGATTGCAGATTTGTTTACTTCAGAAGGAGTGACTGCCGATCAACTCATGCTAAGAATCTTTCCAATCTCGCTAAAAGGAGCTGCTAACAAGTGGCTAAGGAATGAACCTGCTAGTTCAATCACTACATGGGAAGGTTTGAAGAGCAAATTCCTGAAGAGATATTGTCCACCTGCTAAGACTGCTAAAAAGATGGAGGCTATCAATAGTTTCAAGCAAGAGCCTGATGAAACCCTTTATAAAGCTTGGGAACGATTTAAAGATTTATTGATAAAATGTCCTCAACACTATCTAACCCCTATGCAGGAGATAATATTGTTTTATCAAGGAATGGACGTGCCTACAAGACAGATTTTGGATGCTAAGGGAGCTGTACCTCAAATGAGTGCAACTAATGCTAGGAAAGCAATCCAAGAAGCTGCCGATCATTCTCAAAAATGGCACGATGGGACCTCTACTAGATCTAAGAGCAGCACTAATTTTGACGGGATTGCTGCTATTCAAGCTCAATTGGATAAAATTAGTAGAGAAATGAAGAAGCGTGATGAAAGAGCGTATGCTGCCCAAGTTGGATGTGAAAAGTGTGAAGGACCTCACTACACTAAAGATTGCCCGAACAAGAATGAAAGTGAGACGTTTGAAGAAGCATATTACACCCAATTTGGACAACCATTCCGACCTTCAGGAAGATTTAGGGAAGCTACACCGGGATTCTATCAAAAGAACAACTTCAATCCCGCTTATCAAGAAAGGAGGCAGACTTTAGATGATACTTTAAAGCAAATTATATGACCGATGCTGCTAAAAGACATGAAGAGAATACTGCTATGATCAAAGAAATCCGAGCTTCAAACGGACACTACTACAAGAAATCAAGGAGCTTCGATCAAAGCATTGGAACAACAAATTGGTCAAATGAGTAAAGTTCTTCAAGAAAGGGGATATGGAAGTTTACCGAGCTCAACTGAAACCAACCCAAGAGATCATGTCAAGGCCATAAGCACCACTGAAGAAGTCACTCCTAATATACCTAGAAGATCGATGAATGGTAATGATGGTGCAAGACCCGAATTTTTCTTTAATTCTTCAATCAGCTTAAGGAGACTACTAAAAGAGAAGACAAAGATTGAAGAGGAGATCAAGGCAACAATGAAAGAAGAGAGCCCTGCAACCGACTCAAATGCCTTGCCTCATAAGGAAAGAGACCCAGGAAGTTTTACTCTACCTTGTTCTATTAATAATATATCTTTCAATAATGTGTTAGCTGACTTAGGAGCTAGTGTTAGTGTTATGCCTCTTAAGACATTCGCTACCCTAGGACTAGGAAAATTAGCACCAACTAAATTACTTATTGAATTGGCTGATAAAACGGTAAAACGACCTGAAGGGATTGCTAATAATGTGCTAGTTAAGATTGAGCAGTTTATTTTTCCCGTAGACTTTGTTATACTAGACATGCCCGAGGATGTTAAGATTCCTTTAATCCTCGGAAGACCTTTCTTGTCTACTGCCCATGCTAAGATTGATGTGTTTAAGAGAAAAATCTCATTAAGGGTAGGGAATAATAAACTAGTCTATAAGTGCCAAGATCCGGTTAAAAGCATAATTAGAGGTGTTTATGTGCTAGGATTAAGAGAGCGTATGGACCTCGATCTTGAAGCTAGACTTATGGGAGAAACATTGATTCAAAACAACTCAACTAATCCTAATCATGAGAACTTTGAGGAATTCATTGACCTTAATGTACCTACCGAACTTAGACGCAATGTTGTTAATGATTCTGATGATGAGTGGTATGATTGTGTAGTAATTAATAAACGTAGGAGAATAGTTGAGAAAATGAATTTGAATAATGATGTGTTTATTGAACTACCACCCCACCTTGCTTATTTGTGCCTATATGATAATAAGAATTTCCCGTCTATCATTTTGTCATCTCTGCCCGAAAGGGACAGGACTTTGTTTATACAGATATTAAAGAAGAACGGCGTGGAAATTAAGGACGAGCAAGGAGTGTTCAATATTACTGAATTGGCGATGAAGGAGCGCGATGTTTCCGACTCCTTCAATGATCGATATTAAAGAGCTGAACGTGAGTCTAACTTGAAGACTCTGGAATAAAGACAAGTGCTTACCGGGAGACAACCCGAAATTTTTTTATTATTCTGTTTTCTGTGTCGAGTCAGTCAGGCCCGCATGAGGATACGGCGCATCTCAATTCTGAGATGCGACGCATCTCCTGCAATGGTCATATCTTATTTTAATTTTTCTGCATTTTTATTTTCGACTTTAAAACTATTTATCAGTTTATTTTAATGCGGCGCATCCCTGGTAAAGGATGCGGCGCATCTTTATTCTGATCCGTATTAATTCCAGGCTCGATACGGCGTATCTTCTTCCATAAGATACGGCGCATCGACTGACCTGATGATTTTCAGTTTTAATTTTTAAGTTTTATTTTTCCTAACTACTAATGTATTATGCAAGTTTGAACCTTTCTTATCTTAGGTGTGTTTTAAAGTGTTGGTGGTATTATAGTTTTCTGGATTTCCTGTGGATACATCAAGTATGGCTTTAACGTTCTAATCCACAAGAAGTTGATTTTTGCTCTAATACAAATGGAGGATCATACCGAGCAAATCTCAGGGGAGTTTTTCTGTTCTAATTCTTATATTTTCCAGTTTTTAACCTTTTATACAAACAACGAGGACGTTGTTTTAACTTAAGTGGGGGGATTGGAGAATTAGAACACTTAACAATTACTTGTCCTAAACTTTTTCAAAAGTTATGCTTAAAATGTGCTTAATATATCAAACTTAAAAATTTTTAGCATGTTTTTGTTTAAGATCTAAGTTGCATAGCTGCACACATGACGTTATTTTCAAAAATTGTGATTTTTCAAAATTCACAAATCTATGAGTGTGCCGGTGACTTGTAAACTTTAGAACTTGGCTTGTATACTATTCGAGACCACCATAATGAGTATTATTTATATAATTGGAATGACTTGTCTAAATTGGTAAATTTCTAGGATTACACCCAAAATAGCCTATTATATGTTATGTGTTATTAGCTAACTCCACTGGTTAGTTAACCCCCCGTATAAACCCTTTGTTACTCTCATTTTTAGAGTAAGATACCCCTAGAAAAACACTCAGAGCCATTCCTTTCGTTTCTTACACCTATGTTTAAAATGTTTCGTTACACCCTTACACCTTAGCCTACCCTGTAGATTAGAATCCGTGGTTGGTTAATTGCTATAGGCAAAGTGTGTTTCCTTACATTACCTGTGTTCGTGTGCGTAATTCATTATCTTTGGTTAGGTCGGGAAATTGCACAATGCAATTGGAGTGAAAGTAAATATTGTATATTTTTGAGTTTATTTTTCGTGTGTTTACTACTTTCACTATTACCGTTATTTCTGAAGTATGAAAAGTATGGAAAAATTATCCAGAATTATCATTATAGTGATGTGGTGAAATTTTACACATCTATCTTTATGTTTAAAAAAAAAAAAAAAAAAAAAAAAAAAAAAAAAAAAAAAAAAAAAAATCGAAAAAATAAGAAAAGAAAAAGAAAGAAAAAGAGTTGGATGTTTGTTTTTAAACCAACGATGTAAAGTTATGTAAGTGGTTCATATGGCCACTATTTGTTGTACTATATCTATGGATTGAATGGAATTGGCAGTTATGGGAACGCCAATTAAGGTTTATTCTTTGATTAAGATCTTGTTGAGTATAATTCGTGTCTACCTAAAGCGTGTGTTTCAAGTGTTAAAGCGTGAGTTATTCGATGATATGAGTCTTATTCATGGGATGGTTGGGATAGTGATTAACTACACTTAGGATTTTAATTTATTTGTTTTGTTTATTTTTCATTTTACACCAATTTATATCCCAAATGTTAACCATGCCCTTTATTATTCTTTATCCAACCAAACATTTGATTTATTGAGATTAGGGATTTGAGCAATCTTAAGTATCGTAGTCGTGGATTCGGCTATGTATTTATGATTTTGTCGCCCTTTTTGATATATTATTATTGGTGAAGTTTGGACCTATCTTTAGCCTATTCGAGTTAAGGATTTGAGCAATTGCAAGTATCGTGTTCGTGGATTCGATCATGTATTTGTGATTTTGTCGCCTTTTCTGGAATTTGAGATCGATAGTGAAAGAGAATAATTAACCCTTAAGCCTAAAAACCCTTTTTGCCGCTTTAGACTTGTTATTCCTTAGCTTTAGTGGAGGAGATGTGTATACTTGCCAAGCTTATGATAGAATATTCGTCACGACTGGACAGTTAAACGATTAGATTTGTTTTTATCGACTTATTTTTATTTTACTTCTAATTCGTTAAGTGTTTAGTTGTGTGATTATGAAATAAACGAATACATGCTTAAATATAAAAATAAATCCTAACATCTTTTAGGATACATTTTCATAAAAGGAATTCTAAGGTTTACTTGGGGACAAGTAAAGTTCAAGTGGGGGGATATTTGATGAACTCAAATAAGTACATTTTATTACTATCATTTATCCTATTAATTTGACTTGTTTTATTCTATTATGTATGAGGATTGATACTTAATCGTTTACTTTTGTAATTCTCAGGTAAAAACAAGCATTTGGTGAAACTTAGCGATTTTGGACTAATTATGGAGCAAAACATGCATAAAGTTAAGAGTCTACTGAAATGAAGAAGATCAAGACTAATCTGCTCCAGATGCGCCGCATCTCACTCACGACATGCGCCGCATCTCTATCAAGATATCACCAGATACGATCCAAGATACAAGAGGACATGCGCCGCATCTAATCATGGAGTTACGCCGCATCTTCTGGCGGTGTACGAATATTCCTGAATATTATAATCTTGGACCCCACGCGAAGTTAAGTCAATGCGCCGCATCTACTTACTAGATGCGCCGCATCTTCCCTCAGACAGAAACTATAAATACCCCAAGACCAGACGAATTTCGTGGATACCATATAATACCGAAGACCGAACAGGAGAAACCAAGGACGAATTCAGTCAAGGAGGCAGCACAAGACACACCCAAATCAAAGATACAAGAGCTGTAAGAAGGTGCTGCATGTGTTTAATTCATTAAGTAGTTTTGTTTTATTGTGTTAGCAAACTTTAATTCATCAGGATTGGTGACTTGTGTAATGTGACAACGAAAGATTGCACTCCCTTTAATACTTGCTTTCCCATCAATTAAAGTTTATATGTTGATGTCTTTGGTTACTACTTATTAGTGCATTGATAACCTCTGTGTTTATTAGTGGCTTGCGGGCATTTGACTGCGGAAAATAATGTGGCTCCCACGGTTATTACTAAATTGATCACTTAGGAATAACTTTTAGACATAAGTAATCATTAAGGGTTTACTCGCCGATAAGATTAGGACCAACGAGAAGGGTTAACTACATACACTTCATATAAAGCTATCAATAAAACAAGTGACAATCTACTTAATCATAAGGACAGCCCTCTTATTGTCTCGAGTATTTATCTGTGTACGTGTGTGCTACTTGCTGATTCGTGCCTATTGGTTTATTTTATTATTTAATTGCAAACAAATCGTGCCAGTCTCTCAGACTGAAACCCCCTTGCGTTAGGATATTAAAATACTGATTAGAATAACGAGATAATACGTTCCACTCTTAGTGATCGACACTCTACTTACCATTATATTCATACTGACCGGGTACACTGCTCGTTAAGTGTGTGTGTTATTGATAAGTCGGCTAAATATAAATTTAAAACTTGAGTAGGCATTAAAACTGCTAAACCGCAAACGACACATCACGCGCATCAAGTTTTTGGCGCCGCTGCGGGGGAGTGAATTGTTATTATCTGTTAATTTGATTAGTATTTTAATTAGGTTTTTCTTTTTATTAGATTAATTGCATCATTGTATTATTTTGCATATTTGTTGTATTGTGTGTTAATTGTTTTCTTTTATTTTTGTGTGTTTATTTTGTTTGTGTGTTTTTATTTGTTTTTATTTTTCGTGTTTTCTGTTCTGCTATCGTTGTACTGTGCTAAATCAAACGATACGGCGCATCTGATCTCTCAGATACGGCGTATTGCGTTTATTTTTTTTTAAATACAACGCTTTAATTAATTCAATACGACGCATCTTTTCCCAAAGATACGGCGTATCTGTTTTTAATAAGAAATTTTTTTCTAAAACGATAAAGCGATACGACGCATCTTTTCCCCAAGATACGGCGTATCTATTTTTAAGAAATTTTTTTCTAAACTTTAACGCCATAACGACGCATCTGCTTTAGCAGATACGGCGTATCTATTATTTTAATTAAAAACAGTTTGCGAATTATTAAACAGATACGACGTATCGATCTCTGTCGATACGGCGTATCCTCTGAATCGAAAAATCTCGTATTTTTAAAACGTAACGAAAATACGGCGCATTAACTTTCGTTAATACGACGTATTTAATTTTGAATAAATATCGATTTTTGATTAATTAATCCGATACGGCGCATTCTTAAATTCTAAAGCGGCATATCTATTTTTCTGAATGAAGTCTGATTAAATTTTATCGATTATTAGATACGGCGTATCCAACTTTTTGGATACGGCGCATCATCTGCAGATATCAGTAACTTTAATTTTTCGTATTCCGTTTTCGTTATTAATTATCTGATATATTACTTTCTCGAGCATACCCTACTGATATTTTTGTGTTGATTTCAGGAAGTGCATGACCAGGAGTTCTACGAAGAACTTGATTCAACCTTTCGAAGATCCTGAACGAGCCCTACATTCGCTTAAAAGGCTTTTCAACACAAGAAGCTTTGATCTTTCAAGTTCACTCGAGCTTGATTACTTTTCTGAAGAGAAAGAGAAGTTGAAACAGAAACAATGGGCGAAAACACTACTATGGAGGAATACATGAACAGTACCCGTGCTAATTACACTTCAGGAGTTGCTAGACCAAAGTTTGATGATAAGTCAAAATTTGAGTTGAAGGGTCAGTTTCTCAAAGAGCTCAGAGAGAATGCTTTCAGTGGGACGGAACATGAGGATGCTAATGAGCATGTTGAAAAGGTCCTGGAGATTGCAGATTTGTTTACTTCAGAAGGAGTGACTGCCGATCAACTCATGCTAAGAATCTTTCCAATCTCGCTAAAAGGAGCTGCTAACAAGTGGCTAAGGAATGAACCTGCTAGTTCAATCACTACATGGGAAGGTTTGAAGAGCAAATTCCTGAAGAGATATTGTCCACCTGCTAAGACTGCTAAAAAGATGGAGGCTATCAATAGTTTCAAGCAAGAGCCTGATGAAACCCTTTATAAAGCTTGGGAACGATTTAAAGATTTATTGATAAAATGTCCTCAACACTATCTAACCCCTATGCAGGAGATAATATTGTTTTATCAAGGAATGGACGTGCCTACAAGACAGATTTTGGATGCTAAGGGAGCTGTACCTCAAATGAGTGCAACTAATGCTAGGAAAGCAATCCAAGAAGCTGCCGATCATTCTCAAAAATGGCACGATGGGACCTCTACTAGATCTAAGAGCAGCACTAATTTTGACGGGATTGCTGCTATTCAAGCTCAATTGGATAAAATTAGTAGAGAAATGAAGAAGCGTGATGAAAGAGCGTATGCTGCCCAAGTTGGATGTGAAAAGTGTGAAGGACCTCACTACACTAAAGATTGCCCGAACAAGAATGAAAGTGAGACGTTTGAAGAAGCATATTACACCCAATTTGGACAACCATTCCGACCTTCAGGAAGATTTAGGGAAGCTACACCGGGATTCTATCAAAAGAACAACTTCAATCCCGCTTATCAAGAAAGGAGGCAGACTTTAGATGATACTTTAAAGCAAATATGACCGATGCTGCTAAAAGACATGAAGAGAATACTGCTATGATCAAAGAAATCCGAGCTTCAAACGGACACTACTACAAGAAATCAAGGAGCTTCGATCAAAGCATTGGAACAACAAATTGGTCAAATGAGTAAAGTTCTTCAAGAAAGGGGATATGGAAGTTTACCGAGCTCAACTGAAACCAACCCAAGAGATCATGTCAAGGCCATAAGCACCACTGAAGAAGTCACTCCTAATATACCTAGAAGATCGATGAATGGTAATGATGGTGCAAGACCCGAATTTTTCTTTAATTCTTCAATCAGCTTAAGGAGACTACTAAAAGAGAAGACAAAGATTGAAGAGGAGATCAAGGCAACAATGAAAGAAGAGAGCCCTGCAACCGACTCAAATGCCTTGCCTCATAAGGAAAGAGACCCAGGAAGTTTTACTCTACCTTGTTCTATTAATAATATATCTTTCAATAATGTGTTAGCTGACTTAGGAGCTAGTGTTAGTGTTATGCCTCTTAAGACATTCGCTACCCTAGGACTAGGAAAATTAGCACCAACTAAATTACTTATTGAATTGGCTGATAAAACGGTAAAACGACCTGAAGGGATTGCTAATAATGTGCTAGTTAAGATTGAGCAGTTTATTTTTCCCGTAGACTTTGTTATACTAGACATGCCCGAGGATGTTAAGATTCCTTTAAATCCTCGGAAGACCTTTCTTGTCTACTGCCCATGCTAAGATTGATGTGTTTAAGAGAAAAATCTCATTAAGGGTAGGGAATAATAAGCTAGTCTATAAGTGCCAAGATCCGGTTAAAAGCATAATTAGAGGTGTTTATGTGCTAGGATTAAGAGAGCGTATGGACCTCGATCTTGAAGCTAGACTTATGGGAGAAACATTGATTCAAAACAACTCAACTAATCCTAATCATGAGAACTTTGAGGAATTCATTGACCTTAATGTACCTACCGAACTTAGACGCAATGTTGTTAATGATTCTGATGATGAGTGGTATGATTGTGTAGTAATTAATAAACGTAGGAGAATAGTTGAGAAAATGAATTTGAATAATGATGTGTTTATTGAACTACCACCCCACCTTGCTTATTTGTGCCTATATGATAATAAGAATTTTCCGTCTATCATTTTGTCATCTCTGCCCGAAAGGGACAGGACTTTGTTTATACAGATATTAAAGAAGAACGGCGTGGAAATTAAGGACGAGCAAGGAGTGTTCAATATTACTGAATTGGCGATGAAGGAGCGCGATGTTTCCGACTCCTTCAATGATCGATATTAAAGAGCTGAACGTGAGTCTAACTTGAAGACTCTGGAATAAAGACAAGTGCTTACCGGGAGACAACCCGAAATTTTTTTATTATTCTGTTTTCTGTGTCGAGTCAGTCAGGCCCGCATGAGGATACGGCGCATCTCAATTCTGAGATGCGACGCATCTCCTGCAATGGTCATATCTTATTTTAATTTTTCTGCATTTTTATTTTCGACTTTAAAACTATTTATCAGTTTATTTTAATGCGGCGCATCCCTGGTAAAGGATGCGGCGCATCTTTATTCTGATCCGTATTAATTCCAGGCTCGATACGGCGTATCTTCTTCCATAAGATACGGCGCATCGACTGACCTGATGATTTTCAGTTTTAATTTTTAAGTTTTATTTTTCCTAACTACTAATGTATTATGCAAGTTTGAACCTTTCTTATCTTAGGTGTGTTTTAAAGTGTTGGTGGTATTATAGTTTTCTGGATTTCCTGTGGATACATCAAGTATGGCTTTAACGTTCTAATCCACAAGAAGTTGATTTTTGCTCTAATACAAATGGAGGATCATACCGAGCAAATCTCAGGGGAGTTTTTCTGTTCTAATTCTTATATTTTCCAGTTTTTAACCTTTTATACAAACAACGAGGACGTTGTTTAACTTAAGTGGGGGGATTGGAGAATTAGAACACTTAACAATTACTTGTCCTAAACTTTTTCAAAAATTATGCTTAAAATGTGCTTAATATATCAAACTTAAAAATTTTTTAGCATGTTTTTGTTTAAGATCTAAGTTGCATAGCTGCACACATGACGTTATTTTCAAAAATTGTGATTTTTCAAAATTCACAAATCTATGAGTGTGCCGGTGACTTGTAAACTTTAGAACTTGGCTTGTATACTATTCGAGACCACCATAATGAGTATTATTTATATAATTGGAATGACTTGTCTAAATTGGTAAATTTCTAGGATTACACCCAAAATAGCCTATTATATGTTATGTGTTATTAGCTAACTCCACTGGTTAGTTAACCCCCGTATAAACCCTTTGTTACTCTCATTTTTAGAGTAAGATACCCCTAGAAAAACACTCAGAGCCATTCCTTTCGTTTCTTACACCTATGTTTAAAATGTTTCGTTACACCCTTACACCTTAGCCTACCCTGTAGATTAGAATCCGTGGTTGGTTAATTGCTATAGGCAAAGTGTGTTTCCTTACATTACCTGTGTTCGTGTGCGTAATTCATTATCTTTGGTTAGGTCGGGAAATTGCACAATGCAATTGGAGTGAAAGTAAATATTGTATATTTTTGAGTTTATTTTTCGTGTGTTTACTACTTTCACTATTACCGTTATTTCTGAAGTATGAAAAGTATGGAAAAATTATCCAGAATTATCATTATAGTGATGTGGTGAAATTTTACACATCTATCTTTATGTTTAAAAAAAAAAAAAAAAAAAAAAAAAAAAAAAAAAAAAAAAAAAAAAATCGAAAAAATAAGAAAAGAAAAAGAAAGAAAAAGAGTTGGATGTTTGTTTTTAAACCAACGATGTAAAGTTATGTAAGTGGTTCATATGGCCACTATTTGTTGTACTATATCTATGGATTGAATGGGAATTGGCAGTTATGGGAACGCCAATTAAGGTTTATTCTTTGATTAAGATCTTGTTGAGTATAATTCGTGTCTACCTAAAGCGTGTGTTTCAAGTGTTAAAGCGTGAGTTATTCGATGATATGAGTCTTATTCATGGGATGGTTGGGATAGTGATTAACTACACTTAGGATTTTAATTTATTTGTTTTGTTTATTTTTCATTTTACACCAATTTATATCCCAAATGTTAACCATGCCCTTTATTATTCTTTATCCAACCAAACATTTGATTTATTGAGATTAGGGATTTGAGCAATCTTAAGTATCGTAGTCGTGGATTCGGCTATGTATTTATGATTTTGTCGCCCTTTTTGATATATTATTATTGGTGAAGTTTGGACCTATCTTTAGCCTATTCGAGTTAAGGATTTGAGCAATTGCAAGTATCGTGTTCGTGGATTCGATCATGTATTTGTGATTTTGTCGCCTTTTCTGGAATTTGAGATCGATAGTGAAAGAGAATAATTAACCCTTAAGCCTAAAAACCCTTTTTGCCGCTTTAGACTTGTTATTCCTTAGCTTTAGTGGAGGAGATGTGTATACTTGCCAAGCTTATGATAGAATATTCGTCACGACTGGACAGTTAAACGATTAGATTTGTTTTTATCGACTTATTTTATTTTACTTCTAATTCGTTAAGTGTTTAGTTGTGTGATTATGAAATAAACGAATACATGCTTAAATATAAAAATAAATCCTAACATCTTTTAGGATACATTTTCATAAAAGGAATTCTAAGGTTTACTTGGGGACAAGTAAAGTTCAAGTGGGGGGATATTTGATGAACTCAAATAAGTACATTTTATTACTATCATTTATCCTATTAATTTGACTTGTTTTATTCTATTATGTATGAGGATTGATACTTAATCGTTTACTTTTGTAATTCTCAGGTAAAAACAAGCATTTGGTGAAATTTAGCGATTTTGGACTAATTATGGAGCAAAACATGCATAAAGTTAAGAGTCTACTGAAATGAAGAAGATCAAGACTAATCTGCTCCAGATGCGCCGCCATCTCACTCACGACATGCGCCGCATCTCTATCAAGATATCACCAGATACGATCCAAGATACAAGAGGACATGCGCCGCATCTAATCATGGAGTTACGCCGCATCTTCTGGCGGTGTACGAATATTCCTGAATATTATAATCTTGGACCCCACGCGAAGTTAAGTCAATGCGCCGCATCTACTTACTAGATGCGCCGCATCTTCCCTCAGACAGAAACTATAAATACCCCAAGACCAGACGAATTTCGTGGATACCATATAATACCGAAGACCGAACAGGAGAAACCAAGGACGAATTCAGTCAAGGAGGCAGCACAAGACACACCCAAATCAAAGATACAAGAGCTGTAAGAAGGTGCTGCATGTGTTTAATTCATTAAGTAGTTTTGTTTTATTGTGTTAGCAAACTTTAATTCATCAGGATTGGTGGCTTGTGTAATGTGACAACGAAAGATTGCACTCCCTTTAATACTTGCTTTCCCATCAATTAAAGTTTATATGTTGATGTCTTTGGTTACTACTTATTAGTGCATTGATAACCTCTGTGTTTATTAGTGGCTTGCGGCATTTGACTGCGGAAAATAATGTGGCTCCCACGGTTATTACTAAATTGATCACTTAGGAATAACTTTTAGACATAAGTAATCATTAAGGGTTTACTCGCCGATAAGATTAGGACCAACGAGAAAGGGTTAACTACATACACTTCATATAAAGCTATCAATAAAACAAGTGACAATCTACTTAATCATAAGGACAGCCCTCTTATTGTCTCGAGTATTTATCTGTGTACGTGTGTGCTACTTGCTGATTCGTGCCTATTGGTTTATTTTATTATTTAATTGCAAACAAATCGTGCCAGTCTCCCAGACTGAAACCCCCTTGCGTTAGGATATTAAAATACTGATTAGAATAACGAGATAATACGTTCCACTCTTAGTGATCGACACTCTACTTACCATTATATTCATACTGACCGGGTACACTGCTCGTTAAGTGTGTGTGTTATTGATAAGTCGGCTAAATATAAATTTAAAAACTTGAGTAGGCATTAAAACTGCTAAACCGCAACGACACATCACGCGCATCAGCCACATTGGATGAATCTATGAAATGGCATAGGAGGCTTGGTCACATTAATTTCAAAACCATAAATAAAATTGTCAAAGATGGTTGGTAAGAGGTTTACCTCAGAAAAGATTTGAAAATGACCAAACATGCATTGCTTGTCTTAAAGGCAAACAACATAAAGCCACTTGTAAGCCCAAGATTTTTAACTCTATTGATCAATCATTGTTTATGTTTTATATGGACTTATTTGGACCTACAAATGTGAGTAGTATAAAGCATAAAAAATTTTGTCTAGTTGTTACTGATGACTATAGCAAATTTACATGGGTTTTCTTTTTAAGCTCTAAGGATGAGACTTCTAGCATTCTTAAGACATTTATTACAGAGATAGAAAACTTAGTAGACAAAAAGGTAAAAGTCATTAGATGTGATAATGCGACAGAGTTTAAGAATAGAGTTATGGATGATTTCTGCAAAGAAAAGGGTATTACCCTATTAGGAGAGAATTTAGTGTTGCTAGAACTCCTCAGCAGAATGGAGTTGCTGAGAGGAGAAATAGAACACTCATAGAAGCTGCTAGAACCATGTTAGCTGAATCTAAGTTACCTATCACTTTTTGGGCTGAAGCAGTCAATACTGCTTGCTATGTCCAGAACAGGGTTTTGGTTGTCAAATCTCACAATAAAGACATCATATGAACTTTTTAGAGGGAGAACTCCTGCAATAGGATTTCTTAGACCTTTTGGATGTCATGTGAAAAATCTGAATACCTTAGACCATCTAGGAAAATTTGATGGTAAAGCAGATGAAGGATTCTTAGTTGGATATTCTCTTAATAGCAAAACATTTAGAGTATACATCTCAAGAACTAGGAGAGTGGAGGAAAACCTGCATGTGGAATTTTTAGAGAACAAATCCAATGTAGCAGGTGAAGGTCCCAAATGGCTATTTGATCTTGAGACACTAACCTAATCAATGAATTATGTGCTTGTTGTTGCAGAAACTAATGAAATTTCAGGTTCAGAAGCACATGATGCAACAAATGAGGCAAGGTTAGAAAAAGAGAAAGATCAAGATTATGTGATGATGCCATTATGGACCAGTGTGGATTCAACTTCAATAAATGATGAACCTTCTTCTTATGAAGCTAAAGAAGGGATTGAAGGTGAAAACAAGGAAGATGGAACTGAGGAACAAAAATCATGTCAGCAATACAAATGGTGTTTCTACTGCTGAGACAGAGCAAGCTACTACTAGGCTAAATGTTTTTACTGCTCGGCCAAATGTTTCTACTACACTGGCCCATCAGAATCAAATGAAGCAAATTTCTCAAAAGATGAGGTGGATTTCAAGAATCTCCCACCTCATTATCAAGTTCCTTCTGCACCACACACAAGGATTCACAAAGTCCACCCCTTGGAAAATGTGATCGGAGATGTACAATCTAGAGTGAAGACTAGGAAGAAACTTATGTCTTCAGACCAACAAGGGCTTCTTGATGCTCTTTATGCTTCAAAGTAGCATGAGTATTCAAACTCTTGCTTATTTGTATGTTTTCTCTCCACAAGCAGAACCCAAGAATGTTCTTAAAGCCTTAGATGATTCAAGCTGGGTAGAAGCTATGCAAGAGGAGCTTCTCCAATTTAAAATTCAGAAGGTTTGGATGCTAGTTGATTTACCCAAGGGTGTAAGGGTAATTGGTTCTAAAATGGGTTTTCAGGAATAAAAGGGATGAAAGGGGCATAGTGATAAGAAACAAGGCTAGACTTGTAGCCCAAGGGTACACACAAGAGGAAGGGATAGACTATGAAGAGGTTTTTGCTCCAGTAGCAAGAATTGAAGCCATTAGATTATTTTTGGCTTATGCTTCATTTATGGGCTTCACAGTTTATCAAATGGATGTCAAGAGTGCTTTCTTATATGGTACTATTGAAGAGGAGGTTTATGTCTCACAACCTCCAGGTTTTATTGATCCAGAACATCCAGACAAGGTGTACAAGGTTGTCAAGGCTCTTTATGGCCTTCATCAGGCACCAAGAAGGATCAGACATTATTCATCAAGAAGCACAAGAAGGATCTTTTGCTAGTTCAGGTGTATGTGGATGATATCATCTTTGGATCTACAAGGAAGGAGATGTGTTTAGAGTTTGAGAAACTTATGCATGATAAGTTTCAGATGAGTTCCATGGGGGAACTTACATTCTTTTTGGGTCTGCAAGTTAAGCAATCAAGTGAAGGCATATTTATCAGCCAAGATAAATATGTTGCAGAGATTCTAAGGAAATTTCAATTTGCTGATTCAAAAGTGGCAAGCACACCAATGGACTCTGAGAAGCCTCTTCTTAAAGATGTAGATGGAGAAAATGTGGATGTACACACATACAGATCTATGATAGGCTCTTTGATGTATCTCACATCATCAAGACCTGATATCATGTTCTCTGTTTATGCTTGTGCAAGATTTCAAGTAACTCCTAAGGTTTCTCACTTAACAGTAGTCAAGAGGATTTTTAGATATCTCAAGGGTCAACCTAGGTTGGGTCTATGGTATTCTAGGGAATCACCTTTTGACTTGGTAGCATATTCAGACAGTGATTATGCAGGTGCAAGCTTAGACAGAAAGTCAACAACTGGAGGATGTCAATTCCTTGGATGTAGACTTATTTCATGGCAGTGTAAAAAGAAAACAATTGTGGCTACTTCAACAACTGAAGCTGAATATGTAGCTGCTGCAAGTTGCTGTGGTCAAGTACTTTGGCTTCAAAATCAACTTCTTGATTATGGGTACAATTTCATGAACACTGTCATTTATATTGAAAATAGTAGTACAATTTGCATCATTAAAAATCCAGTACAACACTTAAAAACAAAACACATAGAAATAAGACATCATTTTATTAGAGGCTGCAATGAGAAAAAGCTGATTCAAGTAGTTAAAATTAATTCTGATCACAACTTTCCAGATCTTCTCACAAAAGCTTTTGATGTTGGAAGGTTTCAATACTTGGTAGCAAGTATTGGGATGCTTAATCCTTAATATTTTCAATCTGTGTGTTTTTGTATATAAATTAAGTTTGTACTGCTAGCTTTGTAAATTGGTACTGTTATTGAAAAGTTTGTACTGCTAGTACAAATTTTGATTGTTTTGTTCATACTGTTAGTCATATGATAATACTTCTATAAGACAAATGCTTTGCATTTTGTTTTCTTGGTTTTAGACTAACAATTTCAGGTATGAACATTTGAGCACAAAGTAAGTTTCAAGTGAAATGTATGAGCAGCAGAATGCAAATACAAGTTGCTGACATAATAGGTTCATGATGGACAGAGTTTGAGAATTCATTAACAAAGGTTTACACCTAAGTTTATTGATTCTTTAAAACTTCTTTCTTGAAACCTGATTATGATGTTTCACATTGACTTGATGGCTCAGTTGGTCAGATAGTAACTGACACAACTCACTTTCTATCATTTTATACTTTAATTAGTATAATGAGCAAGTCTAAGGACATCTGATTGAAAGAACAGCGAGCAAAAGTGAATCTAACACTAGTGTTAGAGGCAACAATTGCCACGAGCTGGAAACCCTGTCAAGAAAGCCCTTTGAATGGGTTTATTCTTACACAGGCAGTTATTTATAACTGAAAACATTGGTTGTCACACAACCAGAGGTTAAATTAAACCGAAATCTTGATTAAGCGTCTATTAACACTTAATCCCTTCAAAATGGTTGTAAGCATTATGATTTTCATTATAACAAAATCAAGTTTATACTGCTAAGTCAAAAGTTTCTTAAAAAGGATTTTCAAAGTGGCTCAGAAAACCATCAAATGATGGATTATGAGTCACTGCCCCATGATCCACCTCTCACAAGAGTTAACACACCTGGAAGTGATGAGGGCAACAAATAAACTCTTTAGGAATTGATGGCTTTATGTACAAAATTGTCTGATAAGCAGTGAAAGTTCAGATAATGGTGAGAGACCATGATGGTGAGAGATCTTCCAAACAAGGGAGGAAATAAAACTCAGGGGAGGAAATATAGCCCAGGAGAGGAAGATTTTCAAAGGAGGAAAGATTGTGGTTATGTATGCTTAGAATCAGCGGAGGAAGTTTAAATTGATCAAACAAGAAGAAAGATTGGGGATGAAGATTGCCCAAATTGATCAAGTTCAAGAAAAGACAAAAGCATACAAGATGATGATGGATGCTGGGAATAAGCTCTTTCATACTCTTCTTCATGTTCGAACATCTTTGACTTAAAATTATAAAGATTTGTCTCAAGATCATGTTGGAAATTTGGACAAGATTCTGGAGTATTATATATATTCAGAAGGGATGAAGCATTTCAAATGGAATAAAGTCTTTCAGTTTCAATTTCAGTTCACTATATTTGTTCATCACTTGCATGGCTTGCTGAAAGATAACTTGACTTCTAGAAGAAACTGATAGTATTAAAGACAAAGAAGATGATTTTATTGCTGAAAGTAATTCACAGATGGCAGATGAGTTAGTCAGAAAGATACTTAATCT
The DNA here is from genome assembly GCA_021014915.2 of Artemisia tridentata subsp. tridentata. NCBI lineage: Eukaryota > Viridiplantae > Streptophyta > Magnoliopsida > Asterales > Asteraceae > Artemisia > Artemisia tridentata. The sequence goes on from CP139503.1 coordinate 316,797,542, forward strand.
TACAGAACAAAGGAAAGCTCAGATCAAGAGTCTGACTATGAAGTGTTTGAAAGATCTTCACAATCCTCATTTAATTCAAAAGAAACATGATGATTTGGGATAAATCATATGTTTAGGGGAGGATTGTTGGGAATTAAATGTTCTGAAGATTAGTATTGGGAATTAAATGTTCACAAGGTTAGTACTGCTCAAGGAAATTCACCAAGTGTTGATTCTACTGCTAGTGTATTTGATTCTACTGCTAGTGTTGAAGATACTACTGCTGGAAGATACTGCTGCTAGAGTTAAAGATCCTACTGCTGAGTGGATAAGTGTCGCGTATTCTATTGCTGACTTGATAAGTATGAAAAAGATATTTGTGTATAAAAGTCAAATATATACGGTAGACAATATCTTTGATAAGTGATCAGTCAACAAGTTGTATACACAGAACAAGTTGTATCTTAAGCTACTGACACACACACGCTAGCAAGTAGTCGAATACTCAAGTGTGCATGTGCTTAGATATTTTACATAAATAGAGAGTTATAAAAAAGTTAGAAAGTGTGCTTAATGTCTAACTTAGTTGTGACAATACAATAGAAAATAGTTTTCTTTGTAATAGAGATTCAAGGTTTGTAACCCTAGTGATAGTGAAGATCACTCGTATTATTCTCAATAATATTGAATTGTTTGGTGTTATACTTTCTGTGTTCATCATTCAAATAAACAAGCATCACTGTTCCATTTCCATATCCAATATCCTTCTAAGTGTGGTTAAGTAGATTCCGCATACTTAATCATATTCACTCAAAGTATCATATACACAAGTTATAAAGGACTAACATCCTATCATAGTGTATTACAATCCTCACATGACCTACTTGCAGACTGACTGTGTGTCGCTTCAGAATCTTCTTCAGATTTGACAATGGTTCTTCATCCCTAGGTCGTGAAGCTGATCCTTCACCTATCGTCATTCTTTTCAATTTCTACTGATCAGCTCTGAATTTAGCCTTGCTTTCTTCTGTGGCCCTTTTGAGTTGTTCAATTTCTTCTTCTCTGGTCATGGGTGGTTCAAGGGGTTCAAATGATTGATCTGTCATTTTGATGGATTTTCCCTTGCCCTTGCCCAATCCTTTATCAACTTTAGCCAGTTCTGTCTTGATTGATACAAGCTTCTTCCGTCGTTCTTCCCTCAGATCTATATGCTCTTCTTCTTCTTCCTCTTCAGAAGACTCGTCTCTAAGTGTTAGTTTTCTCTTTGAGGCTTGGGTTATCTTCTTATTCCTTGTAGAGGCTGTAATGACTGTTTTACCTCTACCTCTACCTCTGCCTCTTGTTGCCCTAGTACCCTTTACTGTAATTCCTATTTTTCCTGCTCTTCCACTTCATCATACCATACATAGGCCTCAGATGCCTTCACCGGTTCAGACAACAACCTTGGTAGAATTCTTAAGCCTTGTTTGGTTATGTTGGTTGCATAAATCCTTACTCTGGTAAGCATGTGATCCATGTTTACTGTATGAGCTTTCTCGTTTGGACGTCTGTCTATCTCGGGATGTCTTGCCATGAAGTGAGAGATGATCAGTTTGGTGAAGCGAGGGAAAGGTACCTTGTAGGCTTTCTTCTGGGCAAATTATCGGGCTTGGTAAATCATATATGTCCAGATGTATTGTGCAAAGTCCACGTGGTATAGGTTTATAACACCGTGAAGGAACTTGAGGTGTTTGAGTCTAGGGTGTTCAAGTACCGTTTCCTTGCCTATAATGCAGTGGCTAAGGATGGTGAATAAGGTCAACCATGGTTGTGGAATGTGTTTTCTGTCAACCTTAGAGTGAGAGGTGAGTTCTTCTCCTGATTAGTCATAGCCAATGGTCTTCAAATTATCGACTATTTGCTCAAAAGTGGGATCTTTGCGAAATGAGCCTTTAGGACCGGACTCTGGTGGAGGAAGATCAAGGACAGCACGAAGAGTGTTGACATCGAACTTGATTCTCTTGTCATAAATGGTTATTACCATCGTCTTAGTATCTCTGCTGATAAATAACTTGTGCCAGAACTGGTTCATGTAAACTTCTGGCACACTTGCTGACTTAGTCATGACAGGACTGACGAAATGTCTCTTGAGAATCTCTACCATTATCTGGCACGATTGATGACATGGTAGTATATCGAAATCTACTCTTGAATTGGAGTTACTAATCTTGCGTTCATCTCCTTCTGGGATCATTTCCTCTCTAGCATCGGATGTATGAGACATGATTATCCTGTACAGCACAAACACAAACAACAACACACAATAGAGAGTGTATATATATGTTAGTGTGAGTGACATATTACATGATCTTAATCTAACTAATATGATGTATCACTTAGAAAGACATAATCATGAAGAACATGCACATATTAAATAGGCAACCATGTTTGCATACAATCACATTAAAGCAAACCTCATTTTTCCTTCTCCTGAACTTTTTTTTTAAAAAAATTATCTAATTCTAGAAAAAAGTGGTTACTCGGAAAAATTGGTCCTTACTCTGAGGATTCTAATCAAAACTGGAATATATAGTCTAAGTCGGAGACTATATGTTTCCTTACTCGGAAACTTTCAAACATCCTCCTAACTCGGAGATGATAAACTTGCTCGAAAAGCTGATGAACTTTGGTTACTCGGAAATGTTTATTTTGCTTACTCGGAAAACTTAAGATCTTGAGTTACTCGGAGAAATTAAAGTTTTATTATTCGGAAAATCTGATTTTCTAAAGTTGCTCAGAGACAAGATTACTTACTCAGAAACTTTTATACAAAATTCTAAGTAACTAATGTTTATACTCCTTGCTCGAGAAAATCAAGCTTACTCGAAAAACTTCATCCTAACTCGGAAACATTCAAACTCACCAAATCATCAGTTAGACCTTTGCAGACTACAAGATATGATCTAATAGCATCCTAACTATGCCCTAATCAAGACTAAATACCCAGAAATCCATAAAAATCAACACAGAAATCACCACAGACAATTTTATCTTATACAATCTTTCGACTTAGACCATGTGTTAGATTCATGTTCTAAAACTTTAAGCGCATAATCACAATACATATACAAGCATATCCCACCACTTAAATCACAAAAACACCTAACCATTTGTTGCCAACCAAACATTCGAACCTATGAACCCTAATTATCTCATCATACATCAACTGATGTTATACAGAACAATTAAGCAGCATTAAAACACTCCTAAGCACGTTGTTATGCTCAAGAACTAACACAATTAGATTGCATATCAACACACAGGTAATGCCCAAATCAATTTTAAAACCCTAACTCGCATATGGACAGTTTGAGCCACAAAAACGTTTTAAGATTTCAATTGAATGATTAGAATGCATAAATTAACATGTACAACACTTACAATCGAGTATTCGAGAAAATCAGAAATCTTGAGTTAGTGAGATGTTTTGGCGGGTTTTTAGCAATGTGAATGCATAAATTAACATGTACAACACTTACAATGTGATATAAAAAAATTGAGTTTGAGCTTATATAGTTAAAAGTTTGCCCTTTTGTCACTTTCAGCCCCTTAACCCATTTTTTCTATTCACATATGGTCCAAAAGTGGTAAACTTATGATATTTTGACACTAGCACCCTTGAAGTTTAACATGGTTAAAACCTTGATCCATTTTGATGAAAACTTGAATTATTTGCATTCCTCCCCCTTGAACTAAGACATAATTTTGAAATTTTGACAAAATTTTGGTTCAAGAGATCATGGAGATGTGGTTAGATGAAGACTTTGATGAGAAACAAAGATATTGATGAGAAATGTGCAAGAGTTAAACAAAATTCTCCCCCTCAAAAGATGTTCAGGATTTGAAATTGAGTAAATTTGAAATGACGAGAACATATTTTGAGTTGGTTGGACTCTTGCACAATTTAAAGAAGTTTTTTTTTTTTTTTTTTTTTTTTTTTTTTTTTTTTTTTTTTTTTTTTGATCAGAAAATTAATATAGTAAAAAAAACTCTTGATGTTTTACAAAAAAGATTTACAAAAATAGCGTTGATGTTTGACTCTTTTAACTTTGTTTAAGAAAGTTGTCTAAATCTTCTGGAGTCAAACATCGCATACCAATCTGGTGAACTAATCCCACAAATCTTGCATGAGGCAAGGCTTTGGTGAATAAGTCTGCCAGTTGGTATTCTGTACCCACAAAGTAAAGCTCAATTGTACCCTGTTCCATGTGCTCTTTGATGAAGTGGTAACGTAGAGCAATATGCTTGGACTTTGAATGCTGAACCGTGTTGCACGAGATAGCAATGGCACTCTTCGAGTGCAATACATCGGAATCTTGTTGAAGACATATCTGTAATCCATTAGCTGTGACCTCATCCAGATGAATTGAGCACAACTTGCTGACATGGAGTACGTATTCTGATTCAGTAGATGACAGTGATGTACAATCCTGTTTCTTTAACTGCTAAGATACAAGCTTGTCACCTAAGAATTGCACTCCCCCAGATGTACTTTTCCTTGTGTCTAAGCATCCTGCATGATCAGCGTCTGAAAAAGCAATTAGTTCAAAGCCAGAATCCTTCGGATACCAGATCCCCAAGTGAATGGTTCCTTTTATGTATCGAAGGATTCTCTTAACCTCAGAGAGGTGTCTTTCAGTTGGTCTAGACTGATAGCGGGAGCAAAGATATGTGGCAAAGACTATGTCTGGTCTACTGGCTGTTAGATACATGAGTGACCCAATCATACTACGGTATTTTGGTAGGGTCAGTTGGTGTCCCATGTAAATCAGCATCCAACTTAGGGGATGATGCAGACTTGTCATGCCAAAGGTGTCACTACTTGTCATGACACTGAGCCAAAGGTGTCACTACTTGTCATGCCAAAGGTGTCACTACTGTCACTACTTGTCATGCCAAAGGTGTCACTACTTGTCATGCCAAAGGTGTCACTACTTGTCAAAAACAAATCTCCAAAGGTGTCACTACTTGTCATGCCATGCTTTTTCAAAATTTCTTGAGCATATTTGGACTGGTTTAAGAAAATTCCACAGGGTGATTGATGAACTTGCAGTCCTAAGAAGAACTTCAGTTCACCCATCATGGACATCTCAAAGTTTTATTTCATTAATTTAGCAAAAGCGTTTGAGTATTTCTTATGGGTTTAAGCAAAAATGATATCATCCACATAGATTTGAACAATTAAGATGTCCTTCCCGTGTTTTTGTATAAACAATGTTGGATCAACAGAACCTTTTGTGAAATGATTAGTAATTAGGAATGCAGACAGTTTATCGTACCACGCCCTCGGGGCTTGTTTAGGCCATAGAGGGCTTTCTTGAGCCTGTACACGTGATTCGGACGTTCTAGGTCGACGAAGCCGTCTGGTTGTGTGTCGTACACCTCTTCACGGAGTTGTCCATTCAGAAACGCCGTCTTCACGTCCATCTGATATACGGTGATATTCTTGTGAGCTGCATAGGCCAGAAACATTCGAACGGCCTCAAGTCTTGCCACTGGTGCAAAAGATTCCTCAAAGTCGATACCTTCTTATTGACTGAATCCTTTAGCAACCAACCAAGATTTGTTACGAATAACCGTACCATCAGCATCCAATTTGTTCTTCCAGATCCATTTCAATCCGACAACATATACTCCATCTTGTCTTTCTACCAATTCTCAAACTTCCAGACGCTTGAATTGATCAAGTTTTTCTTGCATTGACTCAATCCAATTGTCATAAGTGAGAGCTTCTTTAATGTTCTTCGGTTCCATTTGACAAACGGTGAGTGCATAAATGCAAGTTTCACCGTCGGTTTGGAGTCTCTTGCGTGTCATGACCGGATCGGCTAGATTACCAATCACATTCACTAAAGGGTGATCCTTAGTCCACTTGTGGGTTGAAGGGTAGTGTTGAAAATTTTGGTGTATATTTGACGGATCCAAATTGCTCGTTGAATACTCAGCACTATCTGGAATGGTGGGAGTTGGAGCGAATGGATTGAAGTATGTGTTTCCGTCATAATCTTCTGGTGTGGGTACTTCAGAAGGTGAGAGGGGATCTTCAGCTACAGTCTCAGTGTTAGAGGCTGATTGATCTACTGATGATGATGGTTCCGTTGGAGGTGCGTCTTCAACAACTATGGTAGATGTCGTTGCTGTGGTATCAGGTACTTGTATATTAACAGGGTTTGCAGCGGAACTGGTGGATACCTCAGGAGCACGACGAATGAACGAATCATCGAACAGCGGAGCAAAAAAAATCTTTTAAGTCCTTGCGGTTGAGAGATAGTGGTGCAGCTGAGTGATCAGGAAAGTTCAGACGGTTGGAATCGGGTCCTAAGTTGTTGTGCTCAGAAGCCATATCCGTAAGTTCATCGAAATGAGCGTGTATTGTCTCTTGAATTTTTCGGGTTCGACGGTTTCATATGCGAAATCCTTTAGAATTCTCACAGTATACAACAAAGATTCCAATATCAGCTTTGGCTTTCAACTTTCCAAGGTCATCACGATCATTATTCGGGTAACAGAGGGCCCCAAATACATGAAAGTAATTTATGTTTGGTTTTCGTTTGTAAACAAGTTCATATGGGGTTTTGTTGTACCTTTTGGTGATAAGACAACAGTTTTGGGTGTAGCACGCGGTTGATACTGCTTTAGCCCAGAGGTAATCCGGTAATTGAGCATTAATCAACATAGTCCTTGCAGCTTCGACTAACGTTTTGTTGCGTCTTTCAACCACCCCATTCTGTTCTGGGCTGCGTGGAATGGATGTTTGTTGTTCAATCCCCACTTTCTCAAAATACTCACGAAGAGTGTGGTTCTTAAATTTGGTTCCATTGTCTGTCCTTACTTTTCGAATGGTGTTGCGGAGCCGAACCTGAATTTTGGTGAGAAAGGTGATGATCATCGTAGGAGCTTGATCTTTGGTGCGAAGAAAGTAGACCCAAGTCCATCGTGAGAAGTCATCGACAATTACCAGTATGTAACGCTTTTCGTTGATTGTTTGCACTCGCATCGGGCCACACAAATCCATATGCAGAAGTTGGAGAACATGATCCGTACTGTGCTCGGGTTTAGGAGGAAAACGAGCACGAGTACTCTTCCCTTGTTCACATGCTGGACAAAGGTGATCTTTGGCATACCGGAACCTAGGAAGACCGTTGACTAACTTATGACGTGCAAGATCGGTCATTGTTTTAAAATTCAAGTGAGACAAACGTTTATGCCATAACCATGCTTTTGTAGATTGTGCCTTAGAGAGTAAGCAAATTGGAGGAGAGGCGGTCATATCTGATAAGGAAATGGTGTACAGATTCGTTCCGCGTTTTCCTGTCATAAGATCGTTTCCATGTAGATCTCGAACAAAGTAGGTTTTCTCCCTAAATGCAACTTCCAAGTCACCATCACAAAACTGTCCAACGGAGAAGAGGTTATGTCCAAGGCCTTCAACGTAGTAGACACGGCTTATTTCGATGTTTCCGTTGACATAGTCCCCATAGCCCATGATAGCGGCAAAATGATCATTCCCGAATCTGACAGTACCTATGAACTTTGCGACAAAGTTTACTAGAAGATTTAGGTTGCCTGTCATGTGTCGGGAACACCCGCTATCAACAATCCATAGTATGATTTGAATCACCTGCATCACAAGAAGACAATGCAGATGGAGAGAAAGTAACGGAGGAACCCGTTGGGTTAGTAGCACATTTATTAGGCATCTTTGGTAACCAAGTAAAACTAGGTTTATGCTGTAGCCAACGTTGCCGAGTCCAACTAGAATATGCTTTCTTCCTAGTAAAGGCACTAGGTTTACGGATTGTTCTAGTAGGAACTATGGTCTTGTCTATGGTAGTCTTAGAAACTACTTTTGGTGGTTTTCCTAAGATTGACTTAGCAGCAGTAGTGAGCCTAGAGGAAATGCCATTTGTACGTTTCTGCCTACGAGACAAAAGGGTTTTTGCAACACAATCTTGATGATCACCAGACAAAACACTTGTACGACAAAACACACAATAAGCATCAATAATAACATCATTCAAAACATTCTTAGTTTTAGCATTCCTTACATCAGAATTAAAATTACACGTTTTAAGGCTTGATTCTACTTTAGACATAACATGCTTTTTATTCAGATTCCTAGTGTGAACTTCTACTGCTTGATCATTATGGGAGCTGCACTTAGGTTTTCAGACACTAGTCTTCTTGTTAGTCTTGGATCTGCTAACCTTAGGAGAGGTGCCTAGTCCTGTAGAAGTCGAAGTATGCACATTAGTGGGCTGTGAAGATGCTTTCTTAGGTATCTTATCTACTTTATACATGCCTGGTTTAATCACATTTTTGTTTACAATTTTCCCTTTTTCAAGTACTTGATTTTCTCTCTCAGCTCAATGATGATGTGTTTCTGTTGTTGAATTTTTTAATCCAATTCACGATTTAATCGAACAGTGTCATTTCTGTTTTGGCAAACTTTCTCAATGTCCTTTTCATATTCAGAAATTTCATTTTTTAAAACAGCATTTTCTTTTTCAATCCCAGTTTTTGAAGCATGACTGTTTTGAAAGGACAAAGAATCTTTTTGGTTTTGTAGTTTTAACTCAAATTCACTGATGAGTGTGTAAATACTCATCATTTTGATACCTATTTAGACGAGAAAACGACCAAAAACAACAAAATAGACCATATTATACTGCAAATATTCGTGGTTTGTGTTTTTATGTGTTTCAGGTACAAAAGGATCAAAAACAGGGCAAAACAGGCAAAAACCGAGCACAAGATTGGAAAAGTCGTGAAAAGCTGAAGCCGGGAAAGGAAATGTACGAGTTTGGACCGGGAAATTGATCAAAATGTCAAATTCAACCTTCAAGAATATCAAGTTGTCCGGAGGGACCTTTGGAATTAATTTTGCACAAATGACAAGTATGGTCCTTGGAGTTTCTGAATTGGCAAAATAGGTCCCTAAACTTTAACTAAAAACCAATTCCAAAAATAACCTAATCCCTTAACCCCTAAATTAAACCCAATCCAAAATACTAAAAACCCTTATCCCATTATCCCAATCCTTAAACCCAGCTACAACCCATCACCACCTTAACCTCAGCCCACACCATTAAACATAAGCCCAAAACCCCAACCCGTTTTATTCCTTTTAGCTAAACACCCAGTCAACCCAATAATTCAAAACCTCCTTCCTTTTTACCACTAACCCGCCTAAACCACAAAACCAGGATACCATGTTCAATTCCCCAGGCCAGACAATCATGTCCCCCCATACCCCTTTTTCTGAGACACGCCAACCTCCCCCTCCTACACTTAGCCCCTCACATGTTACCATCTTCACGTGTGCACATTCCAGCTAAGATTAAATCAGAGGATAGAGAAGAAGCTTTTGGATTGATATTTAAAGAAGATGAAGTCCAGAAGAAAAGTTTGTCACTGTCTTAGACCAATTAGTAGTGTAGTTAAAGTTATTGTTTTATTTTCAGTTTCCATTTCAGTTCCAAACTTTAGTTTAAGCTCATTGAAGCTCTTTTGTACTTAATTTAAGCAGCAGTGTTTTAATTTGAAAGTTAAATTAAATTTCATGTTTTAAACTTGTTTCCTTGAATTCGAATTAATAGTTAGTTAATGATACAGGTTTCAAAAGTTATTTTTCTCAGTTTTATTAAGCTTAAATAAGCTAGTTTTAGCTTGTTGTAAGTTCCAGTGGTTTAATTCAGTTTTCATTTCAAAAGTCAAGAAAAGTCAACTTTTAGTTAAATAAAGTCAAATATGCTTATTGTCTTATTTTATTGCTCCATTGTAGTTGCTTATTGGTTTTTAAGTTTTAACATAGGTGGTTAGTGATCTGTTCTTGAATACCTAAGCCTAATTCAGCCTTTAACCGAAAAAGAAAAACAGTCAACAGTAAAGACTGTTTGGCAAAGGGATGCAAATGGGTCAAACTGGACATTCACTGTTCATATGCCATTGGGTAAGTTTTATTCAGTGTTCATTTACATTATTTTAAGTGTTTGTAGGAGCTCTTGATCTGATTTATGGTTTTAATTGATTTGAGTTAATTAGTATAGAACTTAGGTTATGCACTATTCTTAACAGCTTAATATAGGAGATTGTAGACTAAGTCCTTGATTTGGCCAGTTTTGAGATCAATTCAGTATGTTAAGAAAGTCCTGAAAGCCTGGATGTTCATCAGTAGGATTTAAATTAGAGTTTGAATAAAGGTTGTGCAATCTGCACATAACCTTTATGCAGACTGCATTACCACTTTTGCTCTTGCACCCTTTTTCAATCTCAGTTTTAAGCCAGTATTAGTAGGATTAAATTTCTAATTTTTGTTTTTTTAAGTAGTTTGTAGGTTAGTGTTTATCTGTTTCAGCTTATGTTTGGATTATTAGCTTATTTAGATAGCTTATTCTGGCCTGCAAGTTCCCCCATTAGCCCTGTTCTTAGTCTGCAATCAGCTTTTTCTGATTTCTATCACCTGATCTAGGGCAAAATTGGAGTTCAATTGGGGTGTTATAATTAGGGCTTTTGTTATTTTTATGTAGCCTGTAGTACTAGGTAGCTTTTTCCCCCATGAGGTTCCACTGATCAGCTTATTTAAGTGCTTCAATTCTGGTCTGCAAGTAGGGGATTTTTCTGCCATTTCTGTCTTTTTATGCTGCTGCACTATTTGCTTATTTGGCTTAATCTGAGAGTTTAGCTATTTAATTTAAGTAGTTTTATGCTTATTTAAGTTGTTTGAACTAGTTCTGATCCTTTGGTAATTTTTAGTTACCTTTAGCTTATTTTTAGCTTATTTTTAAACTGCTTATTTAGCCCATTCTGCTTATTATGGGTTAGACAGTTCTAATTTTATTTTTCCTAGCTTTTAAATATAATTTTAGATTTACTTGAATTTTTTCAGATTTTTCCAAAGTTGTTTACTATTTTTAAATCAATTAAATAGTTTAATTTAGTTTTTAATTCATATTAAATAATTAAAAAGTCAAAAAAATATTTTTCTTTTTCCCAAAATTTTCTTTTGTCATTTAGTATGTAGGAAAATTGTTTTTGTACCCGTAGAGTTTTTATTTCATCATTTTCAGTTTTTAGGTTCGTTCTCAGTCCCGTTTTCGTTAAAATCGCGTTTTCAAGTTTTTCTTTTACGTTTTTAAGTACATTTGTTTTTCTTAAATCATTTTCCTTATTTTTTAAATCGTTTTTAATTTATGTTCACATATCGTAGCGATAGAAAACCAAAATCCCACTTTTATTCACCATTTACTGCACGCAATCACGATTCGAGATCACGAATTCCATTCACGCCTTCGTTGGGGATAACGACCCGGGAATACAACTTCCACTGTATTCCTTTGGGAAAAATAATGTATTGATTCCCGCGAATCAATTTTTGGCGCCGCTGCCGGGGAAGGCTTGACGCGAATTTTTAAATCTCGTTTCTCGTTGCGTGTTTTGATGACCCTTCTCCCGAGAAGTTATCGTTTTCTTCGTAAATATTTTCTTATAAAAAAACCCAAAAAGATTTTTATTTCAAAATTTATTTTCCTCTTTGTATTTTTCAAATGTTTCCAAAAATCCAAAAATATTCTTCTTATTCCTATTCGTTTAATTCTTTTTCTTACCCTCTATCCGTTTAATTCTTTTTATGTCTTCATCTTACAACTATGGTTGTGAATGGTGTGGTGGACCTCTAAATGGTGGAAATTGTACCGGTTGTAGCATTGTAAATTCGGGAAACGGGTTTGTCTATGACCAAAATCCCTACAATGAAACAACCAATTTCTTAACCAACCCCCACACCATGAGATGGAAACATATTCTTGTGAATATTGTGGAGGTCCACACCAAAGTTTTGATTGTCAAACAAGGAACACGCTTGTCTATGAGCAGGTTTCGTGTAACGATCAAAATTTTGGTTATGACCAATATCCATATGATTCACTGAGTCAGTCACAACAGTTTTACTGTTGTGAATACTGTGGAGGTCCGCATTATAACTCCGATTGTCAAACGAGGAGCCCGCTTGTCTATGAGCATGGTCCTTGTAACAATTATGATTATTCGTATCATGACCAACCTCCACAGTATCAACCAACTCAAACGCAGCATCAACCATTTCCTCAAGAATCATTCCAAGAAATTCATAACATTAGGAATGATCTTCTGGATTCTGCTTTCAAAGATGTACTCCAAAAATTCAATATGTGAAGGATACACTCGATGATTTGGCTGTTAGGCATACCCAAGATGATCGTCATGGTGAATCTATGGAAGATTTACTTGCCATAGAACGAGCTGCACACAATCGTTTCTTATTTAATCAAGCTTGCATGCTCGATGACGATGATGACGACGAGGAGAGTACTATTCTTTTTAGTGAAATTACTTCTCAACTCCCTCAATCTATTACAATCACATCATTCTTTCCATCTATGAACCCTGATGACTCTCCTACTATGGGGGATGAGCATCTTAGCACTGTTCCTGAAAAGGAATCGGACGAATTCATAAAGTCTAGTGCTGAGATCCTTATCCCAATCCCAAGTGAGTCTGAGGATATATCGGATGATGAATGTGATTTGTCTCTTTGTAGTAATCATCCTCTTGACACTACTGATGATTTTTTCGGGATGTTTTCTAACCCTCTTTTCAATTCAAATGATGATTTTTCCTCTAGTGATGACGAATCACTTCCTGATGAGGACGTTTCAAATGAAAGTCTCGAAGTCTATTCAAATTCTCTTTTTGAATTTGATGACGAGTACTTTTCTAGCAATAATCCTCTCTTTGATGAAGAGTTAGAGAACGATGAGGTCAAGGACTCTATTATCTCAAATCTTGATGATGTGACCTCAAATATCAATCCCGACGTTCTTTCTCCGACATATGTGACTTTTCCTTCTGTGGATCACCACTATATTGATTTCACATATGTCGTTCGAGTTTTTCTACCTTTTTCTGCTTATAAGGTAACTTGTCCTCTCATTCTCTCCTTTGGGAGCGAGGACAAAGTTTTTGATCCCGGCATACCCATTTATCATTCTTTGGAGCCGGATGTATCTCATCGGAGTGAAACTTTCAAGTACTTCAATGTTTATCCAAACATTTTGAATGAAAGTCCGATGGAGATTTTCGTTTTCACATGCTTCCCCAAGAACAAATGAATTCGGGGTCGAGTCAAGCTAGTGACTCGGTGAACAAAAACATTAGCATTGCATGGGTAAACGCCCATGTTTCTGACTTCTTTCTACTTTCTGACACTAAGTGTGGGGGGATTCCTCTACTGTGCTCTGTTTGTGTGTTGTTTGCCTTTGTTTGCAGGTTTCCCTTGGATTGTGATGATTGTCGCGCCTGTTTTCAATCCAGCCGCCCAATATCCTATCCTTTTGCTAACGTTTATCTAGGGATATCTTTTCGACCTTTTTTGTGAAAAATGGAGATTTCTTTTCCACACTTGGCTCTTGGTATTACCTTTTTACGTTCTAAGCATCGGCATAATAGCCGGTACTTTGAATATTGAGGGCAATATTCAATTCTAAGTGTGGGGGGAATTCTCTCGAATTTTGTCACATATGTACCTTCTAGTGCCCTAGTACCCCCGTTTTGGCCAAAATTTTAATTTTTTTTCGTTTTTAGATAAGTAATTGCAATAAAAAAGAAGAAGTGTTTAGTCTTGATTAGGTTAGAACAAGGGGAATCCCGACTCTGCCAGAGTGTTGATCTGGCTGCTTCCTTAACATTTAGACTAAGGTTTTGCGATTTGTGCAAATGAAAATGCTAAGAGTAGAGTAGTTGGTTCTCTTTAGAGCTTATACAAGTAATCTATGGCTTTTCCTCACAGAAGATAACTAATCTGATTAAATACGTGCTGTTTTCAAACGTTTGAACGTTAAAATCATGTTGTTATGCAAAACAAATTTTTATACAATTTTGATATAGAGCCCGAGTTCAACTTTTTATTTTAATTTTGGAGAAAGCATATATGTAAATATATATATATATATAAAAAAAAAAAAAAAAAAAAAAAAAAAGAAAAATGAAAAAAAAAAAGAGAGAAAAATAAGAAAATGGAATGATATTGCAAAATGCAAATATGGAATGATATTGCAAAATGCAATAAGTTTTGATGTATGTGTTAATAAATGTAGAAATTGCTTTCTCTTAAATTTAAATCGGAAGTTGAACTTGGATTCGTCAATTTTGTATAAAAGTTAAACGGTAATTTAGTAGATTGTTGATTTCAAAGACCCCGAAAGCTCCGGTATTATTCTCTGTGAGGTGTCAAAAGCCTGGTCACCTAAAACCAACTGGTTTGGGATGTGCCGAGAAGAAAGCCGTTACATGGAGTGATCTCGTCTTTGAGTCTCTAATCTCTAAATGATCGTTTGTTGTTATTTACTTAAGTATTTAATACTAGCGTAGTGGGAATATCAAAAATCTTTGAAATCGAAATTCCGCTGATTCCGGTACTATTCTCTGTGGGGTGTCAAAAGCCTGGTCACCTAAAACCAACTGGTTTGGGATGTGCCGAGAAGAAAGCCGCTACATGGAAAAGGCCCTTTTCGATCCTTAGATTTCCGAGGTTCCCGGTAAATTAGTATTTGACTTAAACTAATAACAACCATAATAAATATTGATTTTTGCGGTCAAAAATTTAAAAATAGCACAGTCACCTAAATTGAATAAATTGTGGGAGTGAAAAGTTAAGTTTCGGCTTACATAGATTATTAGTATAAGTAGCGTTAGCATTTTACAAAAACATTTGCGCAATAAGTTTAAGCTTAGTTGGGAGTATAAAAAGAGGATGACGATTACAATTCCCTGGAGACACCCATTTTGTGTGAATCCCGTTCCATGATACCATTTTTGATAATCAAGCATTTATATATTTTTGTTTTAGTTTAAATTTCTCGCATTTAATAAAAAATCGAAACGGGGTATACTTTTGATCCTTTCATTACTTCATATGATCGGATTGCTAGGGACTAGCAATAGTTTAGTGTGGGGGATTGATGAGTGTGTAAATACTCATCATTTTGATACCCATTTAGACGAGAAAACGACCAAAAACACCAAAATAGACCATATTATACTGCAAATATTCGTGGTTTGTGTTTTTATGTGTTTCAGGTACAAAAGGATCGAAAACAGGGCAAAACAGGCAAAAACCGAGCACAAGATTGGAAAAGTCGTGAAAAGCTGAAGCCGGGAAAGGAAATGTACGAGTTTGGACCGGGAAATTGATCAAAATGTCAAATTCAACCTTCAAGAATATCAAGTTGTCAGGAGGGACCTTTGGAATTAATTTTGCACAAATGACAAGTATGGTCCTTGGAGTTTCTGAATTGGCAAAATAGGTCCCTAAACTTTAACTAAAAACCAATTCCAAAAATAACCTAATCCCTTAACCCCTAAATTAAACCCAACCCAAAATACTAAAAACCCTTATCCCATTATCCCAATCCTTAAACCCAGCTACAACCCATCACCACCTTAACCTCAGCCCACACCATTAAACATAAGCCCAAAACCCCAACCCGTTTTATTCCTTTTAGCTAAACACCCAATCAACCCAAAAAGTCAAAACCTCCTTCCTTTTTACCACTAACCCGCCTAAACCACAAAACCAGGATACCATGTTCAATTCCCCAGGCCAGACAATCATGTCCCCCCATACCCCTTTTTCTGAGACACGCCAACCTCCCCCTCCTACACTTAGCCCCTCACATGTTACCATCTTCACGTGTGCACATTCCAGCTAAGATTAAATCAGAGGATAGAGAAGAAGCTTTTGGATTGATATTTAAAGAAGATGAAGTCCAGAAGAAAAGTTTGTCACTGTCTTAGACCAATTAGTAGTGTAGTTAAAGTTATTGTTTTATTTTCAGTTTCCATTTCAGTTCCAAACTTTAGTTTAAGCTCATTGAAGCTCTTTTGTACTTAATTTAAGCAGCAGTGTTTTAATTTGAAAGTTAAATTAAATTTCATGTTTTAAACTTGTTTCCTTGAATTCGAATTAATAGTTAGTTAATGATACAGGTTTCAAAAGTTATTTTTCTCAGTTTTATTGAGGTTAAATAAGCTAGTTTTAGCTTGTTGTAAGTTCCAGTGGTTTAATTCAATTTTCATTTCAAAAGTCAAGAAAAGTCAACTTTTAGTTAAATAAAGTCAAATCTGCTTATTGTCTTATTTTATTGCTCATTGTAGTTGCTTATTGCTTTTTAAGTTTTAACATAGGTGGTTAATGATCTGTTCTTGAATACCTAAGCCTAATTCAGCCTTTAACCTGAAAAAGCAAAAACAGTCAACAATAAAGACTGTTTGGCAAAGGGATGCAAATGGTCAAACTGGACATTCACTGTTCATATGCCATTGGGTAAGTTTTATTCAGTGTTCATTTACATTATTTTAAGTGTTTGTAGGAGCTCTTGATCTGATTTAAGGTTTTAATTGATTTGAGTTAATTAGTATAGAACTTAGGTTATGCACTATTCTTAACAGCTTAATATAGGAGATTGTAGACTAAGTCCTTGATTTGGCCAGTTTTGAGATCAATTCAGTATGTTAAGAAAGTCCTGAAAGCCTGGATGTTCATCAGTAGGATTTAAATTAGAGTTTGAATAAAGGTTGTGCAATCTGCACATAACCTTTATGCAGACTGCATTACCACTTTTGCTCTTGCACCCTTTTTCAATCTCAGTTTTAAGCCAGTATTAGTAGGATTAAATTTCTAATTTTTGTTTTTTTAAGTAGTTTGTAGGTTAGTGTTTATCTGTTTCAGCTTATGTTTGGATTATTAGCTTATTTAGATAGCTTATTCTGGCCTGCAAGTTCCCCCATTAGCCCTGTTCTTAGTCTGCAATCAGCTTTTTCTGATTTCTATCACCTGATCTAGGGCAAAATTGGAGTTCAATTGTGGTGTTATAATTAGGGTTTTGTTGTTTTTATGTAGCCTGTAGTACTAGGTAGATTTTGCCCCCATGAGGTTCCACTGATCAGCTTATTTAAGTGCTTAATTCTGGTCTGCAAGTAGGGGATTTTTCTGCCATTTCTGTCTTTTTATGCTGCTGCACTATTTGCTTATTTGGCTTAATCTGAGAGTTTAGCTGTTTAATTTAAGTAGTTTTATGCTTATTTAAGTTGTTTGAACTAGTTCTGATCCTTTGGTAATTTTTAGTTACCTTTAGCTTATTTTTAGCTTATTTGTAAACTGCTTATTTAGCCCATTCTGCTTATTATGGGTTAGACAGTTCTAATTTTATTTTTCCTAGCTTTTAAATATAATTTTAGATTTACTTGAATTTTTTCAGATTTTTCCAAAGTTGTTTACTATTTTAAATCAATTAAATAGTTTAATTTAGTTTTTAATTCATATTAAATAATTAAAAAGTTCAAAAAAATATTTTTCTTTTTCCAAAATTTTCTTTTGTCATTTAGTGTGTAGGAAAATTGTTTTTGTACCCGTAGAGTTTTTATTTCATCATTTTCACGTTTTTAGGTTCGTTCTCAGTCCCGTTTTCGTTAAAATCGCGTTTTCAAGTTTTTCTTTTACGTTTTTAAGTACATTTGTTTTTCTTAAATCATTTTCTTGTTTTTTAAATCGTTTTTAATTTATGTTCACATATCGTAGCGTAGAAAACAAAATCCTTTTTTATTCACCATTCACGCATCCAATCACGCCTTCGATGATCACGAATTCCATTCACGCCTTCGTTGGGGATAACGACCCGGGAATACAACTTCCACTGTATTCCTTTGGGAAAAATAATGTATTGATTCCTGCGAATCAGTCACGACTCTGAGTTTGACACCATTGCAATTTTTTGTTGAATTGGAAAATCTCTCTAGAAAAATTTTTTCCACATCATCATTGACTTTTCGAAGTCTCTCATTTTCTTGTTTCAAATTATCAATCTCAAACTCTCAACATCTCAAGATCAACAGAATGAGCATCAACAGTCATATCATTACAAGACACAAAAATAGAATTCATAATCACATAAATAACATCAAATATAGAACATTCACCAAAAGTCGATTTGCTTCTTCTTTCAAAACTTTATTTTGACATGTTTGTTTTGAGATCTTTTTTTTTAGTTGCTTCGAAAATGTTCATCATGGATGCAACTTCGATTGAAGTTCTTGTTCCCAATGTGTAGCACAAAGTCGCAGGTGTTGAACGTGTGGCAAAAATTGTTTTTGAAAAACTTCTCTCTTTTCCTTTTCATAAGGAGAAAGAAAAGTAGAGACTTTTATTTTTGAGTTTCGTTCAATTGCGTCTTCCAAAAATTTTATGTCTTCCATAAAAGTATTAAAATATCTAAGGACACGAATTGTTTTGGCAATGAGGCCAGTACACCTGGATTTGGTAAAGGGCCATTAATTTGTGCTACTTTGGTGACATGGCCTACCTCAGAAGATGCATTCATTTCATTTAACGACCATGTTTGTTCTGATTTATCTTGTTGCGGGACGAAGGTGTCGCTAATATGAGGTACTCTAAAATAGTCATATTGTTTATGAAAGTGGACATTACTCATTTTAGATCGACTTTCATCTCCTGTTCTATTTCTTCTTCACGATTGTAAACAACAACACCATGAAAGAATCATTAAGCAAATGTTCAGCACTATATAACTTCGGATTTTCCTTGAGTGCTTTATGTAAAAAACTTGGTTTGTCACTTCCAATAGCAAAGCCATATCTTTGGGAGCTGGTTTTACCGTTAATTTTTGAATGGTTGTTAATGATTCACCAGTTTTATACACAACGTTTTGAAATTCTTTAAGTTTGGATTCCAACGCAAGAATTTCCTCAAGATATGAATCAACTCGTTTCCTTGAACTTTGTCAGTGTTCAGAAAAATTGTTTTGACAAGTGGACAACTCTGTTTTTGTTTTAATAAGTTCAGAGTGTAAAATGTCAACTTGTTTTTGAAAATCTAATTTTTCTTGTTCCTTTTGTAAAATTAATTCATTTTTGGAAACGGTTAATTCACGTACTTGATGTTCTAAATCTTGTGCTTTCACATAAGATTGTTGGAATGCAGCCTCAAAGCTTTTCTCCCGTTGTTCTTTGGTTTCATAGTTTGATAGTTGAAGTTTGTAGCACTCAAGATCCTTATATACAATGCAACTTTTGCTTTTAGATTTCTATTTATGTCATTGCACTTATCAATTTGGGATTTCTAAGCATCTAACTGTGTTTGGGTAGTCAAAAGCAAGGTCATGAGCTCTGAATCTGGATCAGGCAAAAGATTATCTTGTTCAAATTGATCATTATTATCAGCATCAAGAGGATCATCAAATGAAACAACGGGGTTAATTTGATCTTCATCAAATGTAACTACGGTGTTTATTTGGTCATCGACTGGAGAGAATAAGAATGAGTCATTTTGACCAACATTTTCTTCAGCTGATGCAGATGCAGATGGTGAAACAATTTCATCAATGAGGCATTTTGAAGTAGGTACCTAAGACAAGCCATCGGTATCATAAACCGGGTCTGTTTCACTCGTGTTCATTTCCTGTATATTAGCCATCAACATCACGGCTGCGTTTGCTTCTAGATCTTCCATGTCATCATCTGAGTAAGCATTCGCCATGAAGTTCTGCTCCTTCTCTGTAAGAGTGCCTCCAGCCTCATCTTTAAGTGCCAGAAGAAGAGCTTCCTTGTGATACGCACTGCCTCTGGTCCTTGGCTTGGGGCATACGTTGGCTAAGTGACCCTTCCCTCCACAGTTGTAGCATTTGACCATGGTGTTTCCAATCCCAGTGTTCCCCGTCTCAATAATTTCTGCCCTCCTCTATGTGTTACCAACGTTGTTCCAACTACTACCAGCTGTAGTAAACCTCTGTCCACTTGAATTTCCCATTGAGCTACCCGAACCATATCTCCCAGAAGCTCTGTTTTGAATTTCAACTCTGCCATCATTAACAACTGCCTGATTACGGGTGTTGGATGAGGAACAAAGTCTGTTGTTAGACTTGTTGGAAAATTTGCTAAAAGCCCTTGCAATCAAAGCAAACCCTTCATTCAACGAGTTGAATGCATCATCCTCATCATTGTCGACATTTGAGTAAAGCATGGAATCCGTGTTGTCATATGGAACTAGTTGGTTATCCGCTTGTTGTGGTGTTGCTTCATATGGGATGAGCTGACTGGATGAAGTCTGTGGGGGGTAAGCAGAGTAATTAGGTGGTTGGAAAAAACTCTGTGATGGTTGAGGTGCAAGGTGAGACTGAGCTATCAAAGCAAGTGAATTTGGAGCTGATGATGGTGTGTAACCTCCACGAGCTGCTCTGTCTTTGTCAACTTCTGATTGGTGATGCTTCAAATAATCATACAACAACCCATAAGAAGCGTTGTGTAGATTCTTAGCTTGACGAACAAAAGTTACATACCGCTGCCAATCAAGTCCGAGACAACTTAGGAACTTAGTGTTCACTGCAATCCTGGGTAGTTTGATATTGTGACGGTCCAAGTCATTAATGATATTAGTGAACCTATGGTAGTAGGATTCTAAAGATTCCCCAGCTTCAATCATAAACATCGTGTATTCCAGGTAGAGCTTAGATTCCATATCCTCTTGGTTCAACTATGTTCTTTCCATAAGAAGATGTACATGTTCCCACATGTCTTTTACAGTCTTTTGTGCATCGATACTTCGAAAGATAGGATTTGGAATTCCTTGAAGTATGTAAGACATTGCCAATTCATTTGCTTCTTGCTGATGTACTTGTTCTGTAGTGAGCTGAGCAACAGGAATAGGAGTTGTAGTTGCTGCTCTTGGAGGAATGGCATTGGGGTTGCCAGGAACCGTGGTTGTAGGTGCTGGATATGGTCCTTCAATAATTACCTTTTTCAGGTACTTACCATGAGGTTTCTTGAGCTCGATAAACCGAAGAAAGCGGCTTGACCACTGCACGTAATTACCCGGAGTAAGCATTGGTGGTGTATCCAAAGATCCTGCCTCGTGTCTGGATTATTGACTGCTAATCGCTTCGCACATTTGGTCAAACCAGTGAGGTTGTTTTGAAGGTAGTTGGTAACTCTGCATTGGTTGTGGTTGAAGGAATTGCTGTTGAGGAAAATTTGGTGTTGCTTCATGAGAATGTGTGGTTGCTGATACTGTGGTTGAGGATACTGTTGTTGAAACGGTTGCTGTTGTCGATACTGTTGTTGTTGATTGTGAAAGTAGTTGAAGTTTAGAGGTTGAGACATCATGTAGTAACTTGTGTATGTCGGATCGTTAAGGATAATGAAGGTTGTTGATGACGATTCAGTTCGAAGAAATAATTCCTTGCTCGGAAAATAACCTTACTCGGAGAAAACCAGAAGAATCCCTTCTCGGAGAAATGTTGCTCGAAGAAAATAATGTAACTCAAAGTTTCCTTGCTCGAATAATGCTTACTCGAAGGATAAGAAATCACCAAGTATATAACCCTTTAGTAGAAGGATTATAAAAGAAGTTTTGATTTCCTAACTCGGAATTTAAACATAGAACATAGGGTGAATCTTCTAACTCGAAGATTGTATCGAGAGTGTACTCGGAAACTTCAGCTTGCTCGGAGGAATACTTTTCTAACTCGAAAAGTATTTGTTTGAAGGATTACTTCTTACTCGAAGTTTTGTTACTCGGAAATCTCTTACTCGGAGCACTGTTCTTCTAACTCGAAGAGTTTGTTGCTCGGAATCTCACAAACTTACTATAAAATAAGCTCCTAACTCGGAGAATTTATCGTAATTCGTTGGGTTACTCGAAGTTTATCTCCTAGCTCGAAGAACTTCAAGTAATATCTCCTTACTCGGAGACTATACCTCCTAACTCGGAGGAAAAACAGTTAACTCGGAAAAATTGCAACTCCTAACTCGGAGAAATTCGATGAACAGTACCCGATTTCTGAAAAATTTCTTACAAATCGAATCAAAAACAACCTAATGTACCCCTTGGCGATTGATACCACTTGTTAGGTCTCAAGTTAATCACACAAGGTTACTTGATTGTAGAGAGAATATTAGAGAGAGAAAGAAAGGTAGGTTAAGAATTATAGTAATGAGAAAATGAATAATATTAACCAACACCCTTTCCCTTCAATGGGAGGGGTATTTATAGTGTTCCACATGAAATGGGGCGTTGCCCTAATTAGATAAAAGATAAAAGCCCACGGCCCATGGGCCTTCTACACAGGCCGTACATTACTAACAAACATAAAGGCCTAAGCAACCCATTACATAATATGATTAATACTTGATAATCTAAGACGTGTTCCCAACAGATTATCTCCAAACCCAAGAAACCCTATTGTTCAAAGTTCAATTGCATTTTCTTCCCTAAACTTATCAAATACGCATTAGGATCTAATAAAAAGTGAAGATGATGGCTCTACCATTTGGGAAAAACCGCGCCCGATCTTCCCAATCTGTGATCTTGATAAACTATACGGTATGTTTTGGTTATTGTTAATTGTATCGATTTTTTAGTTAAATATAATGTTAACCGCATGCACAATATGAATAGGAATAAGTTTACACATTAGGATGATTTTTTATGTTTTTAGGGTGTGTGTTGATGTTTATTGTTTCTACATAGAATCAAACCAGAACTTGTTCTCTCTTAAAATCATTCACAGTGGAAAATTTACCTCACCACCAGGAAGGTTGTATCTTGATCCAGTTATAGATTGGTATGATTTAGTTGATTATGACATGTTTACGTTTGAAGCGTATGAATCGTTGTTAGATGACCTAGGTGTCAACAATGGTTATTGGATGATGGGTTGTTACCCTTGAAGGATGATGACGATGTTGTTAACCTGTTGAATTTGGTTCCTACACATAGAGAGATCGAGGTTTATATTGAGGCTAAAGGCAAAAAAGGCAAAAAAAATCCAAAATTATTGATGAAATACTGGATGAGACTACTGAAAATGTTGATGATTTTCAGAATGCTACTCAAGCTTCAACAAGCAAACCTGATGGAACCATTGGTACCAGGTTGTTAAATGACATAGACACTCCTGCTGCTCAACAACCTGTTAACGATAATGCTGGTGGAGAACAAGCTGAGCAACAATCATCAATTATTAATGATGACTTGTTCCAACATTACACTCCTGTAGATGATGTGGTTGAAGAAGAAGAAGACTGTACAGAGATGGTCAATGAACTTCAAAGAGGGAGTGATGATATTGTTTTAGAGCTTAATGATAAATTTGTTGATGAAGAGGTAGTTGATAAGGAGGAGCCTGTTGAGCAGGAGAATCGGCAACAACAAGAATTGGATGTGAGTGATTTTAAAGAGGCTGATGTGGGCACCCCCATTGAGCCACAGGTGGACATGACTGATTTTAGTTTTGAAATTGATGACCACATTGACTATGTCACAAACTTAGCTGCTAGTGTGGCAGAGAATATGGATTCGCATGCTGTCACACCTCGCCGAAGGCGGAAACGCGAGGTGCGAAGGAATCAATATACATCACAAAAGAGATATAGTACAATACCATGATTAAAATTTATGGAAAGAGTACAACATTACAATTGTGTTTTAGTTGACATCGGAAATAAAAACATAAGACTTAGTTTTCCAAAAGACAAAATCTTGTAATATGACGACAACAGCGATGACATGTGAAGACTTCTAATGACCTTTATGAAAACACCTATTGACGATCACCTGAAATGCATGAGAGAAAACGGGTAAACTATGAAAATAGTTGGTGAGTACACACGTTTTATATAATATGAAAACTTTTAAGAGAGAGTCTAAGTTTTTGGTCTTTGAGAATAGTCCACAAGGCAAAGGCGTTGTCAATCCATTCAGTTGCAAGTCCTGCCCATACAAGACTTGTAACCTATGTGTTCACAACCCACTGCTAAAATATAGTATGAGTAAATGTTGAAAACGTTGTGAGTAGGACATATGTGTATACGATATATGCAAGAACTTAATGTAAAGAATAACAGCCAACTGAACCTCATGACAAGTCTACATAAGTTTACACGTTGCACAAGAATACCGGATTATATTCACCCAAGGTCAAGAATAAGGGACACAAGGGTGGGGGCGTCAACCCGATAGTACTATCAATACCTCTCCATCGGCTCCATCCAGGAGTTAAACAGTTGCTAAAGAATACACGTTGAAGTATACAAAAACAAGTTTACACATTAAGGCACGTATCGTAATAAAGCCACACATCATGTCCAAAAAGTATAAAAAGTATAGCGTTGCACAGAAGTATAAACCTTTTGAGTTTAAGGGTCCAAATCAAGTTTAAAAGTTCAAAGTCAAGTTTAAAGGTTCAAATCAAGTTTAAGAGTTCAAAACAAGTTATAAGGTCAAGACAAATCAAAAGAGTTCAAAATAGTTAAAGGTTCAAAATCAAGTCAAAGGTTCAAGATAAGTTAACTGGTTCAAAATCAATTCCAACAAGGTTAAAATAGTCAAAGGTTCAAATGATAGTGTTCATAAAAGAATAGTCAATTTAGTCAAATATGATTAATGTATCACTACCATAAGTAGTGAAACAAAAGTTCAAAATAGTAATCAATTTAGTTCAAGTATAATTCATGCATCCACCCCAAAGTGATTAAAATAGTTACAAAAAAGGAGGTTCGTGAATACTCACCTCAAAGAAAATGCGTTACAAGCTAGTGTGTACGGAAATCGAGACGCGGTAACTCTAACCGCAACCTAAGTAATAATAGGCCTTAAGTCGTATAATAATGTCGTGTATGCAATTTTATAAAATGTTATATCACCCGTACATGTTTGTTTGTGAGTTTAGTTGTAAAAATAACGTCACTTTGGAAATCAATAGAAAAGCTGTCAAAATAATGTTTTTCATCGATAACTTCGTTAAATCATAACTTCCTCGTTATAGCTCGGTTTTTAAAGTTCTGCCTATCCCCGCGAAGGTATTTAAGTATACTAATATATTTTGAGGTCTCGGGGACTTGGTTTATCTTTTAAAGCTCGGTTTTACTAACTCGAAAATCCATACAACAACTATTAAGTTTTCTGAAAAATAGTTATCGATAATATATTTAGAAAACTCGTATCTTATTCGTTACAAATCCGTTTTAATCCATTCAAACGACCACGTTTTCGTTAAAAAATCTATTTTCTATTTCTTTGACTAAATCCTTGTAAAAATATCTTATTTTTTTTAAAGTTAAAAATTTGGGCAGCGCTTCCGCGTATATTTTTCAATAATCCATTTTCTAAACTAAAATCCCTTCAAATCAACTCCAAATCTGTCCTAATCTCTTCCACCAATTCTTCAACAATTTATATGTTCCAAAATAGAATAAAAACATGATAAAATCTCACAAACATGTATATAGGTGATATAGGTGCTGAAATGAGTTTAAATAAATATTTAAACTTAGTAAATGCATAAATGAGCATAAGGAATGTATAAAATACATAAGTAAAAGTATAAAAATGGTTTTTAATCTTACTTGAATATGATGGATTTGTGATAGGAACTAGAACAATATAACCCGAATATAACTCCAAAACCTTTTGTAACTAGTTTATAAACCCGAATAAGCTCTAATAAGCACTTGAATAAGCAAAACCAAGTTTTCTTCTTCCTTTTTCCTCTATGGCCGAAACTCACAAGAGAGTTGAGAGAGTTTTTATTGAAAATTTTGTAAGTAAATGTGGCTAGGGTTTATTTTTCTATTTATAGTGCCAAAAAGGGTTGCTTACACTGTTGTCTAAAAATATCTAGGTTTTTAGATTATAAAATGTAGTATATAATTATTTAGGTATTAAGTTAGCTAGAAATAAATTTTAGTGGAACAAAATAAAGTGTAATGAAGTTATAAAAATTATAAAAATGTATTTTGTATAGGTATCGGGTGTTTAAATAATTATCGTTTCGCAAAAACTTACGTTATCGTAAATATATATATTTAAGAATATATATACTAAATGAATTTAAAACACCAGGTAAAATAATACTAGAATTCTTGTAACATTGTAATGAGTGTAAAAATATGTTAGAACCATTGTTGGGAGTATCGGTTATATTGTTCATGCACAAAAATCGTGTAAAAGCGTTTATTAATTTACGCAAAACAGTGAATAGTAAAAACTACGATAGTGAATAGTAACTTTTCCGAGAATAATAAAATTTTAAAGTTAAAAATATGACCTAAAAATACGAGTTGTCACACATGCTTCCTATGACTTTGATGATTTTGATAGTGGTGAAGATATCCATGCTCCCAGAATTGTGAACATAAGAAAGAAAAGGTTGAAAGAAATTAGGAGGGAGTACCAGGGTAAAGAAAATGTTAAAAAGGGTGATTTTTTTGTAACAGAAAAATTTACGACACCGAAGGAAATCAAAGAAAAGGTAAGAATGTATGCTTTGGAGTGTAGAGGAGATTTTAGGATTGAAAAGTGTGATCAAGAAAAGGTTAGAGCTTATTGTTATGGGACTGTTGTGGGTTATGGTAAGGGGAAACATACAGATAGTGATGGCAGAAATGATTCTGCAAGTTGTCAAACTACAACTTCTTGTTCACAGTCAAAGGGCAAGTTTGGGACATCCAAAACCTATAAGAAAAAGGCCAAACCCATGTGCCCGTGGTCCCTACATGTGTCAAAAGTCGGTGATGAACCATCTTGGAGTGTCAAAACATTAAAAGATGAACATAAATGCCTCCAAACAAGAAAAATTAAATTGTTGACTGCAAGATTCATTTCATCCGAGGTTGCTAAAATTCTTGTTAACAACCGGAAAATCCCAACCGCTGCACTGACACTTGAATTAAATCAAAAATTTCAGATCGACATCTTTGAGACAAAGGTATTCAGAGCAAGAAATCTTGCAATGAAACGGATTTTGGGTGACCATGAAGAACAATATGCCAATCTTAGGGGTTACGCTCTGGAATTGAAGGAAAAAAAATAAGGATACAACTATGAAGATTCAAGTTGAAGCAAACACTGATTCAACCATGGATTCAAGAGGTTTTCAGACGGATCTATGTTTGTATTGGTGCCTTGAAAAAAGGTTACAAAGCAGGAAGAAGGGAAATACTAAGTTTGGATGGGGCTTTTTATCAAAGGACCATATACTAGTCAAATCTTAACTGCTGTTGGTGTGGATAGCAATAATGGGTTGTATCTGTTGCTTACGCGGTAGTTGAAGCTGAGTGCAAGAGTTCATGGTTATGGTTCCTTAAAAATCTAGGAGATGATCTTGATTTGCAACCCAATTCAAACTACACCTTTATCTCAGACAGACAAAAGGTATAAAAATGGTTTGCCTCTTTATTATCTTTGTACATTATTCAATCCTCATTTATATATTATCTTACTAGTGTGACAGGGGATATTACCAGCCATTGCAAAACTGTTTCCTGCTGCTGAATACAGATTCTGTGTGAGACACATATATGAAAACATGAAACAGTTATTCAGGGGACAGAGGATCAAGGATCTTCTTTGGAAGTATGCTACATCATCAAAAGTGGTTCAGTTTAATAAATTAATGGATGAGCTCAAATTAGTGGACTCAAAAGCTTATGACTGGTTAAGAAAGATACCACCATCATCATGGTCAAAGTCACATTTTGTAGGTATAATATAAACATATTATGACTTACATCTGTAATATTAATAAGCTAAAGATGTGATTTGATGTTACAAATGGAGACTAAGTATCCTTCTCACAACTTATGTGAATCTTTTAATAGCAAGTTGGTGGATGGCAGAGATCAACCAATCATTGGTTGTTTGGAATACATCAGGGAGTATCTTACGAAGAGAAATGTTAGTGTGCAGCAGTTAATAGACAGATGTGAATGTCCCTTAACCCCGACAACAACTACAATTTTAAGAAACATAAAGCAAGAGGCAAATGATTATACTGTTATATGGAATGGGGGGGACACATACCAGTGTAAGGGACCTTGGAATGATCAATGTGTTGTGAATATGACAACAAGGGTATGCACATGTAGGAGATGGGAGCTAACTGGTATTCCATGTAAACATGTTGTTGCCGACTATCTATAACATGTCATCAAATGGCAAAGAGGTTAGGATACCAGAGGATTAGGTGTCCCAATATTATTGGTTAAATACATGGAAGGAGATGTATCAGTACAAGATTGAAGGAATTGCTGGTCTCACCTTTTGGCCCAAATGTAATATCCCTAGCAACCTAAAGACACCTAACCACCATGCTCCAATTGGTAGACCAAGGAAGAAGAGAAGAGTGTCAAATAATGAGATTGCTGAAGAAGCTTTGAAAAATGGAAAGCTGTCAAAGAGGGGCAGTACAATCAAATGTGGTGCATATGTGGGAAAGGCCACAATAAGAGAGCTTGTACAGGTCCAAGAGACCACCAAAAGAAGGGTAGTGGATCAAGAAAGGAAGGAGTACCAGATGAGGTACTAGGAAGCACTACTCAGCCAGTGGGATCACAAGCAACAGAGGTAGCAACAGGGCCAAGTCAGCCAGTTGGAACATCAGCAGGGACAACTTTAGCAGTGGGATCACGATCAACAGTGGATGGTGGAGGTCAAAGGAAGAAGATGATCAAGAAAAAATCCAAGATCGCCAAGTGAGTCAACACTATTGTGATGGTGCAATAAACTTATTTGGTTCTTTGTTTATGTGTTTTAACAATGAGTGTATTGATTATGTAACTGAGTTTCTGTCTTCTAGACAATAATTTGTGCGGTATTTGTTTTTAGAGTTGGTTTGATTAGGAATGGTATTTGTTTTCATTTTGGTTTACCATGGTCTTCATGCAAATTTATTGACTATTTGCTGCACAAGTCAAAGTTGCTGCATAAAGATTAAGCAAAGGGCCAATTTGGTGCATGTTGATTCTGCAACCAAAACGGTAATTTGCTGCATAATGCTACACAAATCAAAGACGTTTTGCTTTGACATCATCATATACTTCATAGAAGTTAATATATTGACTGAC